>JAPQRN010000001.1:25752412-25779062 GCA_037367275.1 Coranthus polyacanthus
ACCTATGGGCAATTTAGAGTGACCAATTAACCTGTTTAACCTGTTAAGGTTAAGGTGCATGTTTTTGGACTGTGGGAAGAAGCCGGAGAACCCGGAGAGAACCCACGCAGACACAAGGAGAACATACAAACTCCACATAGAGAGGCCCCAGCCCAGAGGCGACAGTGCTCACAGCAAGGAGGTCTCAAGGAATGCTCACACCACCGTGCCGCCCAAGAGTTCAGAGTGTCTCCTGACATTTTTTTTTTTTTTACTACAGAAATGATTCAAAGAGTAAATCTGTCAAACAGCTAAGAATTACAGCTGTCACAAATGATGAGCTTAACAGGACAGACTGAAAACTGCGAAATGTCAGAGAGCAACTTGTTACACTGAACTGGCTGGTGGCTACATATATGAATACATATATGCTACAAATTATGAACATATGATTACTTCAGAACACAGTTCATAGTACTTCATCAGTGAGCAGATTGGTTTTGCTTTTCTTTTTGCTAATGTACTGTGAAAAACTTCATTTTATAACATATAGTGCAATAATGTTGGCCCACAATTATCAAAACTGCATAGTTGCTTTCAAAGCTCCGTATCAAATGACCCACCACCCCTTCCACCTAACCCACTACAGCACCTAAGCCTCCTCAAGAGAATCCAGCCCTGTCTAGTACTGTCAGTCCCGGAAGGTTCAAAAGCTTTGGTGTTGCTGCACTTTAAAGGAGCAATTTTTTAATTTATTTTTTTTATTGATTTATTGAGCTTTTTATTGAGATTTATTGAGCTGCAGACCTCCACAAGACGGCACGTCAACCACTTGACAGGAAGTCACATATCTCCACAGTGGAAGTTGAATATATTTCAAATGAATTAACTGTATATTTTTACAATCTGGGTGTAATTTCTTGGGGGAAAAACAAAGACAAGCTGCATTAAATCTAAAATAAGTCACCAATGCGGAGTGAATTTGGGTTCAGCTCTGCAGCGTTTCTGCCTGGAGCTTTTATTGTTGAGGGTAAAGAGGTGGAAGTGGTTGTGTAACATGTAAAACCATTATGTATGAAATACATACTCATATCAATGAATGACATATTCAGACGGTCGATGAGAAGGAGCATTAAAAGTTGTTCCTGGTTCAGATTTTGAAGCCTCCGTGTTTTTATTTCATAAGTGATAACCTTCGACTACATGGAAACTTAAAGTGATACTAATAGTTCAGGGACATCCATGCAACAGAGAATCACAAGACACTACAGAGGCTCTGAAAGGGTTACTTTGAGTTTTGTACTGGTTGTAACACCCTAGAAAGGCCCAGCTAAAAATAAACATCCCTTTAAGTTTGCGCTTTATTTAGAATATTTTCTCTTCTTTTTCTTACAGTCCTCTCCCGCGGGGAACTGAAGCCCTGAAGTGCTCTTACATCTTCCAGAGTTCACCGACAAAAAGAGCCATTCTGCAGTCCTGTGTGTTTTAAAACATTTTCAGATTTCACATTCAAACCAACAAACAAGTTAACCAACCGATGCAGCGGTTTTAAGACGCAAAAACCAGTGGTTCAGAACAGAGTGATATAACGGTTTCAGTTCGACCCATCGGAAAATGAATGAGGTTTGTCAGAGTTTGACTGGAGGACCGTTGGACTGAACTCCTCTGATTAGAGGCGGTAACAGATTTTTTTACACAAATTTCATGATGTATAGTCTTACTAACACAATACTAAAAGTATGACTTGACATCATCATCACGGTGGGAAGGATCAAGATTTTTCAACCACAAAGTAGAGAATAAAGTCATTTTCACCCATAAAATGCAGGTTTTTTTTTTTTTTACATATTTGTCTATTTGTATGTGTATTATCACTAGAACTGATGCGTTTCATCACAGTTGGGTCATGTGGTCCTGTTTCAGCTCGAAAACATGTTTTAAGGTTTAGCATCACTTTAAAGGAAGTCATTTGACTTTTTCAAATATATTTCTACTAAACTCAAACTTAATGTAAAATATTGTGTAAAGCCTTAAAAACAGTCATTGGAATATCTTTCTAATCAATAAACCATTCTTTAAAATCTGTTTTAAAACAACTTCTGCCGTTGAGGTACCTGCCTTTCTGTCAGACGGTGGTGGAGTGAGGTCTGCAGCTACGTACTCTTAGATTTATTTGGCGACCCAGATAAAATCTCTTGTGACCCACCAGAGGGTCCCGACCCAGTCTTTGGAAATGGATGCTTTAATGGATATGTTTCTCTGCAGTTAAGTTTTAAAAGAGAGAATACTTCAGCGATGAGAACTGACAGGTTAGTTCACTAAATATGTTATCTAGTTAATTTACCGCCTTTGGTTAAAGGGCTTCCTTAAAGGGAACCTGTCATCCACATAGAGACAAGAGCACCGTCCCAAACAGGACAAGAGAAAACCCTAAATGTTACTGTAATTTAGAGCACTTAGAGTACTTCTACGAAACAAAAAACTTCCATGTCGATTAAACTCAAAATTTAAAATAAAATAAAAAAGTTAAGCAAAAAGTTAATTCAGCTAACTTGAAATGTTATTGAAGTTTGTTCCTTCAAATTTGGAGTCTTCTCAACCTATTTTTATTTTATATTGCAGTCACAAAAATATATAAATGTGGCCTTGCTGTAAACTGTTATTTAATTACATGATAATTTATTTTAGATTTCATTTTTGTGTTTGTCAGTGTGGAGAAAGCTTTGAAACAGATTGTAGGGAGGAATTAACACCAACCAAAAGTTACTCACAGAAAATATAATTAATAAATGAAATAAAAAAAAAAGAGAGAAAATTATTTATTTTTAGTTTTATTTCCGCCTTGGATCATCAAAATTCTTTGGGAATGTGTTTGGAGACTGTGGGGATTTGGATTTATGATCTTATTATTTCTCAAATCCTGCCTGTGGGCCTGCTTAACACATCCTATTTCACACAAAAAAAATACCATTAGCACTTTATTGCTTTTACAAAAAAAAAAAAAAAAGAACCCTCACCTGTCTCCATGTGTTTCCTGCATCTGAGGTGATGAACACACTGACGTTGCTGGTGGTCAGTTCTGAGCCAATGGAGCCTGTGGGGTGGGGGGTTACAGACCATATGACACAAACTTCAGTTAGTGATTGAGGTGAGAAACTGCATAATGCTGACACAGAAAATGGAGTCTGTTTGAGATCAAATAAATGCCAAATTTTATAAAGAGCCTTCAGAGCGGCGGTGGGGTTACAGCAGGGGGCCCCGGCCTGCAGCTGCACATTGGGGCTGTAATTACAGTGCTCCGGGAGTGAGGAGTGAATGTGCAGTGTGACATTCACCCACACTCCAAAATTAACCAATAAATCCAGATTACTGCATTCATCTTTCAGCACTTCTGACCATATTAAGACGAGCTTTCCTAATGCTGTGCAGTCGGCTGTAATTGCTTTAATTTACCCTGTAATTGGTGCCAGGTGGTTAAACATGAGGCTGGAAAATACTCTAAGTGTTTCAGAGGCATGGTTTCTCCCTTTAGTCTGAGCTGCACTTTGAGAAACAATTTGTTTTACACTCCCAAAGAGTTTTTTCAGGCTCTTTCAAAGGCAAAATACTGGACAACCAATGGTCTAGGTGTAGTTATCGTTCAGCTTCCCTGATTACGACAGACCTAACACTGGCTTTCATCTCAGCTTGATGATGTGGCTTACGGTCATTTTCAATTCAAATCATTTCTAAAATATTTGATTGCCTAATGTCTGCCATTATATTCCCTGTGGGTAACTGATATCACAGTGGGTGGCTGTGGGGTTCACAAAGGAAACAGACTTTAGCGATTAAAATATTTTAGCACAGTTAAAGACATAGATGATTAGTAATTCATAGAGGTCGACCAATGGTGGTGTATATAATAACACTAACACAGGAAAAAGTCAAGAGTTGATTAATCAAGCATTTAATCAACTTAATCAACATATCACCACCCCACAAAGACTTTATTAGAAACTTCATAACCGTTGAACTCAACATCTGAGTCAAAGTAATAAATACGTAAATGAATAAATCAATCAATGAATCAATCTGAAACTGAACATCAAACTTAATTTCAAAGATCTAAGTTATTCAAGGTGCAGCTTTACTCTGATTTATTGATTATTTTTCACAATTCCCACTGGGAAGTCTAATATGAGAGCCACTATTGGAGGAATGTTCTGTTGAATACACTAGTTTGTAAAACGTACTATGGTCCAACTGATTGAAGCTGCAGTGCTTGGTAGTTTTTCCATCATTGGACCACAAATCCCTTTTAGCATATTGTAATTCACATGGTCTGAGAGGAAGCAAGAATTCCAGCCCCTTCTCTGGCCTGGAAAATGTACCCCATGACAGGTTGTCTGTTTATAGGTGTTTTCAGACAGGTAGGAGTTAAATATGTGATTGACAGCAATAATTACTGATCGGTGTTCAGATTCAGTCAGATGTGACTCTACTGCTCTACTTTGTGACTTGACATGGAAGCTTGGAAAAGTGGCTTCACTTTTCTGTAGCGGCTTGAAACGGCATCAGATTCATCTATCTGTAGAACTGCTAATTCAAGTGAACCACACGTGTCCATGTGATGTGCTAGACACCCACAAGCTAACGGATGTGACTTTGTTGTTGAACTGAATATAATTTTGTTCATATTTCCAAAGACTGCAGCTCTAATAACTTCGTTTAACCCCCGTCCTTCTGATGTGACCAAGCAGGCGACCGGTCGACAACTGCGTATGTCTCCACAGCTCTATATCCCACGTTTTGTGTCCCATTCACATGGGAAGGGTTTCATTTGAATCAGTCTTGTACCTAAATTTCAGACACATTTTGTTTCACTCTGAAATTAATCACATTACTGGAGATAAAGATACTCTTTCATTAAGTGTGTTTCCATCCACCCTTTTAAATGCTAATTCTAAATGTGAGAGTAAAAAACCCAAGCAGAAATGCTGAAAGATATCAAAATGTGCAAAAAAGCTTCTATTCTTGGCAAATGTAGAAAGGTTTGATGTTGTCAAAAATAGAAAATGCCACAAAGTGCAATGGAAACACATTCTGTGAATAAATCCCAACTCAAGAAGTGTATGTGACTTAAATGTGAACAGCAGCAGATAAAAGCATGCTTGGACTGATATTATAACACCTCTTTGTAAAGTACAAAGCTGCAATGGTAGCTATTCAGAATCCTCATTTTTCACTGTCCATTATCCTCTCCATCCCATTGTCCATCGATTAAAGTTTGAATGATGTGAGGGGTTTTAGGCTGCGCTGTATCCAGTTCAACTCAGAGTCCTGTTGCATGTCATTCCTCACTACACTGCCCTCATTTCCTTAAATGCTCCTACCATCCGTGTTTAGGAAAAAAAAAAGGTACAAAGGCATCTTTAAAAAGTCTGACATTCAATGGGCTTGTTTGACTTAAGCCAGACCTTCATGGATCTTATCTCTGCACAATGCGTGCCTGTTAGCTTTCTGTCTGACTTGATTCCACCTTGCTCTGACATTACAAGGCCAACGGTGACCTTGCGAGAACAAGACAGTGTCCCCACCTGATCTCTACCAGAAACCTGATTTGTTCTATGCATGTCTGAAAGTACTACTTCCTGTCACTGGTATTTCTTAATAATTTATGCAATTTTCAGTGATTTAAAGACAATTATGATAAAAAAATGATTATATAATTATGATAAAATAAAAAATGTGGAGCCCATTCTCACTCCTGAGTCGTCACATTCTGCCTCTTGGTCAAGAGCTTTTGACGTCCTCAATTTTTGATGCGCAGGACACCTGACAGAAGTCAGTGTAACATCGGGAATTGACAACATGGGCCAGGTGACATAGGTGACCTTAGGTGGCTGTGGTGGTTATGGTGGAATAGTCCAAGTTCATTTTGTGTTTATTTGTGCATTTTCTCTCTTTGTCTTTCTTATTTTAGCCCTTTCCCAGACCCTTCTTCCCTAACCCTAACAAAATAGTTTGTATGTGCCTAATCCAACCAAACTGTAACCATGGCATTGTCTGGACGTCTGTTGGACTACCTCACACCTCTAAAAATGATGCTCTGTGTATTGAAATGTGACGCCTTGACCAAGCATCAGTGTGTGACGAGTTGTTGAATGTGTAGTGTAGTGTGTGTGTTTTTCTAGTTATGAAATATAAGATTCACTTATTTAATCAAATACATATATGTTTTCCAACAGTCAAACTAGCTAAGGTTATCAAGTGAACTAACTGCAGTTTTAAAATTAAATTACAAAGTAAGTAATTAGTTGAAGTTATTTTAAAAAGTAAAACCTTTAACATTACATACAACTAGAACATTAAGGCTCCATCTGAAATCCAAAACGATGCACTCCATACTCCAATGTTCAACATAAATCTAAATGTGCATTTTGTAATTCTATAAATGCAGAACGCATTTGATTTTATGTGTGACAGGAAGTAGGATTTTTGCACATGCGTAAAACAAATTGCGTTTCCAGTATGGATTGGATAGTGACAGGCAGCCACTTCAAGAGCTCAGTGGATGATGGGAAACGTCTGCCTGTCCCCTGGTTGAACAGCAGCATTTTGACAGGAACATGACGCGTTGAAGAAAGTCCACAGTTTCTGCTTATTTGTACAGATTTAGATGTAATGACTGTGATCGATGCTGACAGGGTTTATTCCCAGAACAAATAACTGTTGTGTGGCTGTTGAAAACTGTACAGCCAGAAAATGACAAAATGTTTATTAAAAAAGTTCTGATAAAATAACCTTATCTCAAATATAGCAGAGCTGCACTGAATCAGTGGTTGTGGAATGGAGTTGTTGAATGGATAGTTTACTGTGTATTCAGACACTCGGTTACAGAACAGCTTAGAAATATTAGAATAGCTTAGAAGAAATAACTCTGTATGTCAGACACAGCGATGGAGACTTTATTTATCACTGTGACTGTAGATTTTACTTTACTCGACTTGGCTTGAATTTCCACAGCAGGTATAAACCCCCCTCTGTATGGATGGTCCCTCCACCTTCGGCGTGGCTGGTCATCATAGTGATGCAACATAAACATAGTGTGACATAGTGTCATGTTCGGCGCAACTCTTCGGCTTCGGCCACTACATTCAGGAAGGTGTGCGCCTCAGTGTTGGACCTCGGGGTTGATTTGCTGCCAGACACATACAGTGGTGTTGGAGATAAATTATGATTAAAGTGTATTAAATCATGAGTTAAAATCATGTCTTAAATCATAAAGTTGCTATATACAGTAGTTATGTTTTAAATCATAATGTGACATTTTGGTTAAATTACACTCCATGTTAAGTCTCTGTGTTTAGAATGTGTTTTTATGTATTAATAAATCTGTACTGAGAGGTTGAAATGAAAGCAAACTGTGCAGCTGGAAAAATGATCTCAGCAAAAATATTTACAAGAAATACTGAACTCATCTGTAGTTATCAGGCTTATCAACTGATTTCTAAAACAACCAAAGAACACTGGTGTCAGCAGTTATGTTTGGATTTTCCCAGGTGGTTGGAAAAATCAAACCAAAACAGGAGGAACAACACAGGTTATAAAAGTGGAAGAGCAGAGCCCAAATGTTTAGTCGGTACCGTGCCCAGACAGGTTTACTGATGCATTTTCCTGCCTTGTGTCCAATAAACTCTTTTTGTTAACTTTAAAAAGTACTTCAAAGGTGTTTTTGACTAAGTCTCTGGAACTTTTTTGTCAATTTTCCAACCACGACAGTGACTTGGCTACTTAAAAATGTCTCGCATCGCAACATGATGATGATTCTGGATCAACCAATCTGTGATCTGCATTGGTTCACGTAACATTTTACTATCTCATCAGCTCACTTAAAACTTTGGAGAAGGTGGTATTAAAAATAGTACCTGATAGTACCTGCTATCATGTAATAGAAATGCAAAAAAGAGCTGTTGGTTGAGTTTGAGCTGATAAAGTCAGTGGAAATGCAGCTTTTGACAGTGGATTGATTTTATTTTCTCTATGAACACATTTTAATGGCACTCCTTTGTATGAGTTTTCATACAGTCACTTTATAAACATAGAGCTTCAAAGTATAAAATCTGAATACTTCAATAAGAAAAAACAATGATATCTCTAGTTGTAGTCTGCGTGGTCTGTAGCTCCAGATGGTAAATTGTCCGACTTAACAGCTGACTTTTAAGAACGCCTATTTATGAATGACGTCTCTGTTTATCTCTGTGTGCCCCGTTCTTATTAACGATGGAAACAAAATATTCATTCACATTTTCTTTTGCTGAATTTCAGACAAATTGGTGTCATTTTGCATTTCATTTGGATGGATAACCTAACTACTGTGTCTAGATTGATAGATTTAAAATCTAACTACACAGTAACCACAGACAGATTGTCTTGGTTCATTTAGACCATATTGCAGCTTGAAAAATGACAGCGATCAAACAAAATCAATCAGTTATTCTACCCCCACACGTCTGACAACTGTTTAATTCACAGTGTTTCACAACGGTCCAGACACCCACTGTTTGTGCGTAAGCTTGGCCTTCTCCAGACATCTGAGGCGTGTGCTGATGTGTTATTGACAGTGTAGGTCCGCGTGGGAGTAAATATCACTGAGGTGTGAATTCACCTGAGGAGCTCCTGAGCTCATATTGCTCATATTCCCCATACTGAGTCAATGAAACTTTGCTGTGTTCCCGGGCACAGTGACACTCAAGCATGAGGATTATTTAAGGATTGCTGCTGTGACTTTGCGGTGTCCTGTCATTTGCCCCTGATCAAAGGTGAGGTGACGCATGTTGTCATACACCGACAGGGCAAAGAACGCCACAGAGAAACAAAGAAAAAACTGAAAAGATGAGCAAGAAGCAGCCAATAAAAATTCCACAGAAGAACGCAGTGCCATATTGGGAACATGACTGCACTGAAAAGTTGAGTGCCAAGTTTTTCAGCTAACTGAAAGAGGCAGATTTCTTTTGGCTTTGTCTGTCTAAGTGATTTTCGTGGTCTTTGTCTCATCGAGTTAGCATAACACAACACAATGCGTCCAAAGAAACTCATACACAGCTCGATTTTAAATGCCATTTCAAATAAAATAGAGACTCAGAGAAAAGCAGATGGGTCTTTTTTATGTCTCCATTGTTTACTTGTGATGAAATAAATTTAAGCAAACCATACAATACAGCATTCATTTGGCAATCTCCATTGTGGATGCTTTGACTTTTACATTCTTTTTAGAGTTCAACTCCAGATCTAGCGCTTGAAGGACTTTCATTCTCTCAGCCAAAAATATGAAAATAATTGTTGTGAAAAAATGTTTGTTAACTATAACAAAGAAACAGCAGAAGACGGGGTTTCAGAAAGGCTCTGAAGGAAGAAATCACTGTCTCACCCACCTGATGCGACTATTATCCCTGGTGCTGATTCCCTGCTGGCAATGTTTCCAGATGTGTAGGGATTTGCAGACACGTGGAGATGAAGATGTAATGAGCAGTACGGCTGCAGAAAAAAAAAAAGGAAATTATCACAACTATCAAGCCGAGTCAAACAGAATCACTACAACCTTCAAAAGACGCTACCCAGTAAAACGGCTGTTTCAACGACTTGGATGCACAACACTCAAGTTTTATCACAAACACCATTTCCCCATTGGCTGGTCTCGCCATTAATTTTGATTGGGTTAACCTTTACCGACACAATTCTCATTACAACCTAGGAAAATGCCAGTGGTGCAGGCTATGTTGTGACGGGCTGTTTAGAGGTTTATTAAAACTCTGACATTTCCTGACAAATGACTGTATAATATGGGCAGAAGGCAAGGTACACTGCAGAATTGCTAATTGGTTTATCAAAAACGGGTGCTTATTTTGGTATGTAGATCCCTGTTAAAGGAGCTATTTGTAATATTTTTATTTTAAAATATTAAGACAAAATATCTAAACTTGTCATTAGAGTGTTCATAAAAAAAGAGTTTTGATGTGATTCCAAAGATTTCAGTGTATTGTATTGCAGAGATCTGTACTGGTCCATCTACCACTTTGACCTGTAGAGGGAGTAGTGAGCCCTGTAGTCTCAGTCTGCCAGTCTGACCCCAGAGCCAGAGGCCTACACATTCCTATTCATTCATACATATTATCATCATGTGGAAAGGCAGGTAGTGAACTGTAAATGCGACCATGGTTGAAGCTTTTCCACGATTGACCATTATCAGAACCACCTCCTGCTACCAGAAAGCAATAAGGTTCAGACTCAAAGAAAAGAAGTGATAAAAGTAGAAGAAAGTGATCATTTCTGTCACTTTCCTGAACAAGAAAAGGCATGACACTGATGCTGAACTCGTGTTTCTTCTGCTCTGGTAAGTCGGTGATGTAGTGATGCTCACAAAGGTAGAAAATGACCATATCATGTCCCTAAGTTCATTCTTTCTTAATGCGTGGTTCAGACCAAACTATGGCAGTTCTGACCTTGTTTGGACAATTAAAAGGGGATTCTTTATTGCAGCTACTTGATTTATGGTTTCACTGTGGCTATTTTCTGTCTGAAAGCTGAGCTCAAACTCAGCTCGAGGTATAATCTGAACTATCAGCTGACACAGCATGTTAAGATAATAAAACAGCACTGTTACTTTGACTGGCTGAGTTTTTGTTTTGAAGGAGAAAACTTGATAATGCTATAAGACAGATATATGTAAGTTAATTTGGTGCTTGCTGTGGAAACTGTGAATATCTTTTTCTACACTACTTCCTCCTGCTATTGATACCTGGAGTTCATTTTTGAATCTCAAAACTACAAATAACCTCTTTAAGAGAAGATGAATGCACCTATTGCAGCAGAAGATATGCACATGAACTCTTTACTTTTTCTTTTAACTGAGGGCATCTTCAACTGACTTTATGTTAGAATTTTCACTTTCAACTCAGTAAAATCGGAACTCTGCTAGAGAAACATTCAACTTTGAGAAGCTTTTAGGAAGAAAGATTCTTTAAAAAAAAAAAAAGAAAAAAAAGAAGAAAAAGAAAAAGCCTTTCTGTCTGACACCTCTTCTTCTCTGTTTCTTAAATGGGAGGTCAGCTTATTGGACTGAATCAAAATGGCTGACCTTTCAGCTCAGCAGCCTCAGAGCACTCAGCTTTGACGGGCGTTGCTCTTTCTGAGCGCAGCCTCTCTCTTTGCTGCCGGGATCAGTCAACTCCTGTCAAGGCCTCCCTTTGATGGAAGCGCACACACATATATAAAAACATGTATGAACGCAGGCACTCACCAGCACACAGTGAATGCTGTTGCCCCGCAGGTCTTTGCTTGGGGCCTGCAGTAGCCTCCAGTCTCTGCCTCTGTTGTAGGTGATGTGCGTCTTCACTTGGTTATCCATCTTTTTGTTGGCTAAGAACATCCCTTTGATTCCCGCTACCTGCGTAGTCAGAAGGAGAGGCAGCTCCAAGTACTGCACACTTCCCACTGTTCAAACCATTAAAGGCATTTTCTATATCTTTTCTTGTCACGTTGTCAGAAATGAATGAAATGCAGTGCAAAGTGAATCCCATGCCCCGAGGCAATGCATCCACACACACTTCACCTGTTTTGTATTCACACCAAAATACAAATACAGCCACAACACTGAGTGGAAAATCATCGACTGTCTTGGGACTTGTGTGTAATCAATGAATGTCTTAAATGAATCTGACTCATTGTTGGAAACCCCGAGGAATAGCTTAAGGATGCTGAATTGAGCCAGTGACAGTCAGGCAATGAAACTCCACTTTGGTAATTGACAGGTACTTCAATCTCCCTTGCAGAAGAGATTTAGCATATCCTCCGTTTTGGGTGGCGACCCCAATCAAGACAGTGGATCTGATTCTATCACTGAGGCCACGGCAAGACATGAACAGCATCATCAGTGGCTTAATTATTTGATTCAGAGATATCGTTTTATCCTGCGTTTGGTGCTAATAATCATACCTAAGCTCTGCAGCCTCAACATTAGCCCTTAACCCACTTCTTATTTGTATTTTTTGGATGAGGTGCATTTTGTGAAGTAATATCTGCAGTTATTCATCAAAGAAAGAAATAATCTCAGCCTTCCAAAAATCTATATCCCTGGCACAATCCCCTCTCGCCTTTGTTGATGTCAGCACTTTGAAGCTGTTTCGTATTCATACAATGTGTTCTGAAGATTGTAGGCCTACAGCAGCAGAGTTCCTTTCCAAAATGACAAAACAAGTACATTTCATCATCTCTGCCTCCGAGCTCCAAAATATTGATCAGTGTTCATAATACACTTGCGGTCTGGGCACTCATCAAGCAAGCCTTTTGTTTGATGTTGTTATTTAAAAAAATAAGAAATTGGCAAAAATGAACAGTGCAGACATGGCAAAATATAAATGGGAGCCTTTCCAGCATACTAATCTTAAGCCTTTTAACCTTTTAACATCTCTTTTCATGGAACCCTAACCCTAATCCTAAAAATGAGTCACTGGTGAACTGTTGGATCTTTTCTTTTTTTTCAGAATCTGCTGTTTTATCATGTTCAGATTTAAGTCGCATTTTGTTTGTTTTTTGTTTTCCCACAAGCACTAGATGAAATAGAAAGAGTTCATTCCCATAGTATAAACTTGTTTACAAATTTGATATGCTGAAGATCTTAGCACATGCGTGTATAAATAAATAAATGCTTTAATATGTCAACAGCTAGAGTCTAAACAGCCACGTTCCTAAACAATGCACTAGAAGATGCTAAAGGCTACACAGAGTCAAATGAGTTAAAAGATAAGGCTCCGATGTGATAATACTCTTTGGGTTCATCACTTCAAACAACCCCTTTCATATAACATAAAGTTACATTATTACATGTTTTTATACTGTGCTGTTTTCTACCGGATCAGTGTTTGTTTACCTCATAGAGGTCAACCATCACGTTGCCCTCCAGACCCATGCTGCTGACCACGTTCTCCAGGGCCAGAGTGTAGAAGACGCCCGATGTGTCCGACACGTACAGGTTGTAGGTTTCGTTCTGGTTCCACTCCTGTACGGCTGCCACCACGCGGTTTTCATCTGTGCTGATCACATGCAAGTCCTGGGAGAAGGAAGTGGATTTCAAATGATGAGAAATAAAATAGTGTCAAGTGTCTGTAGTAACGGATAAATGTGTATATTGAAGTGTCCAGTTTAGATACTGTAAAGTGATCATGAAATAACCCAGAATATTTAATTGTATTAAAAATGCTAAATATCTTAGTATTACAGAAAATATCTTGTCATAATATTGTGAAAAGCTAAAGGCAGCTGAAGACGTATTGGTTCAGGCAGGAGTTTGGGTAACATGTATGCATCAAGTCTGATTTATGCATATATTGTTTTTTTTTTTTCATTTCTGCATTGATTTCTGTTTTTTTCCCTCAGTGTTTTGTCTCTGTGTGACATTCATCTGTGAAAACTGCCATAAACTTGACTTACTAAAAAAATTTACTTTTTTGTCATGTGCAGCAACTCACTGAAATATGAAATGCATTTTTTTCTTCTTCTGTCACAGACTGATAATTAATCAATTGATGGGTTTAAAGAAAGTCATCTTAGACATTTTTAGACAAAGCAAGCAAACCTTTGCTGGTTGCAGCTACTTAAATTGAACTTACTATGAATACATCATCTTTGCCAAGATATGGACAAGTTGTCAAGAAAATAATTAGGTAAAATATAGTTAGCAACATAGAATTGATTGCTTTTCTACTAGAATCCAAGAACAAAGCTCAAGGCACTGCCTGAAATAGAAATAGAAATTCTCTTTATTATTGAAATTAATATATTATATTAATAGTTGCTGTAAATACCTTCTGATCTGTCAGTTTCATTTTAAAAGCTTTAATTTGCACCTGATAATGAGTAACATCTGTGAAGTTTCTTTTTTAAAAAGCTTTAGATTGTGCACTGTTCCTACACTCCTGCTGGGCTTAATCATATTCACTAATTAGAATTGCTACATCTTCTTTGTTCATGTATTTTAACTAAGCAGTCAACACAACCATTAGCACTATGTCAGGCTTATTGGGCAGAGATTATACAGCTGAGGCCATGCTGGTTGGTTGTGTGCTTCATCTACCTCTGACTGTGCCAATAACACCTTGCAGTGAGCCAACAGCAACCGGGATGCCCAGGGCTTGATTGAATAAAACATGTTTAATTGTCAATGGGGACGTGACAAGCGAGGCCACGCGCACACGGAGCAGCATGGAATAACAATTCTGGAAACGCTGTAGGAGTTACTTTTGGCCCCGATTTACCCATAAATAACAAAGACATGATCCCGCAGAGTCAGTGACGATCTGGTGCCTTGTTGTCACTTTAGGCTGCATAGCAAAAGGAGCAGGACATTTATTAGCATGCACTTTTAAAAGCAGAAAACTTCCATGACTGTAGGAGCAATCTCAACTACCTTTATAATGCATTCTTAGGGATCTTTTAGTTACTTAAAAGTTTAATGGAGGCCTTTTACGATGCTTTCACACCTACCTCATTTGGTCAAGGGTTTTCAGTTTGATCCTTTACCACAGTGTGGACCAAAAAGCCAGACCTGGGTCCGACCAAAAGGGGCGGTCTAGGCCACATCAAACTGAACCAAGACTCACTTTACACTTTTTGCATGATTCAGGCTTGCTGAGCAGTTACAGGAAGTTACATCAGGCTACCATCACCAATAAACAAAGAGTGTAGGAGAAAAGAGGTTTTTTTTCCAGTACAACTTGGTAGAGGTGTAGCTCGACCGCACTGTTTTTGCCATTTTGAACAAAGAATTATCAATACTTCTCACGTATACTTCTTCCTTACCCAATATAAGTTCTTCGACAGTACAGAGACAAAGAGATCAGAGGAAAATCTCAAAAGTGTGGTGCTTTCTGAGAATGGCTTTCAGTCCAAAATGGCAGAAAAGTATTTCTGTTGTTGCCAATTTTGTTGCAATGGAATATACTACCTTTCAGTTCTTGTCAATATAAGCTCTTTGAACAAAAGAAGAAAAGGAAATGGAAGATGAGAATTTTAGAAATTAGCCAAATGTCAGACACATGTCTGTCTATAAAGCAGTCAACAGGCCTCATCCAACAACTTGTATGATAGGTTTGTACAAGCATGCTACGTCGGATTCTGTAAATGTACACTGTAAATGACTTACATAAACATGATGAATGTGCCACCTGTGTCACCAGCTGTGTCGAACAAAATGTCAACCAATTATGAAGTGTAGGTGTAGGTGTAGGGTTTGCAAACTTAAAATTGCTTTAAAATAATGAAATATACAATAATTTATTGAAAAACCTCGGTTTGAATTGTAGCAGACTAATTACACACAATTCCTACTAAAAGGTCTGGGCTACACTGTGTTCATACTTTAAAGAAAATTAAAAATAGGAAAACATGGTGAATGTGGCAAGTTCTCCTGAATCACTTGTGCAAGGCATTTAAGAACAAGTTTGTTAATACGAGTGGCTCTTGGATGAGGCCCGATGTCAAGTATAAGGAGACACAGCATATGTGGAGGACGTATTAGTCCACTTCCAAAATTGCAGTATGAAAGTAAAACTAACAAGAAAAAAAGTATGTATAAACGGCTTCAATCAGGGAGTATTTCTTTACCTTAGGCAAGGTGTACTTGGGCAGCTTCATGGGTGTAAAGACGTCTCTTTTAGCAGACACATAATAGATTGGTCTCCCCGCCGTTGAAACCTTAAAACAATGAAAGTATTCGGTAAAAACATTTTGGAGATGCATAAAAAAAAAACAGATAAAGCATTTTCCCACACCTGAGGGAGACCTAAAGCTGCACCTTTCTAAAAAATAACCTTGAACATTCCCAAACAAAATCCTCACACTTTCTGCCTCATACACTTGGTCTAATGCTTTCACCGAGAAAACTGGACAATTACCTACCTGGACAAACACATACTCATCTTGCACCACCAGAGAATTGGGGTCAATGTAGCCGGGGAATGGTTTGCCCTTGTTGGCATCTGTGCAGTTCTGCAGCTTGCAGGTGACGTACAGCGCCTCTGCTCCCACATACAGACACACACACAAACACACACGTCAAGCCATGGCGTCAGTGATGGTATTAGCCAATGAAGAAAGGCAGCCTTCACCCAGAGCCAAGCGGCCTCTTTTGGCTTCCTACATTACTCGTGTCAATAAAGTGGTCCCAGTAAGGGAGGAGCTGTGTGGAGGGGAAGACAGATGACCACAGAGGCCAATTGCTTTCTTTGCCTTCAATCGCAGAGCCTGTCCCCACATGTTAGCCTCTGCCAAATATGTGTCGGCTTCCTCCCCACGCGCATGATCAATAGTGATAGGCTCTGGCTATGTGACCGTAACTTCTGACACCACTGATGTTTGCAAGGTGTGTTTATATGATTAGTTTTTCTCTATTGTGTCGGCTACAAACGTTGTTCCGACATCAAGGCGGTGCGGGCGCTTTGAAGGCTTTTTGAAATCTAAGTCAGAGGTTGGAATGCAGTATTTAGTACATATTAAAAGGGCAGTGCAGCCATTCTGTGTAGCGTTTCCACAGAGTTCTGTGCATCAGAGGCAGAGGCTGTAATTATCCTGACATTTGGTCTAAAGCATGGGTCAAGCTGCATGGGAAATCATCATCAGCCCAGGTCTCCAGAGCTCCGTCCGATATGTGTAAAGTTGTGTAACTTTTTTGTCCTGCGGTGTTTACACATTGCCTCATCTATGTTTTTTCGACTCACCTCTTTCATCAGCTTCAAATATGAAATGTTGTCATATTGGTGCACTTTTATTTTCTTTGAGACTAAGGGTGTTTCTCTAAGTCAAGGAAGGATCCTTCAAGGCTTCATTTACATAATATTACGTCAACTGATTTTGCCAGAAGTCCAATTTACCAAGATCAGGATCCTACCGAGGACTGAGTTGTTCATTTGGATCCTCAGCGCTGTTTAAACACTGACTATCTTCTGCACGAGTCTTTTAAAAATGCCGCTAAATGAAAAGGAGCCGAGAGCAACTGCAAATAAAACCTCAACAAAGAAGAATAAAGAGTCATTCGCTTTGCCAGTGCAATGTGCATTTAAATATAATAGGCGATCTTCTTAGGCAAAGTGAGGCAAGTTTATTTACATTATGTAATACATTTCATATGCAGTTCAATGCTCTTAGAAATAAGTAAATAGAACAAAAATCAAAGCATAAAATATAGACATATTGAGAAATGAAAGCACAGATCACATAAAATCATAATAGAAGATGGTAGTATAATTATATAATTGAATCATTTAAAACTATTAAAACTCCAGAATTAAATAACAGCAACTTGCGCAGTGCAATAACAATAATAATTAAGAGTTCAATCATAGACACATTAGCAGAGAAATGTTTTTAATTGGATTTAAAAATGTCTACATTTGGGGTAAATCTAAGCTAAGTTTGTTCATGTTACAGCAGATAAATGCTGTTTTAACTTTATTATTGTCCTTGTAAGCTGGTTTATTATTTTCTACTAAATACTACTGTCATGTGTGTCAATGCATTACTGAACCACTGGAATTGGGGTCGGGTCCTTTTCTGCTCTTAGATATATAGCAGAAGGACTCAGAAGGACTGGTCTACGAAGTGGCTTGGAGGGAAGTGTCTGCCAAGGAAGGATCCTTGACTTTGAGAAACAGCTAATGTCAAAGAAACATACAAACTTTTTAGTAAACAGACACTGCATCCCCCATGTCGATGTTCCCTCCCTCTACTGAAATGTGATCTCCTTCATGTTGTCAGCCTTGATACAGCCTCATCACACACTAGTCCGTTAGTCTGTTCATTATGTTATTATTATGTTCACCACATTGTCATATTTCTTATTACCAATGCATTTAGCACCATGACACCACTGACACAGGTCACTGTCGCAGAAATCAAACTGGTTTAAACTCCTTCACCAGACTGGACCAGCAAAAGCAGTAAATCGACCCAACTCTACTCAGCACTAGTGTTCACGTTTACTGCTCACTAGTGCTTTCAAGTTTATAATTACTAATCAAGAGCTAAGTGCAGAATGAGCACTCCCAATGACTGGTATAGTGACCCATTAAACTTGAGCTCCATTTCAAAACATAATTTATTCCTTGATCATATTGACTGAAAATATGTTAAGACTTAAACAAGTCATTTGTAAAATCCTTGGAATTAAAATTGGACTAAGTTTAATTCAAAAAAGATTTGACTGATTTACTGTGACATGATATTCAGTAAATAAAATCAAGTCACATATGATATATCAACGGGAATTATCCCAGTGTTCATTATCATTCAGAAAGCCTGATATTTTTCTATGTGCACATTAGTCTAACTCTGAGCCAAATCCTTTGCTTTTAAAAGCATTCTAATGTATGCATTACTTTTCTCTCAATTGCCATGGCATGTCCCTTGACTCAGCCATTTCTGCTGTCCCTTTACATTACCCTTCAGCAGGCTTGTCCACTACAACTCCTGCTTTCTCTCCACTTTAGCACAACGTTCACGATACAGTACAAAGACACAAGAAAATGGAGCGCTGGACTCGGAATTCAATTACTCACGTCCTTCAGAGATGCTGGTTTCCAGGTGAATTAAGCCCGGCTCTTTGTCCAAACCCATTTTCGACCTGAAAGGCAGACAAATGTGTTTCAGGAACATCACCGTTGGTCTTTTACTTCGGGCCAGGTGCCATCTACTATAGGAGATGTCTGACCTGAGAGACTGTATGCTGCAAAGTCAGACAAATTTATTACTACAGAGTGGTCTGCCAAGTGCTATGACAGTTGTGGTAAACATCTACATTAGCTGTTGGAATTACCAGGTCTTTGTCTTCACTGTGGCGGTTTAAAAGAAAAAAGACCTCAGGTTTACTGTGTGATCTAAATGTTCAGAGGGCCCAGAAGGTCCCCCCACCCCCCAAAAAAAGAAAGATGGAGAAAGATGTTTCCTGACATCATTAGGAGAGGAAAAGCCATTGATTTTCTCGCTACAGTAGGCATGCCCACAGATGGAATAGCATATAATCATTATGGCATTAAATATGTATTAAAAAGACTGGGGGATCAGAGGAGAGGCAGAGGCAGGACACACATGGAGGGGGAGAGAACGAGGGAGATGGAAAGAGAAAAAGAGAGAATGAGTGGACAGGTAGATGGCATTTAAATAACGAGAGAAATAAAGGCGGGATGCCTTTATTAGACAGACACCAGTGATCACCAGTCTTATCATTAGACTTATTGGTAGTATTGGTAATTTCCCAGATGAATCATAACTGTGAATAGGGTGTCCTACTTATCGAATCCACATTTCCATTTTCTCTGAATAATCCATTCAGGTACCCGAGAACAGTGGGTAAGAAGGCAAATACTAACTCTTTGAGTGCAGCTATACGGTTTGTTTAAACTTGTATATTTCCACCATTTTGAGATGAGAGCAGATGCTCAGCTTTTAAGTTGCCAGCCCATGGTATTGTGTCGGTGTATGTATGACACTTGTTTGGACAGCTGTGTGGTTTGTTTGATTTGTCGTCAGAACAGATGGAAAAAAAACCCAGGACTTAGTCATGAGATGGAGCTGTTCCCAAGCAGAAATATCACATGCATGCAGCTCCAGATGTTTTTGTAGAGATTTGTAATGTCATATGCAAAACATTTCATGCCTGCGCTAGCTAAGCTCACAAACTGATTATAGCCAAACACGGTGGAATTGAGTGCTGCTTTTTTGTGTGTGTGTGTGTGTTCAAGTTTACTCCACACACAACCGGCCTGCGCAGGTTTACTCGTGACCAAATCTCATTACAGCTCTTCGTCTTTCTTACATGTTTGGTGGCCGCGTGTACAGCAGACATAAGCTCCCTCTGCAGCCTCATTACCGGGGCTACCGCCACACCTACCACACAGCAAGCGTCCCAAAATAGAACTCTGACAGCTTCTGCAGCATCAGCCCTCCAGGCTCCCTTCACTCCTGGCTGCCCAGCTTGTTACTAACCTGACAGTTCCTCCACAGTTTGTTGAGGTGAAAGCTTTTTGTTACATGTTAGTTACTGTACAGAGGCTGGACACGCTCGATACCACCAAGTTGGACAGCACCTGTGTGGAGGTAGTGAGGCTATTTATCTGAAAAAGAGATTTTTTTAAACCAGAGAAAAATAAAAGTGACAATTAAAAGAATGGAATTTGTCTGCTGTGAGAATTGAAACAACGACATTGCAGCAGAGTCCAGATGGGAGCATAAAGGCATCATTTGGCTTGTTGAGGGGAAGCTTATGATTATTTCAATCTTCATAGAGTTTATTTTATCTCAAAGGAAAACAATACTCAGATCGCACCCAAAATTGATTTTGAAGCCTGCTTCCACAGCTGAACACAGTCGGTCACATAATGTAACTGTCTGCCACAGAGGAAGATCAAGCATGTCAGGCGCATGAATAATGAAAATCTTAAAAACCTTTCTTGCTCATCTGCTGCTCACTTTGTGGCGAGGCAATGACGTAGTCTGTCCAGGACAATGACAATGTCAAAACGTCTCTTCGTTAGGCACTGAGTTCAATGCTAGTTTTGCCAATCGTCCTCAAGCAACTATGCTTTGTCACGACAATGTTTTCAGTTTTCTACATTCTTTTACCTTTGTGCTGTCAGAAAAACAAAGCCATTTGAAAAAGAGCAATTTATCCTTTATCAATGACTATGTTTACATGCACAAAATATTCTGTTTTTTGCCCTTATTCCAAAAGTGAATATTAATAATTATCTCTTTCCATGGCTAATGAAAATGAATATTCCACTAATATTCCTGTTTACATGCAGCCGTCACACACCACACCCCGATTAACACTAGAACCACCAGGGGTTGCTATATACCTAAAACAACCAACAGGTGACGTTTACCCATGCACCATTTCTAGTACAAAAAATGGAGATTTAAGCTATCCTTAAGAACACTAATCACGGTGCATGGTCATCAGTACGAATCAGTCTAAAATGACAATGAAAATGGGTTTTAGAAGAAAATATCTGCATATTTGTGTGGTTCATAAATCAGTGTCTCTTATCCATCCAACTGTTATAAATGACTTGACATAGTTTTCAGATTACACACTAACACATGCCATTCCTGAGCAACTTATAATATTTAAACATACATTTGACCTGCTGAGGCTATAGATATTAATGCCAATATTTTTAATCTGAATTCATGTGGATTATATTTAAAAAAAACACACTTCTGAAGTCCTCCCAAAATTGGGCATCTTCAGTATTTTACTGAAACATAGTAATGCATTGAAAAACAGCTACGGGTAAATATTCCTGTTAAAAATTGTGTTTTTTTCCACCGCTGGCAGACATTCCATAGCCTCCCTCTTTCATTACTTCAAACACCTTCTTGAAAAAGTAAAAAAAATCTCCCAAAACCTGCTGATATTCTGTGTCATAATGTTTAAAAGTAGGTGTGTTTCTCTGACTATAATCAGGGGTCGCATGTGTCAACCTGCAATAAAACCAGCAAATGAGATGCATGTTCAAAGACTCCTCATAAAACCAGAATAATACTGTCATATCCCACACGTCTTAGTCGGAAAATGCTCTGTTCAGAAAAATGCTTAATACAGAACATTTAAATGAAATATGCCGTTTACATGACACCTGTCGTATTTGGAATAATAATGGGATATTGGAATATGTGTGTTCATGTAAAACATACTCAATGTCTTAAAAAGCCTTCGGGGTTGACACTGTGAGTTGTTCATGAGATCAAGGTTAAGGAAAAAAAAGGCGCCCTCAAGAAAAACACACCTCTCTGAATCATTTTGTAAGATAAAGAACGGACTGGGTGGTTTTGTTCGGAAAATTCTTGCCTCATTCTCTAGTTAAATGGTCTTGCTGCTAGCCTTGCGTCATTTTTACAAAGGTAACTAGTTAGCAGTGATGGGCAGATGAAGCCTTGTGAAGCTTTGGGGGCTTTTTTTCCTGTTTGTGCTGGAAAAAGAGTTAAAGCGTCAAACGCACCAAGCGTGCTGACAATCTGGTGGTTTGCAAAATGTATAGCATCTCTCACACAGAGTGAACCCAAAGCACTACAACCCCTTATTTGACATTGTCATTTTTATGTTTGTGTAAAGTAATAAATGTTTTGTTTACATACAAAATATCTTTGTTGGTATGAACTGTTAGAATACTCCACTTTAATTATTTAGTACATTGCCATATCTGTCACACATTCTCTTCTCATTATACAACCAATATAAGCTATAAGTTAAGCAAATAATTGAGCTGCAGAACTGTGTGAGTCTTCAAACCACATATGTATTATTAGAACTGACTGAAGTACTTTCTGAAGAACCAGTGACGTTTGAAGCCTCAGTCATCATCAGAGGCACTGTTTTCTTTATACACCCATTGCTTACTTAGCAGCCAGCTCTGTGGTGGCTGAGATTAGATGACTGACAGCTGCTAGATATTATTTTTGGCATTCCCCTAGCTAAACTTTCATTGTTCACCTTAATAGCTCCGGACATCTGGGAGTTGCGCTGGTGAGGCAGCTTGTCCTGTTAGTCTGTCAGAGTAACATTAAATTAAGCAGCTAAAGCGTGACTAACCAGCAGTTTGTCTTAATTAACACATGTGGGCAGCTATGCAGCTTTTATAAAAGAAGGAGGCATGGAGTTTAATTCCCTACAAGAGAAAATATCACAATATTAGACAGAGCAGTCACAATGGTACTGTTACCCCAAGGCATATACCTGAACTCTACAAAATCTAAATTACTAATCATTTTAATGGCTGGCTGGTTGAGGTTGGTGGGGTGGGGTGGAGTTGTATGAATGTTCCATATGGACTCTTAAGAGGACAAATTGTTCCTTTTAAATGTTGTTAGACTATATATTTTAGGATTTGGTGTTTTTTCAAATGTTCTGCATGAAATCTTAACAGGACAAATTGCAGAAACAATAGAAACTCAACTACATGACTGACAGCTGTAATTACGATAGCTGAACAGATTCAGCCAGACATGGGTGTGATTCTACTGCTCTACTCTGTGTTTTGGAAAAGTGAAGCCACGGCATGAAACAACATCAAGTCATCATCGTCTTTTGGTTTGGACCAAGAGGAGAAAGGTGCAGAAGGAAGGGGTGTATTTAATTTTTTTAATTTTTTTTCCTGCAGCTTTAACTCATATCAATAAAGAATCAGAAAACAAGATTAGTCATCTGCATTTGATCTGATATTGAGCTGCATTTTTGGTCACCTCAATAAATGTTTGAAATATGACTGAAATTAATTGAATTGAATTACTTTTCTAGTTTAGTTTAAGTTAAAAAAAACAAAACCCATGCCTGTCTCTAGTTTGCTGAATATTATTATTATATACAGTGGAAACTGCTTATAGTGATTGCGGTTATAGTGATCAACCCCTGGAAGAGAATCATTCCTACACAAATACTGTTTAAATGTTTTTTCGCCTGATTCAGACTCCTGCAGCAAGTATTTAACTGAATGGTTAAACTTAGAATACATGTTTGGCTTAGGACCAGGTTAGGATTAGGCATTACATCTAAATGGTTAAATTTGGGATAAAGGTTTGGGTTATGTGTACATTTAAAATTGGAACTCAATGGTGGTTAGGGTTAGGTTTCAATTTGAACCCTGTTTAAACTGATGTAGTTCAGCTTTTGTTTCAGCCTCATATTAAACACAGATGTTCACAAACATAGATGTTCCCTTTCAAATGAAGTTTAATACATGCTTATGGGCTTGTTCTTCTATTGTAACCCTCACCCTGTTAAAAGGTGAAATGTTACACACTATCCAAAACTCCATACTTACCAGTAAAAGCGATTGGGGGCCACTCTCTCATGCACCAGTTGCCATCTCCTCCCAAACTCCACCGAGCTGTAGAGCTGTGAACCGACAACCAGACAGCAGAGGAGTATTTATTCGCACACATCTTAACAGCCGATCACATTTACCGTTTTATCAGACACAAGCCGTCCTTCTACCAAGTGCTGTGTTTGCACTGAAAACGGTGTGCATTTACACAGGATTTCTTTTCTCTTCATTTGTTTTCACACACTGATTTCCTGCCTCAGTCATCCTTTCAACAGCAGCGGTGTAACGAACGAGTGGGAGACAAGCTTTCTCACAGCGTCTTACACACATACTGTACATCTCCTCTATTTGAATCTGCTCAATTAGATTAGAATTTACATAAGATTTAAAAGTCGCAGAGGAATAACACTGCTTGAAGACGTTTAGGAAGAGGACCATTGTCTCCCTCCTTGCACAAATACCACAAATTAGGTACATTACAGACCTTTTTGCAACACACACAGAGCTTCACACAAAGGCCACTGAGTTATTGTAAATAAAGATGTGTATGGTGCAGGTTGTTCTGTACTGAATAAATGTGACTTGCTCTAACAAGTGGGTGAATGGGAGGGGTGGATGTGTAGAGGACCGTGGCGGGTAGTCTCAATGCAGTCATTGTTCACTATTCAGTAAATCACTGGCTTTTTCATGCTACACAGACAAATTAGTGAATGAAAGTGAAATATCTGTGTAATGGAACTAACTGTCTATAAAGATAACGACTCAACAAGTGTCATAATTCATTCCTGGTATAGATTATTAGAAGTATTTAGCACATTCAAAACATTACCCAAATCGGTCAGATCAAAAGGGACGGAGAGATTATACCATTCAATGAGTTGAGAATGCAGTTTGGCCTCTGTAAGTTTTTATTCCTACAATAGTTACAGCTAAGATCTATCATAAATAATGAAATAAATCTCAAGGAATTGAACAAAAGACATCAGAGGCCCTGACAAAATGGAAAAAAAGGTACCTTGTTATTGATGTTAGCTTTGTTTCATTGACTTTGAGGAGTCGAGTAGTTTGTCATGTGGTTAACTGGGGGAAAAAATGAATGTGTTGGGGTTAGGATTATGCGTGAGCCATGTTTAAACAGAACAGAAACTAGATTTTTCCTTTCAATTGAAGTCTAATACATGCATATTGGCCTCACACTTCTTCTGTTCTAACCCTAACCCTAGTTCAAGGTTAGCTAAGATCGATCAGAAAAAATATATATCTGAAGGAAGTATACCAGGAGCTGGAAAAATATTGAATGGTTTTCCAGTTAGGTTCTGGTGATGAAAGGCCAAAAAGGGGTTTCCATTTCCACTTATTGTGACATTTTCTAATGCAAAACATAAAAATGTGCATTAAATATGTTTATGGAAACACACCTATTGTATTACTTATCCTTTGAAAAATAAAAATTAGAACTACAAGAAAAAAATATTCCTGTTTTTATAATATTGAAATTACAGAGGTCCAAATGTCCAAATGAATCACATATTCTGTTACAGCAAGTTACCTAAACACAGTGAGTGCAAAGGGTACCTCAAATGTCTACAGGTTGGCTGAGTGAGAGCATTGCATAATTTGCACTCAGGGTTTAAAGCACTGCTTGACATCAAACAGCTTTAATTTTGCTATTCTTCCTGCATATTCTATTCATTTTTCAGTAAATCAGCAACCTTGACAGAGCGATATACTGACTGAGGCCCTTTTGTCTCCAAACACACTCGCATCCTCTGACAAAGCACAATGACAAATCCGTTTGCTCTGTAGCTTACAGCTGGAATTTAATGAGGCATGAAAGTTATTTCAGTATTTCGGGCTGGACTTTTTCCATTTGAAACATGAGCAGCCGTGCATACTATGTAAACAGTCATTTATTAGCGGATAACAAAAATGTGACTTAGTTTGTTTATATTAATTCATTTTCTAATTGTATTTTTTCCCCCCCTTGATTCTGAAGGGTGAAGTATAGTCCTGCATTTAAAATAAGATCCAGCCTCTCCATCTTGTATCCCAGACAGATTATCACTGCTTTCCAATCAATAATTTCCCTTTAGTTTGCTAATAGGACTGTTCTTCTTTGAATCTCTTATCTACTTCCTTATGTTTTACTGAATTTTACCATTGTAAAAACGCTTATTCAGACATAAGTCGAGAGCTTAAGGATATGTTCCTGCAGATTTAAATGGATCACCCATCAGTGTCTGAGACATTTTTCTCTATCTATAGGTATGACAGTAAAAAATGGTGAAGCGTAACTTAAATGCCGCCCTGACACAATGTGAAGCATCTTTTCCTCCATTGTGCCCGCATCAATGGATCCTTCCTTAATGAGCATTATGCAAACTATATATGTATATACCCTCACTATAGCATCTGGTATGTATATTCTCATGTCAAATAGGGAAAGACAAATAGCACAGATGATGAGATTTCCATGTCTCCTCATGCCAAGCTGTGCAAAGGAGATGCAGGTGAAAGGGGGTGAGGGTAAGGGGCCGTGGGGCTGTGGTGGTGGTGGTGACAGGGGGTGGGGGGCAGGAAATCACTTTGACTAATTATCCTCCCGCAGCAAGTTAGTACGTAGCCAAGCGAGTGACAATGAAGAGGCAGAGAGTTGGAGACTGGAGGGGCGGAGGGGTCGACGCAGCCTTTACCACCTCCAAAGGTCTCTCAATCAACAAATACTGCAGCGCGAGGAGAGGAGAGGAGAGGAGAGGAGAGGAGAGGAGAGGAGAGAGGAGAGGAGGCGAGGGGAGGGGAGGGGAGAGGAGAGGAGA
>JAPQRN010000001.1:25787413-25819453 GCA_037367275.1 Coranthus polyacanthus
CACACATTCAAATCAACAAAAGAATGGCTTCACCAGAATAAGATTGAGGTTTTGGAATGGCCCAGCCAGAGTCCAGATCTGAATCTGATTAAACATCTGTGGGGTGATCTGAAGAGGGCTGTGCACAGGAGATGCCCTCACAATCTGTCAGATTTGGAGTAGTTTTGCAAAGAAGAGTGGGCAAATATTGCCACATCAAGATGTTCCATGCTGATAGACTCCTACCCAAAAAGACTTTTCCCCTTACATTTTCTGTTTATTTTTCAATTGTGTTGTACAGGTTATAGGTCACATTAAAGGTGGAAAAAGTTGTGAAATGATTTATCTTGGTGTAATTTTTTTTTACATCACAAAAACCTGGCATTTGAACAGGGGTGTGTAGACTTTTTATATCCACTGTAGCTTCTCTCTGCAAAATTAGCAGAGGTTTTAGTGTGTTTGTGGCATCCATTTTCTCTGTAAACTCTGCAATAATTAGCTTTTCCACAATTTAGTGCGTTTTTATTTTTTATTTTTTTAAATCTAATTTCTGAGTCGACATAAATGGCATCAATTCATCCTGTAGAACGTCTGCCCTTCAAAATAAGAGTACATGCTTTTAAAACTAGTGAACTAGTTTATATGCAGT
Organism: Coranthus polyacanthus; assembly: GCA_037367275.1. Taxonomy (NCBI): domain Eukaryota; kingdom Metazoa; phylum Chordata; class Actinopteri; order Kurtiformes; family Apogonidae; genus Coranthus; species Coranthus polyacanthus. The sequence goes on from JAPQRN010000001.1 coordinate 25,788,042, forward strand.
AAAAACTTGTTTGTTTCATTTAAATATGTTCATTATCACTAGATGTTTTGTTAAATTATTTTCTAATATCACTCACTTCTTAGATAACAGCTCAACTCAACTTAGTAATTTATTAAATAAAGAGAGAGCAATAAGGAACAGTGTAATGCTTGCAGTTTGGTTGTAAACATACAATCGTACTATAATAATGCTGAATGTAGGTTTTCTTTTTTTAAATGCAAGGCAAAAAAGAGATAGCAAATAACTGAATAATTAGTTATGTTTTAAGATATATTTTTTTAACATCATTAAATTAAAAGATGTAAATAATTTCAATTAACAATTGATTTTTACATTCCAAATTCTTATTAAATAATTTCCCCCGATACTGCAGCACTATCAGTCAGATGTACAGAGTTGTGTTTTAACGGTGTGTGAACAGGGTCTTCAGTTATTTTTATACCACAGACTGTGAATAATGGGACTGAAAGAGAAAAGGAAAAAAATGCCTGGTTGTATCAAAGTTTTCTAAAGTGATATCTTCTACCCTATTTGTTCGGCAGTAAAAGCAGCGGCACAGAGAGCTCGACACACTTGTGCGTGTTGACATCACGTCACATAATTTCAAGGTTTTTGAGTTTAAAAGTTTCAAGCTGTTACCTCATGCTGCTATTCGGGGCCACAACAGGCAGCGATGCCTAGTTTAGCTTCAAACTCTCCCTGAGGAGTTCTGGCAGACCAACTGGCTGTTTTAAAAGCAGTTCTCCGTTGCTTTGCCACTCTGTCTATCCTCCTCGCTGTAAACTGCCCGCTAATGTTCTACACTGCCATTATCCTCTTCACTCTCTTGAAATGTATATATGTTACTCACGTCTTTCTGTCAATCTGTTTGCCAACACGAACCTTTAATTATCCGTCCATTACCAGTAGCTCTGTTTGATTAATGTGTCAGATTTATAATTGTGCGCAAAAAAAAACAGATGCACAGTTACAGAGTTAATGTTATGTTATCACCAGAGACAGAGAGCAATAGCCTTGTGTTGGCCACTATGAGGCAAGTGCAGTCATATAAGGGTACATTTACCAAAGCTGTGGGTGAGAGCTTAAGCCTTGGGGCAGCCCCCGTGGAAAACTCTGCATTGTTTTCTCAGTATTCCTGCTGCCTTTCTTCTTCCATGAAGGGTAAAGTAGGAGACAGAATCTGGAAATATTTTCCTCAGGTAAATGCGTTATATCGAGTACACCTGTCAAACCTGTTCCAAGAAAATATTTGACTAAATTGTTCTTTTTCCAAAGTGTATGAATTGACTGTTATAGGCTTTGCAAACAATTAGATGATGCAATATCAGTTTGGGGTTTTTGGAGTGGTGCATATACTGACTCACTCATTAATGAAGCTGCTGTATTTGGCAGGCGTCAAGGTGGAAGCAAGGCCTAATATTTTATTTGATGCCCTGTTTCTTTACCCAAGGTAATTATCTGTGTTTGAAACTTACATACGGTCTTTGATGAATTTCAAAACATGAGCTCAAAATGTGGTGACGCCATCCTATGATTTCTGGGACTTGAGAAAGGTAAAGAAAAATGTAATAGCATCACCTGTCTGGCTCACAAAGGCAGTTTCTGACTGTGTCTTCCTTTTATATGGGACTTCAGCTTTGGTTAGGTTCAGTTTGAGTTTACAGTACATAATATTTTTTATTTATTAATTTTTTTATCCCACATCTGATTTAGAACAAATATACTTTGTAATTGCTCAACCTTAGTTAAAATGTAAAAAAAAATTAAAAAAACAACAACAAAAGCTTGATCCTACTCTCTTGTCTGTACATGAACTGTAAAGGAGGTAGAAGAGTAAGAAGGAGAGTGAGTGTGGACTTCCATTCATCAGGTGCACAAAAACAATTTCAAATGAACACTAATGTATACCTCAGGGCCCCACAATTCTGTGAAAAAGTCATATTGCAATTACTGGACCTTTAAATTGCAGTCTTTTGTGATTACATAATTGCACAGACTGACATTATGATTAACTGTGCAGGTCTATTCTACCTCATTCATTATATGTTAAAAAAAATGGTTGTTGCCTTATCAGCTTGTTGTACTGCCTACAAATGGTTTTTAATGTATACATATATTTAATTTAATCTTATCAGTGTGAAGGCAGATTTGAGCAAACAATGGTAACCCAGGGTTGTATTGTGTCAGAGGGGCCTTCTCAAGTCCAAATTGCACCCTGCTGGAGACCACATTTTTCAGTTTGCCTTCTCCGATTAAAAATTATCTCCATGTCCTGATGAGTAATTTGAACAGCACAGTCAGAGAAAAGTGCTGACAGAACCGAGTGTCTCTTCTGTGTAGTTCTCTGGCTGAGCTCTGCAGGCTCTCGGCTCTCATCTTTAGGAAGTATCGGCAGGGTGAGCTCCCAGTGATCAGCTCCGACTGTCACTCAAACTCCGCTGCTTCTCCGAGTTTGTGTGTGTAGTCTCGACTCCACTACACACACTTGATGCACATATTATCTGTAAATCAACCTCTAGTTAATTCACGTAAAAATCTTACTAAAAGAGACCCACCTTCTTTGCACCTGAATGCATAATTAAATATACTTTTAACAGGGTTCATTGTAGTCACAGAGAAATTCACTGTAGCCATAACATTATACTATGTGAGTGTCTCTATGCTCAAAGCATTAGGCTATGGAAACTTTCATTTTAAAACTTAAACAGCAGTAAGTGACCCAAACAAAAAAAAAACCTTAATTGTAACAAAGTTTGCATATTTAATCAGTGATGCCAGTGCAGACATCTATTTTGTCTATCTCTGTTTTCCAGGACCTTGGTTCCAAAGTGAAGCCAATTCATAAGTATGTTAAAGTGTATATGTAATAATGCTGACGGCCACTAGATGCTGCTCCAAAAACGTAAAGTACATTTTTTTCCAGAAGTCATGCTGATCTTATTTATTTTATTTGAACCCTCTAATAAGTGTTCTGGTCCATCTTTAAATTGTTGCCCTATTTATGAAATTTTAGGGCCAATAGAAGGCTTTGTAAAACTGTCTGTACTGAATGAAACTTTTACTGACAGACAGCATGACTTTGCTATGCAAATGTTGAAATTAGATTATGAAGTGAAGTTGATTGATGAAGTTTACCATTTCACCATGTCAGTAAGCTACTGTTAAGCATTAGCTCATCCACCACCCATTTGTTTATATAATGCCAGACAATGGTGAAAAAGTGTTTCCCACAACTCAAGATGTCCTCCTCAAATGTCTTGTTTGGTCCACAACACAAAGATATAACAAGTAATGTTTTTTTTTATTATTTACAAAAACCAAGAGTTTTTTTTATTGAGAGTTTTATAAGAGTTGATTTATTTAATAGTCAGAGACATCTTTGAGGGGTCATGGTTGAGCTAATACTAAACGCTAGCTTACTGAGTAACAAAGTAAACTTCATAAAGCACCTCAAGCACCTTCAAGTGGCATCTTGCGGCCATCAGCGGTATTACACTTTAAAATACTTGCACACTGACTTCTTTTTGGAGCTGAAGTCCTTGCCCCTTGGTCAACATCATTGATCAATTATTTGGTGCTGCACTATGTACAACTCTTAATAGAGGTGAAAAGGAAGCAAAATAGTTCACTCCTCAGCTATTTTCATCATATATCATCATTACCAGAAAAAGTGATGTTTTTAATTCTTTTTATCAGTGAATTTCTAGATTTCTTGCCCTGGGCTAGCCTTATTGTTGAGCCCTGAAGTTTAAAGCTACAACTTTTTGTCACATGTGAAATACTGTAATGCTAGTACTAATCAATCCATATAAACAACATTAGCACAATAATACTGGTAAAAAGGTACACACTGATCACAAAGCTGTATAACATGTAAAATATTCACACAGGACTGACTCTAATTCGCTTCTAGAATTGCAGATATTATCTTCGAATCACCCCTCACCCTTCTTTAAAGGTGGATAGGAAAAAAGCTTCCACCCTGACACTGACAGGGTTAAATATGCAATGTGAGTATTAGCCATTGGTCCACTGAAGCAACATGATGCTTATACAAGTGAATCGTCTAGACCCAAGCAGTAATCATCTAGATCTTCTGTCATTTTTTACACATTGCAAACGTTGAGCTCCTCTCTTGAGTTTAAATTTAATTCTGTGGGTTTGAAAAAGAAAGGGGAAGAAACATGGCAAACACAGAGATGCTATGGACTGTGTCACTGTTGCAGGTTAAAAGCCGACAATGAAAACTACATTTTAGTTGAGTTTCTTTGAGTGTGCTTTCCATTAGAGGGTTTTCTTCTTTGAGGCATTCATCCAGTTTCATCAATCTTGCACAAAGATGCGCATAACAGCTCAATGCATTAGTCCTCAGAATTCCAAAATTGAATTCCAAGGATCACAGAGCTGCAAATCCAAAGTATTCAAACAGGTTTAGTGGTAGTTAAAGTCGACCGGAAAAACAGTAATTTCCCAGCAACATTTGATTGCTCCAACTGTGCTGATGGGGGAAAAAATCCATCAAAACACAACTACTTTTTGTTCAGACAACACACTATAACCACCAGTTATTACATGTAATCTTCAGAAACATCCTAAAAAGCATCTCATATTTTTTTAGCAATTTATTTACATGCAGTTAATCTTTCACCATCCTGGCTACTTGCTCTGAGGTCAAGAATCTTTTTCTAAAGGGTGCTTTTAATGTTGGCCACAATACTAATGAAAAATACATTTCATAATGATAATTACTTTTGCAAATCTTCCCTGGTGAAGACTTTCTTTCTGAGAGCCATTAATTCACCCACATTCCTCCCCAAGAGGCATCTAACAAAATTACATCAGAATCCAGTCAGAAATGAAGCTGATGCTCTAAGCAAGGCTGCACTGTGTTCAAGGCTGGTCAAGGTAATTTACTGGATAACACTGTCAGCTCCACTGGCGTTGATTAGTGACTTTCATGTGAGGGATTTCTGGTGCCCACAGACATTAAAACCAATTGAGGCCAGAGTTGGCTATACAGACTCATCCTTTGAGAATTTTTTCTTAGACTGTTGCTTCTTTTTCAAGTTTTGAATGTTTCATTAATTCATATTATGAGATCCTTGTGAGTATTGCTCTCTCTTTTTCTAAGCGCAGTGCTTTGAGCAGTTCAAACCGCGGGATTAAGAACGTCAGGAATATATGTATAAATCCAATAGCCCCCCCTGACCAATTTATTGTGTCCGAGTCATGGCTGCTTGAGGCTTTCCCAGAAATGTCATGAGTAGAGTGATAAGCTTACCTCCATAATGAACTCTCGGTCACACTGTTGAGGTTGAAGTCAAATAATTTGGTGAGCATCAAAATCACCTGTGGAACAAGACAAGCATTGCAGTCAATACACAGGCCTATTGACCAAATATCTGGTGAGCAAGTTAAACAGCAGCAATTGACACATTCTTACGAGTCGTCACATACTGATGCTTGTTCAGGGCGTCACTTTTCCACACGTAGGGTGCCCTTATACGGCCATCTTTCGCTATGCTGGGTAGGTGTTATTTTTCAATGCATGTGGTAGTCCACAAGACGTCTGGCCCAGTGGTTCTTAACTGGTCTTACTCCGGGACCCACATGGTTATTAAATCACGACCGACTTTTGTAGAATTAAAACCAAGCAAAGAGAGAAAAAGCAAAAATAAACTAACTTGTGTTCTGCCATAACCACCCCAACCACCTCCTTCTAAGGTTTTTCCCTCCTTAACGGGATCCCCTGGCCCATGTCGTCAATTTCCCACATCTAACGAGTTACTTTGACTTCTATCAGGTGCCCTGGGCATAGAAAATTGACGCTATAGGTCCAGGCTCCAGCTACGGAGCTTTGAAAACGGACACCAAGGAGTCATAGCCAAGTATCAGTATGTGACGACTCAGGAATGAGAACTGGCTCAGTCAATACAAACTTGACAGAAAAGAACATGAGCAAACAGCTGTAAATCAGTGATGATTCATAAACTTCTGCATGAAAGGACTGGTTTTGTTTTTGAAAAGCACTTTTTCTTCACAGTGTGAGAGAGTCCTTTGATATAGGACATGTAAGCCATCACAACTTTTAACAGGAAAAGCAAGTTTTTGCCAGCTGTTATTTCAACTTAGGACTGACTGGCCTTGGGTTTGAATTTGCTCTCCTTGTGATGAAAATTTCCTTCATCCCTACAGTTCAAATAGGTTAGGTTACTAGCTAACTTGATCTAGCAGATTCATCTTCTTTGAAAAGGCTCATGGTCAAAGAGAACTTCAAACGACAAGCACACACTAGGTTAGAAGATAAAGTTTGAAAAAGCAAAGGTCTTCAAATGTGTCCATGGTCATGGTTTGAGTATTCTGAGTTAACTGTTCTGTTGTCTCTTGGTTCAGGGTTTCCTTTATGTTCATTTTGAAAGTTTATCAGCACAGCTGCTTCCCGAACTTTATGAAATATTGTGTCATGAGGTTGCATTACATAACTCTGAAAAGGGCTTTTAATTTGAAACAACGGTTACAAGAAGTCTAGATCTGAGGTGAAATCCAGCCAAGGAGGAGGAGGGGGAGAGGGGTATGTAGATTTAACAATGTCACTGAGTCCATTAACTACCAATAAAATGATATCAGGGTTGGAAGAAGAGCATTAACAAATTACAAAGTAACGCGTGAGTAAAGTGGTTTGCAGTGGTTTTGCAGTGGTTTTGACTTGTTTTTATCCTCTATCTGTAAGACTTTTGGAGTTTTTAGTTTGTTTTATCTTGTGTCTGAGTTGACCAAGTTGACAGAAATGCTGTGCATGAGACTATTTTGCAGTAAATGCTTGTTAATTTCATTAAATATGCTATGTGTTTTGTTAAATTCCTTTTTTCATTTCGCTCACTTCTTAGGTAACAGCTAAACTCAATTTGGCAAAAACACCAAGAGGAAAACACTGTAATTTAAAGCCTTATTTTAAGCCTTTCTAAGCTTTTTAAGTCAAAACCCTTTTCCTTCTGTAAAACATTAAAGGAGTAGACATATATTTATATTTAAAGAAATATTTGTGATGACCATCTAGCCCCTCCCATCAACACTGTTTTATTAGTAGAGAAGCTGCTTTACATTATACTTGTTTTTGAACCCACGGGATTTTTTATCCTATCATATTACATTGATTATTTTTTTTACTTTGTTGCATCAATCGTGGTGTAAGACAAGCTGCTAGTGTTTTGAAATGGAGACATACCTCTGCTTGAATGTAGTTTCAAGACCAAAGCTGAACGCCCACGCTACACTGTTACTGTTACGTGCCTCTGAAAGCTTCCACAATATTTATTTCATGCAGCGTGGTGCCATACCATATAATTGTTCCATAGTCATTACTTAATCATATCAGATTGATTCTAAACACCTCAATGTAAATGTTCCTTACTCCGCTAACACCCTCAAGGTGCGGGGGATAAGGGAAAGTGGGTCAGCCAAAGTCTTCAGGGAAAAACAGAGGCAGAAACATCACATATTGCTCCGAGCATAAAAGAAGTCAAAGCAGCATAGAAACTCACAATCTATTTACTTTATGACTGGAGGTGTATTTGAAATGGATAAAACTCTGAAAGAAGCAGGAAAGGGAAGGAAATTTTCACAGGGATTGCTGCAGTTTCAGTTTAATAAAGTCTTTTTTTTTAACAACAGTTGTATGGTGCACTTATTTTCTCTTACTCACGAGTTATGTTTCATTTTGATAACACTGTGAAAATCCTTAAGGATATTTTTGCTGTGACAATTATCTGCTGAACCCTATGTGTTGCGTATAACCTGCGGCACAATGGTCAGGTGATATGGCGTGGGCCAAGAGGAGATGCTGCCAATTGAGAAACATTGATTCACATAATGTATTGCCCGAGATGCGCTGGTACATCCTTATTTCCAACTTTGCTAGCGGGGAAAGTGTACACGGCAGGTGATGTACTCAGATATTTCCCAGTGCACCAAATAAAATAAACAACCCGAATCTATACAGGTTCATACAATTTATATTTGTTGCCTTTAAGTTACGCGTCATGCTGTGCTCGGCTAATATCCAACTGTTTCCCCTTGGCCCAGTCGGCTTTGATACCTGCGCTGCCAGTTATTGAGCCACTGTATGACTTGTGTGACTTTGTGAAACAGTTCCACCAGCATGGGGTTCCTGTGAGTACAACCAGAACAGATGCACCTTGGGTAGTGGAATTACATTGCGAGGTTGGAGCTCCTGTGATCAGGCTTATTAAGTATGCACTAACATCTGCAGCCCAAAAAAGAAAAAAAAAACTGAAAAGGCGTGGTGCACTCAGCCGACCCCGGGGCTGGCAGGGTTTAGGAGTGTTTGTCGAGGATGTGCACTGGAAAATAACTAAGTCCATGCAGGACAGCATCAACGACTAGTAAAAAAGGCATTGATTAAGAGTGATTCAGGAAGTAGCCAGGTGTTTTCAGCATCGGGAGAATTAGCCTAGGGAATGAATAACCTTAAATGTCCAGACTAGACCTTTGCATGCTAATGACTGACCAAGTCCATTTAGCTGCCCAGCTGGAGGCTGAATTCACACTCGTGCCACGCAGCGTCTCTCTTTCTCTTTCTTTCTTTCTTTCTTTCTTTCTTTTACCAGCTCCTTCTTCTTATTTCTTTTTCCTCTCACATTGCAACACCATTTTCTCCTCTACATCTATGTGCGTATGTGTGTGTGAGGTGAAGGTGAGGGTAATGGTGCAATTATGTTTTTAACGTCACCGAGCCTCTCCGCTGTGTGTATGTGTGTATTCGTCTGGATGTAGGTGAAGGTGAGAGAGCAGTTCTGCTTTTACAACTCTGTGTCGCCCCTTATGGCTTGTGTATACAGTATGTTGGTGTGTGTGTGTGTGTGTTATTTTTGGTGTGCATAGTGTGAGTGCTAGTCCTCTAAAAGGCCAAGATAGAAGCTGGGTGACTTGGCTTCATTAGTTGAAGGGCAGTGTGCGTACAGGCCCTTCTGTCTGCCACATATGGAGACTATGTGGGCAGTCATCAGCGAGTGGCCCTGTCAGATGGGCTCCCACTGGAAAGTGCATATGCTCCATCACTGACCATGCCAATTAGGCCTGTGGGCTTCTACTACTGTAAATACTATGATGAGGCAAGGTTCCCTCTGCATCAGACCCAGCAGAGACGGCCTCTGGACACACGCACGCACACACGATCACTTTTGACAGTTTGGAAATGTGCAGAGGAGCATGAAGGCATCAGAAAGAGACGGGACGTAGCTGGTGGTCATGTGCTATGATATGAAAATAGAGTTGCAGTGTTTAACAGATGCTTTGAAACATCAGTTATAAGCTACATGCTGGTAGAATAGTGCAGCTCTCGTGCGCTCGTTACTATCGCGGTATTATGTGCGTGGTATTTGTGTTGGAGATGCAGTAATTAGAAGAGATGTCAGTTTAGATTTATAGGCACAGTCAACAACCAGAGGACTGGATATGGAGACTGATATCTGATGAAACAGTGGTTGCCATAGTGTCAAAAGACATCTAAATTGGAGCCGTAACTTCAGGAGTCAACCCTGCCCACTCAAGTCAAGATAACAAAGCAAACAAGCTGAGAATGTCTTGTGGCAAGCCGTTCAAAAAGAGATAAAATAACTTTATGCGATGCAGAGACATCATAGTAGATCTGACCATTTGGAAAGTTTACTGGAGATAAATGTGACAGACCAAACCATTTTTTTGGATAATGGGGAGGGATTTTATGTGACTCACATACACTATATTAAGTTTTCACAAATATGTTTTTGACAAATCGTTCCAGCAGATTATTTAAAGGCTAGAGGTGACCTGGTCCAACCATGTCACACATTTATATAACCATCTCAAGTTAATTACTTTGTAGCTTTTACTAATAAAATGCATTAATATGTGGAATTGTAAAAGATGAGACATAAAATGAGACTGACAGTGGTGCATTCAGTTGCATGGATATTACGTACAAGCAATTAAACTGACAACAACATGAGCTAATTCATTCATTAACTTTTGTTGTGATGTTCTGTCCTCGCTGCCTCATTTAAGATTATAAAGCTGCGCTTCTCAATATTTGTATATAAACAAACTGCATAGTAAACCTTGCCCTTCAAAAAAGCACAAAAAATGATCATCCAATTCAGAGTTTCCCTCTGCCCTTCAGTGCATATTAGCACCTTTAAGTTCATTGTTCTGGTTTTCTGGCCAGCACAAATCTGTCGATTCTTTTTTATCCGCAGTGTTTTCAGCCACAGCAGGAAACTGCTTTAAATGAAAAGGCTCTGATGATAAACTCACTGCACTATACGTGCTCAGCTCCAAATGACAGATAAAAAAAACAAAGATACAAAGATGGTCAGGCATCGCATTTAGTGTTGAATGTTGTTCTGTGGATAGACTGTGGCATGGCTCTGGCATATTTGCTGTGATAACTTAAGATGAATTTCAAGCATCTGTAACAGATTGATTTATGCTGCTTGAAGGTACTGCTTTATTTACACAATCTGTTGTATCCAGTGAAAAAATGTTTTTTAAAGCAATTGAATATAAAACATACAATCAGCATGATGGTATTTACAGTCAGAATTATATAATGTTTGCTAACATAGATATGTGTAGATATTGTTGTATTCTGTTCTCACTGGAGTAATTAATCTCAGTGGCAGCCTGTCATCGTATAAAAACACGTATCGGATAAATGAGTCCGTTCTCCTTTTCATATCGTCACATTCTGACGCTTAGTCTTGAGCCCTTGGAGTCTGTTTTCAAACAGAGTACCCATATAGTGTCAGTTTTCAATGTGCAGGATACCAGATAGAAGTCAATGGAAGTTCTTTGACTTTGGAAATTGACGATATGAGCCATGTGTTTGTGGACTTAACCGCCGGAGACCTGTTTCATGCTATGTTTATTTGTTCGCTTTAACTGAGTTGTTTTATGCCTAAATCTAACTCTAAATTGACAGGTGCTGTGCTGCCCCAGGTTTTGAAAAATGATACGTACTGCATGTGTCAAGAAATGATTCTCTAGGGGTAACATACAGTAAAATCTGTGAGTTAATTAAAAGCCAGGGTTGAGGTCGACACAAACAAATAAAAGCCAATTCTCAAATACAGGCTGGTAAAAAATAATATGGATAAACTTCTGGTGTCTGTCATGTAATGTACTGCCAGTTAAACACAATGTTCACTTCTACAAGTTAATTTAATACATTCAACAATATAATCCGTCTGCTTCCAACACTTTGTTCTAGATCATCATCTGAAGTGTTATTGTCTGGTTTCAGTCACTGCAGGTCTGTGTGTGTCTTACTTTTTCAGCTAAAATGTAATTTGTAGAAACTTACCAGCGAAACAGGATGACAACGTTCACACAATAAAAGCTCTGTCAAGCAATGAATAGATTCTATCCACTGAGACACTACAGGGCTTTTATTTTGTAAAGGTGAAGGTGGTTTTGTGCTTGTGAAAAAGCACATTGCAGTACTTTTAACAGGAGCGGATCAAAACGAGCTTTCACACTAATTATGATCCTTTTTACTTATTAAAAAGAGGAAATTATATTATAATATAGGCATTATATTATGCCTCCTTCAAATAAAGGCCTGGTGCCTACTAAAGGCCTGGACACTATTTGAGGAAATACAGTATGTGTCAAAATATGACACCTTGACCAAGTATCAGCGTGTGACAAGTTGGGAGTGAGAATGCGTAGAATTGGTTGTAATTGGCTTGCAGCGATGTAGTCCAAGTGGAAATCAGATCTACCAGAGAAAATTCAATATTTGCTCTCAGGTAGATTCATCTCATGTCCAGGTTAGCCCATCTATTTCAGATTCCAACACCGCTGACATTACACACTTGTTGCCTTGTTGTTGCTTGTGTCTTTCATCGATGCCTCATAAACACATCAAATGAATTTAAACACTGTTGTTGTTGACTTTTCTTTTTCCAGACCATAATCATACCATTAAAGTCTGATTCTGTTTCATCCCTCGATGACAACCCACAATTTTGATCAGTTGAAAAGCTTTCACAGTGGACAAGATTTTAACGTATAAATCAACAGTCTCAAAGGGGTAAAAATATAACTAGATTTGTCTTTGAAGGTTGCTTTAGAAGGCTTCCAAACGTATAAAGAAAAAGTGCAGTGATATTAGTCATGCATAGAGAAGCCTGAGCTCCAGGTGGGGATCAGTCACAACTGTGTCTGTACTAAGCTTTAGGTGTTTAAAATATCTCCCCATTATTTCTTTTTAATCAAAAGTATGCCTTTGCTGCTAGCAAACATTGTTATCTCTTATACTGTTTGGTAATTGTCCTTGGATGGAGGAGAGAAAATATCATCATGGATCAAAATTCCCAAACATGCATATACAAACAACAATTACCATTACCTAGGGCACAAGAAGGCAGAATAAACAAATATGAAAGAGTATTAGCGTACATTCTGAAGCTCCCAAAAACAGGGAAATGCGCTGGGTTCATGCTCTGCAGGGCATTATGAACTATTTGTTTTTCTCACATCTCATTTTTGTAATCACGTGAGACCAGATTTCTTCAGGGGACAGATCTTTTTGCACTTTTTCATTACTGGAAAAATAAAAAAAAATAAAAACAGAGAGAGAGAAAATGAACTGAGAAAATGAATGAGCGCACAAGACGAATGCATATTTAAAGAAACAAAAATAGTGTTTCATGCCACTCAGATGGATTTAATGAAAACCAAAAACTCTGTTGTAGGTTGTTTTTAATCAATAAATTCACTTTGTAATGAAGACTCCTGGAGGGAGAAAAAAAAAACCCACCAAACAGCGCAATACACACATATAATGATGTAAACAAGTTTTAGCTGCCAACATTTCCAAATAGCTCAAACTGTCAGGCTCATGGGGGATCATTGAGCCGGGAACGCTCCTCTCTGTGGATTAGCCTGTCATGTCTTCCTTTGGAAAATTTCCTGCTTGTGCCTATCGCTAATATAAAAGTGAAACATACCTGGGAAAGAGGGTTTTCAGGTACTCACATATTGAAAAAACAATGTCTTTATTAGCATCAAAATTGATCTAGGCCTGTCGGAGGTGAATATCCCAGGGAGCCTATATGCCCAACTAATATTCAGTTGCTTATTAGCCAGCAAGTAATTGACCTTTTGTTGCCCAATTACCCTGATTAAACCTCATTTCTTTCAATCACCATTATACTTGGTAGAAAATCCTTTTTCCATGCAGCTATGATATGCAGGATGTTATGCTATGCCATCAAATGATTAAAATCGCATTTCCCTTTTCCCCCCACTGAGATAACTGAAAAAAATATGTGTATATGTATATATGTCTATATATATATATATACAGTAGATATATATAGATATATTTATATACATTTTCTATTTTCGATTCCATTGGAGCAGATTATTTTTGGGTGTCTGATGTTTGCAAAGATGCTCCCAGAACACTGAAAAAGTCTCTCTATAAGGCTTTTGTCACTATATGCACTGTTTCATGTGCTTCATATTTGATCCGTGCAGACGTGTCACCTTTATTTTTTGTTTGTTTGTGATGGTGACACACTCTTTGGATTCACATCCAGGTGTTTGTTTCCTTGAACCAAAGTGACTTCCTGCTCCTAATTGGTTGTTAACCTACTGTGTAACTTGTAGACTTTTCCTCCACAGCATCTTAGCTGGATTATGAGTAAGAAAATTGTTGCAATTAAGCAACTAATCTTTCAAGTGAGGAGCTGCTAATTCATTTTAAGATATGAAAGGCTTAAGCAAGAATTTAAGAGGATAAGTCATTAAATGTAGTTATTTCTCAGAATTGGTTATGTGCCTATATGCTCAAGGATAAGAAGACACATATTAATATTCTGCACCTTTTTCTTCTTCTTTTTTTGTGTGACTTTTGGCAAAATTTGGGAATAGAGAGGTGAAGTCCCGCCCCTTCCGCTGTGCCCCATGGGACCTAACTTCGAAAAAAATATGAACGGCGGTCAGTGGGGAGAGAAAAATAATTTTTGGATCTCATTTGAATTCTATCATCAGCTACACATATGATGTTTGTCCATTTAATTTTATGAGACAAGAAAGTCTCTGTTTGTTGTAAAGATAGTAAAGTAATCTAGTTTCGTGTGAAATGTCTCAGTGGACTGCATCTCTGGTCTCACATGACACATTTCACCTCATTCTTGGAGAGGGACTTGCAAATGTATTAAATGAGGTGAAAATCACCACAGGTCTGGTCATGTTGAAGCTGCATACAAAGTTAGGTCCCATGGGACACAACTGGAAGGGTGGGGCTTCCCCTCTCTATGGTGTTCTATCATAAAGTTTTGCCATTCGAGTAATCATGACAACAAAAATCATGAAAACCTGCAAAAAATGTTCCATTTATTTCCAGTGGGAAGACATTGTAAAAATGATCAAACCCACACCTTCTTTGGAGCCACATTACTTTGTCAATCTTCATCATAGAAACATGGTTGATACTTTAAACAGGTTAGAAGACTTTGGACTTTATTGGACTCAGTTGGTATCTTGATATCTAGTATGGTATTTACGAAATCACAGCTTAAGTTTTACATTGATTTCCTAATTTTGTACAGAATGTTCAGCCCTAGAGTGGATGATGTCATCACTAGAGTGGTGAGATTTAGAGAGATTAAATATTCAAAACATTCTTTTTAAAACTACTGTTACTGTCAACGTTGCAACCTCTGAGCGCTCATTCTCCAAGTTAAAACTCATTAAAAGCCACTTGAGGAGCACAGTGGGACAGGAGAGACTGAGTGGATTTGCCATGTTGTCCATAGAGAATGAGAGAGCAAAGAAAATCGTCATATGCCCTTCAAATAGTGGTGAGTAGGCCGAAAGTCCTTCATATTGAAATTGTGTTTGTGAACATGTGGGCCACTGTGCCAGTTTTACGAAACTTTATAGCTACTGATACAGGCTCTGAGTTGAAATAGTTAAAGTGGGTGTCAAAATGATGCGGTCGCTATCTGTGGTGCTGAACTGCTTTGAATTTGTGTTGTTTTATTATTAGTGACCATGTAGGCTAATGTTCTTGTTCTCTTGGTTTGTTATACTTCATGTCCATTTGATGGACTTCAAAATGATGTAGTCGCTCTCTGTGGTGCCGAAGCTTGTAAGCTTGTTGCAGGCATGTGTATGTTGTAAAATGATGTCATCATGAGCTTTATTATTTGGATTTAAAGGGCCCGGTCATTTACCCCACCCCTGGCCTGGCTCTGATTTGTTCCGCTAGTGCCGGTGACTTACAGAATTTGTAAAATATGAACCTCAAAGTGACAGGACTTCCATCCAATGGCTCCATTAAACCCAATAATAAATCAGTGCAGACATTTCTGTTCAAATCCAGAAAAACTCACTTTTTTACATCACTGTCTTCACACATTTTCCACTAAACCGAGAAATAATGTATAAGCCCAAGTTCAGCCAAGTCTCCTCTCCCTTGTGGTGAAAAGATTTTGGTGATATGATGTACCGCCTGGGACAGGAAGCCAAAATTCAGTCATTGTCAGACTGGGCCTCTTGGTTGGTATGGTGCAAATAACCTGTTGTTTAACTGATTGAAATAATGAATCAATGAAATCTATAGTATCTGCTCATTAAACCGTGACATCATGTACTGTTTGTGGCTCCACTAATGTTCATTATCCTGCATTCATATGCTGCAGTACCGTGTCTCTGAGTACATAAAACACATCCAGTTGTCATTCTACCACTTGTCATGTGATGTTTTGCACTAGCTAAAGTCAGTGTATTACATTAGTTGTAGGTCTGCCCCGGGGTCTCCACCTGGTTGCCCGAAGCCCAAAACACTTCACTGACTATGGAAAATTACACTAATCACTGTATTTGAGTTAGATAAATGAATTTAGTCGTTAAGTTGTACCTTATTAAAGAAAGTAGTTATGGTAAACAAGCACACAGGCTCCACCATTGTCAAGTGCTTGGACTCGCAACATCAGACTTCACAAGCGGAATAGGGGCTAATCTGCAGCAGACATGTTCAAAATATCTGCTGAAATGTTCTATTTTTTTAAAATGTTGTAACAAAGTTAACTGATTACACACCCTCCACTTAATTTCAGCTCAGAATTGTGCTGTTGTAGTCTGTTGCACTTTGCTATGAATTACGCATGAACAGAAAGCACTGGGTAAACATATGCCTGGAAATGCATGCATATGTTCCAATCAATATGCAGAAACCCAAGTGCAATGTGATGCATATTTGTGTGCGAGTGAAACTTCAAAATTCGATAGACGAGTGAAACTTCCGAGGTTTTAAAGTAGTGATGTGTCTGAAAATAATGTATATGCAGGTAATAAATCACCGTTTAGTACTTTGTCATAAGGACGAGATAACGCCTGACACAATTTTTGAGAAGAAATTCACGGACACTCGTCGTACTGATAAGAGACAGAACACGACTCCAAGTGCTTGATGTGTTCCCCGCACTGAATGAGAAGCTAAACAACTTTGTTTTAACTTCAAAAAACTGGGTTAGTAGAAGTAAATGACATTCAAGAGAAGTATTGTTTCCCTATTCCGCTGATTTGAACAAATGATCAGAAAAGACTGAATATATGAATTTTAATCAGACGTATCAATTTTGCTGTTACCCTGCATAGTTTTCACACTCAGTAATAAATAAAAGCCACAGATCCAAGTGCGGCTGCTAGACAATCAACTCCTCTGAAGTTTGTGAGGACTCCTGAAGGCACTGCTTCACCCCAGAGATAGATGAATTTGTCCCAGAGCGGTGCTATAGTGTAGGATCAAAGCTTTAATAAAATAAAAAAAAGAGAGAGAGAGAATACAAACTGTGGAGAGGCAGCTGGAACCTGAGAAATACACTCAGAGAATCAAGGAGATCTCTGTCATGTCATCACTTTATAGCTTCATTTGAAATTTACCATCGCACACTACAGTGTCCCGCCTTGCATTTTGATCCCTTGTCTCCACGTTGTCCCACATGTTGAGACAATGTCCCACATTTAGATTTTGTAGAGGAGACATGAGTTCACGCAGATTAAAGTCAGGTTCACATCCAAATGTGTCACAAGTTTTAATGTAACACATTTTTTGAAAATCTGCCAACAAAAAAGTGAATTTCCACTTCCCCGAGTTATTTCTGAGACACTGATGTACCAAAAGATTCACATCAGGACATCATTTAGTTTACCTGTTCCATTTGTTGCCAATTTTGTTACATTTTTGTTCATTCTAGTGCATTTTATTGATTATTTTGTTCATTTATGGCTAATTTTGTTGATCACTGTGTTCATTGTTGTTCATTTTATTGCTTATTTTGTTCATCTTTTGTTTATCCTTGTTCATTTTAGGCTACTTTTGTTGATTATTTTGTTCATTTTGTTGATTTAGTGTTTATGTGTACACTGGCTTTCATAACATTACATCAGAATGCACAAAGTCAGTTCAGTCCTCATTCTTATGGAACTTTCTTATGTTTCTCATTTGAAGTCAATCTGAAGAGACAACATGTACTCATGTTTTTGATTAATGGTAATTGCGTCTTTATTGTTCTTTAGTCAGACAAAAATGGTATCTAAATGTAAGCCTTTTTCTCATGGTAACATGTCTCACATTGTCCAACATAAACAGACTCGTTGTCCCTCATTTGCTTTGTTGGGACCTGGTCACCCTAATTGCACAGAGCTGGACGCTGATAAAATGAAGCAAAGGAATCTTGCTGCCAGTGGAGATAATTATTCAAATTGGCATTGTCAGGGGTACCACTGGCTGCCTAACGGTTTAATAAGCCTATAAAGGAGTTTACAATAACATCATTTCCAGCCAAGATGTTGCAGCAACTGAAGAATTTGTCAACTTTCTCAAGAAGAATAAAGCGACATTGATTTTGTTTAATTTTATCCAGCTCGGATGCTTTAGGGATGGGTAGCTGTTGCCCAAGGCAAAGCTAGATTAAAAGAAGCCCCCTCAGGACCTGCCTGGAGAGCAAACCGATGGTGGTAACTAACAAGCTCTTATGTTTGTTCCCATCTCTCCCTTTGTTCCCATTATTCTGAATTAAAGAAGCCCTATTCCCATCATTTGCATGTGATTAAAGGTGATTAGACGAGGCTGTGATGAAAGAGGAGCAGCTTCTTCCGATTGCCTCGTCTTACCTCTGCTACAGCTTAATCAACACAGACAACGATCCAGAAATGACACTGACCCTCTTTTGTTACTCGCAAACTTCTCCTCTGTATCATCAAAGCACTGTGTAAATTGCTCTTGCAAATGCCGACATTATACATGTAATCCATTTGTTCTGCGTATCGGTGTTAAGGGAGACTGACAGAGTTTAAGTGAAGATAGAAAGATGATAATACGAGACGAAGCGCTTCCAAGGAGGGAAGTCGACGCGTCTGTTTAAGGCGAAGGCATCGTACAGAAATGTAAATTCTAATCAGGCTGGTCGTGACCTTGTCTCAACACTACAGTAATGAGATGATCAAGTGTCGTCCTGAGGGAGGCTGGGAGCGGCCTTTATCCTGCATGTATGTCGACAGCTGCATCAGTGGCTACACTAACGCTAAGCCGACTGAATCCGACAACATACGCTGCACACTAAGCAAACTGTACACATCACCTAGCTGTAGCTGAGGCTCATTTTAAAGCTGAAATTCATCAGATTATCCATTAAAAGTCAGAGTGTACATTTAGATTAAAATGAGTTTAAAGCCAAATGTTGATATGAAGAGATTTTTTTTTTGTTTTTCCACAGACATTTGCATTCTTGAAAGATCATCTGCCCTGATTAACAGGCCTAAAGTTAGCATTATGGTCAACATTGTGTGGAACAAATTCATTAAGTTTTTACAGAAACTTAATCAAACTTAGTGCTGTGGGCCATTTGTATGTATATGCAGGTATATTATAATTGTAATTAATATATATTGTCTGCTGTTGCAGCTGCTTCTTAGTTCTAATTTTTATCTAATTTAATAATTAAAATAAAAATATTTTAATCTAATTTATTGTCTTGTGTCCATTGTGTGGAGTTAGTTTGTCCTTGTTGTCATGTTTCTTTTTATTGTCATATCTTTTTCTTTTTTTGTCCTCTTAATCCCTGAATTAAGAAGCTTTCATTTCAAACCTATGATTTTGTTCACCCTTTCCTCAATAAAAAATTGACCGCAAAAGACGATATCTAAAAAATAACCCACCCTATATTTTGTTGACTTGTGTACCTTACATCAACTGTTTCCAACAACGTTCGAGTTCAGAGAAATCCAGAACTGTATCCAATGTAGTTTCATTACAAGGAAATTACATAACTTTAAAACATCCCTAAGCATAGTGTGAATTCTAATACATTAGCTCATCTGCAAACACTAGCTGTGCTCCAACAGATGTTTCAATTGCCCCTTGTTGACTTCCCCTCGGCCCTGGTGATATGTAATGACATATGTTACGCAGAAGCCGCTCTCTGCCCAAACTATCATGCACCGACCACAGGGTGTTGGTTTAGCATTGCACTGCTGTCTACACATAACCACAAATAGAAACCCTATCACCATAAAACAATTAAAAAAATATTACAGACAACCATAGCTATTAAACTGTTTCATCAAACCACACAAAGTCAACACAGGCTTGTAGCTGTAGATGTAACTTGAGATAAAAAATACTAAATAGGCCCAGAATGATACAATTTTAACTGTATGACGAATTCATTTTTCTTTGGTTTTAATTCCTGCAACCACAGCTTAACGTACATTACTGCCACCTCACCATGAAGGGATTTTCTTGCAGCGAATGCAACACTGCAATGCATGCTGGGTGATATACACACCTCTGGAGGGACTGTCGTTGTTGAGTTGCTCCCTCAGCCTCCATCTCACCAAGTTCACGTCAGTTTTTCACAGAAATGGAAGGCATGCAGAACTAAACACACTGATAGACAGGTGTGTTGTTGAAGACATGCAACCAGTGTCAACAGTGGAGTCTGTTACCATCACACAGCTAATTAACAAAATACCTGTGACGCTAGGCCACCATGCAGAAAGACTTTATCCAGCTCTCTGTGCAACTAATTACTTGTCATCACAGTGATAATGGGTAATCTTATCTTTCAGATGGTGAAATCTGTTGGACCACGACGCACGCACTCATCCAACTATCGTCACTATTGTACTCTGCATGTGCTGTGCACAGCAACACACATTGTCCATGTTTACACATGTTGTACTTTGTCATGTCACCACCAAAAAGGAGAAAGGACCTCAGGAGCTTTTTTCACTACCCAGTCATTAGTCACAGGTAAAAATCTAGGAAGTCAGAAGCCACACTGTTTTAAAAATCAAGCTATCCTATTCTCCACAGCCTTTCCACTGTGGAGAATAATGTTAAATGGTGTTGGTTAACCATGTTAGTTAGTGTTAACTAGCAAGATACTTGTGGTTTCTCACACCTGTGGACTAACAGTTTTACTGTTTACGCCTGCTGACAACCTGTCAGCAACCGTAAACAGTAAAAAAAGTGGATATATCAAACTGTAAGATGAATTTCAGTCCATGAGACAGTCATATGAATTATTTTGTCTGCAGGAAACACAGCAGCATGTTAGAGAAGAAGCTGATGCATTTTCAAGGTTTCAGGTGAAACAATGATCAATTATAGAATCATAAAGAGGCATCATCATTAAATTTAGTCTTAGGATGTTCAGCTAATAGAACCACTGAAAGTCAAAGTATTTGGACTTATCAGATTTATCAGAATTTATTCATTTAATGAGATCTTTCCCACTCAATATTTAGGACATATTAATCCAACGTTCACATATATCTTATTCAACAATGCATATTTTTTATGCACAAGCCAGATGCCTTAAAGGCTGAGGGAGAAGCTGGATCTTTAGTTCTTCAGGTGAGGTCGGCTGATGTTAACGTAGAGCCGTATGTTATTCTAAGACAAGATGCAAGGATAATTTATAGTTATGTTGATTGCTGTTTCTCTGTAACTTGCACAGAGCTGTACAACTACTTCTTTTATTACTGTTTTGACTGGGAACTGCACACTGTGAGTTTAAATACACTAAGAGACATATTGTAAGCTCACACCTTTTAGTCAGCAAGGTCAAAACCAAACTGTCAGACTTTGCTTGGATTGAGTTAACATTGCCATCTCCTCATGATATCAGCTCTGACCATGACTCCAACCGAACCCACACAGGAAGGAATTCAAGGCCAGTCTGTCGAGCCAGCCGCAGCCTTGGCCACAGTGTTCATGTACAAGCCGAGGCAGAAGGCATGCTGGCTCACCTATTAGAGGAATAAATCCAAGGACAAATGAGTAAACTTGGCAGGACTGAAAGTGAAAGGAAAGCAGGCGAATCAGAGGAATTGAGTCGTTTCTCTCGTTAAGTATCATCTGTAGAAGCTCACTGACTTCTAGCCATGGAATCCATTTGTAGATGATGCAGCCAGAATCATTGATCTGAATGGGTGTCATTACCTGCGGGTTAATGCAGAGGACATGAGTAAACATGATCAATGTCTATCTCTTGAAGTCTGTTAGCATGCTGTAAATGACCAGGGGCCTTCAATGTGACCCTCAGTTCAATACCACTGATGGGCTTCTTGCACTGCTCTGATTATAATGATCCTTTTTTCTGGGATTTAAAGATAGAGCTTTTTACTTATTGTGTGATGTGGATTTGCATTTTTTTATGTTACTTCAACAGCAGCCTGTCCTGGCCAGATTTGACTTATAATTCAAAGCTCAAGTATTGTAATATATGTAGAGGACATAAAAACTGGAAATGGGATGGGAAATATGGATTCTGGATTTGAGACAATCTTGCTATTTGTCTTCTTTAATCTAAAAGGAAAAGGAAAACAAAATGGTACAAAAATCACTCAGAACTGACATTACAAAGACTTAATGTGACAAATACGTGACTGGAGACCCAAACGTTATTGTCACCCAACTTATTCTGCTTTTCCACTGCCGGTATCAGCTCAACTCATCTCGAGTCGTCATGTTTTTGAGCATAAAATCAGTTATATTTGTGTTAATATAACACAATGTTAATAAAAACTGAACATGGCAGATATGAGATGACTTAAATATACCAACCTCATTACTGAAATATTCAACCAAGGTACGCAATCAAAATAAACTGCTGTGGTGCTAATTCTCTATTCACCTCACAGCAGAAGAACAATGAGTTATTAATTAAAAAAAGTCATTAAAAGAATACCAGTCAAACGGTGGAAAACAATGCAGAAATTATACAGGTGAATGGAGACAATTATCACATGTATGTAAAATAATCCCCATTATTTCAAATAATATGGTGATTATGTAACAATTGTGGCAGGCCTTCTAACAGACACACAAAACAAACAATACAAATGCTAACGCACACAAACATGACTGAAATACTTCTCGGCTATCAAAACACTTCTTTTGACTTAACGCAACACTGAGAATGATTTGTTTTGGAGATGTCTGTTTTAAAGCATTCATTGTGAGCCCTCTCCTTTGCCTTTCAAAGGGCTTTGATGTAACAAAAACAACACTTTCTGTTAGTTAGGAAAATTCATTCACATATCATAGCATTGTCTTTTATTTTAATCTGCCCATTTTGGCTCCTGACCCTAAGCTTGGAAAAGGCAGATTCACAAGCTAAAACACCAAAATATACAAAATAGCAGGCTGATTATTTTGGGTTTGATAGCTTTGGCTTCTCACTTTGAACATTAGTTGCACTGCTCATGTTCTAGACCAGTTCTTCCTAAGCAATGTATGTCTGCAGCATGAGCGGAGATTTCAAATTGAGGGACATCTCCCTCAATATTTAGAACATGTGCAATAATTAAGTAGGCAGAGGAATGTTATGTTTTTTTATAAGGTCTCATTCTCTACTGGAGTAGATCTGATCAATATTCTTTTTAATCAGCTATAGCAAGTCATCCCAAAGCAGTATGTGTTTGAATGTACAGAACATTTTGAACATGATCACATATCCTGCTCAAATGCATATAAGTCCAGACTATATCAAATGTTTTTAAATTAAGTCATTTACATGCATGTTTAAGAGGTTATTTCATCAAACAGAAGACCCAAAAGAGGAAAGAGGAAAAAACATGTCTATATGAACCCAAAAGGTCCAACCTACACCAGGCATTCAGATGCAAATTGCATCAAATGAGTCTTTAAAAGTTAAAGCTAAATCTACATATGTATGTACCATACATGGGCTCAAAAGAATAGAATGCATTTCATTTCAACAGGATAACAATCTGCTGGACACAAACAAGGCAAATTCCCAATAAGAATAACTCAAAGGCAATGAGTTGCCGTACGTGTGGAGGCCTGGTGGCTGAGAAGCCAGAGTGATTGATTGTTGACCTGCTTCTGCAAGCCACTTTATAGTTTTTAATGGTATTCCTAACACCGTCCAATTACTTACTGTGGTATCATTTGAGCTTGCACAGACGAGCGGATGCCATTGGAAATTTCAAACTGGACCTGTTCCAAGTTAATGCATAAATTATTAAGGGGCTGACTGGGAGGGGAATGTGAGTCTATTGCAGAGCGTAGGGCGCAGGAGCAAACTCTAAATACAGCTCCGCCATAGAAAGCAATAAACCTCAGAGTTATTGGTAAACCATAACTTTCCCCTCTGTTACGTGCAAGCATATTTATTGCTTACTGTGGCTTTCTATAGCCACAAAACAAAGACGCGGCTCACCTCTGCACACTACAGAGGAGCGGAGTGAACTGCTAGGATTCTCTGTGGTCAGCTAAAACCAGCTAGAGGGGAAGGGAAAGTCCTCAGGGACGTTAGAGGCAGATTATGGAGTGAGGAATTAGCAAGTGACAGGTGTGGAAGTAGCTTTAAGTTTTATTCAATAATGACTTATTGACCAAACCTGTGACCCATAGTTAAAAATGGGAAGCTGACTATATTCCAATCAGCACGTTTTTGGGTTGTTGTTTTTTTTTAACTAACAAAGCAGGAGGATGAACAGACAAGTTTACACCTGGATGTTTTCCAGGACAACCACATGTGTCTGTTGTGAACTCATCAGTGAAATGACTAGAAACCCAGAATCAGTGCCTGACTAACACATTGAATTTGTAAGAGTAGAGCTGTCACTTTCGATGCAGACTTGATGAAATCAAACTTATCCGGACTACGATCAAATCAAAAAGTGCATCTGTGAAAGGTCACTGCCTAATTTGTCAAACGGCTACGTGCAGATTGATTTGTGAGCTTTGACAATCCCTGGTAAATCTTCATGTTTCTGCTGACTAAATGACATTTTCAAATGTTCTCTGCGGTTGGACGGAGGGGGCTTTATTATACTTCAGCTTCGGTGTATTCAGCAAAATGTAATTACTGTTGTGTATTCAGGAGATACTGTGATTAGCAGGGGATGTATGAGTGAAAAAGCAAGGGGCCTGGCTCTTCTTTTCCTTCCTTTCACTAAATCTGCCAAATCAGCACTTCTACATAATTTGCTTGATCAATTTTACTGTCCTCATATTTACAATCTGTAATTAAAAAATGTCTCACCCCTGGGAGGTCTCACTGTTATTCATGAGCAAGATGACATGGCAAAAGATAACTTGTGTTAGAGGGAAGGCACATTTCACATTATGTTCTTTGAGGGTTTTGAAGTGACGATCAGATTGTCTTGTGGAAAGTCTCTGAGAAAAGGCACTTTCCATTCAAACCTAACAAGACACACAAACTGCATCCCACAGCAAATAGAAATGCCAGTCTGCACGTGCTCATCTCTCGCCAATACTGCAACACAAGTGCAACATTAATGGATAATAATCAGTCCAAAAAAAAACCTGCCCTTTTCCTCTCAATCACAGCTGCAATCATGACCTCAGACAGGACTTGAAAGCCTAAATGCTTGGTTAGCCTGGTTTCACACTGAATGGCTGCCCGCATCTAAGATTTCTTTTTTTTCTGCAGTTCAAAAACTGCTGTTGTGTGTAGTGGCAGAAGCTTTGCAGGTTGGATAAAAAAGACCTATAGCCTTTGTTGGTGGGAATTGAAATCAGTGAGTCATCTTCCTATGCCAGAACCAGGAAAAATGTCACAACAATGGATAACAATGGTGATGATTTTGGAGCAGGATGATGCATGACATTTAAAAAAAAATCTGATTTATGGTAGGTAAACTATGAAAGTGATAATGATAATTACATTAGTCAGTGATTATGATCTTTAACCTGTATTACACCGAAAACAAAACAACACTATTTGACATTCCACCTCATGAAATGTAACAAATGTTTCAGGTTCATTTATTCTCATTCTTCCTGTAAACAAGTCTTAAGGTGTTCAACAGTATGAGGTCTTCATTGTCACATTGTATGTTTCAATGTGGTTTTACATTGTCTTGTTGAAATATTCATGGACGTCCCTGGAAAAGTTGTCGTCTTGAAGCAGCATGTGTTGATCCAGAATCTCAATGTAATTTTCAGCACACCATACAGTGTCCATTTCTTCATAAAGACCTGGATACTGATTAGTCTGAGCACAGTCGACGTTTCCACTGAGTGATAGTCCATCCCAGTCCAGAGAAGTCCACATCACTTCTGGACTCAGTTAACATAAGGCTTCCTTTAGGCTCAGCTCTAGATGAATGCCGGTTCTTGATGCGGTGTCGTCTGAGGGATCAGAGATCACGTTGTTCATCTTAAGACTTGAACTCTTGTCCTTTACACTGAAATCCATCCAGATTCCTTGAATCTTTTCATTCTGTTCAGCATTGTAGAGGCTGAAATATCCAATTCTCTTCTTATCTTTCTTTGAGGAACATTGATTTTAAACATTTCAGCTCCTGTTCCAACTTTTTCTTGAATGTGTTTCATCCTGAATGTGATGAATGGATGTATATTTACAAATGAAATGAGGTCGACCAGACAAAATATGAAATATGTTGTGGTCATACTGTCTACAATCAAATACAAGTCAAAGGACATTTGAATATCAGTGCTTTCTTTTTCATTTGTTTTTTTCCATACATCCCATTTTTTCTGATTTGGATTTGAAGATGTGGAATAACCAGAAACAGAATAAAGGCAACATGAACATGTAGTCAACATGCGGTTGTCCTGGTTATAGGTCTATAATTAAAAATTCTGCGCTGCTGGACTGGAAACTGGAAAGCTACTATCAAGAAATGCATTTGTGAAATTACCAGCCTCTTGCTAAAGAAAACAGAAGTGTGAGACTGGATCAAAACTGCAGTTCACCATAAAACCAAAACAATGACGAAAGTCACTGAAATGTTTCATGAAGCTCAGGAAGCTCTGTTTTATTACATTACATTATTACAAGCCATCCCTTTCATATTTCACATAGGTCTTTGATCCATTGTTAATTTAAAAAAAAATATTGATCAGAGCAGCTTTAAACTAACAGGTAACATTTATTATAAATGTATCCCAGGTATTTTTCTGCTCCTGGTACGTCTCTGCCTCCCTGCGCCTAGTCTGAACTCTTTGCTCACGTACTGTGAGATTTCGTGTGCTGTGCTCCGAATAAATATGGCCGCACCCACACGACAGGTGTACGTGCTGCTGCAGATGCTTCCGCCGCTGTGATTTGCTGCACTGCAAGTTTTTAATGACTTTCTGAGCGGAACTGGTGAGTGCTATACAGCATAGCTAACATGCTATGAAATGTTTGTCCGTGTTGCGAACCAGTCAGCCGGTGCTGGCGCTGGTTGTACTTGTTCACAACTATGTTGATTGCTATGTTTGCTACAAGCGCTATGGTTATTCGGTGCGCCGTGTACTTATTTAAGCAATTGGCAAAAGTGGTTGTGCTAATGAAATGAATGGTCAAACGCTATTTCAACGGCAAATGTTTTTACTTTAGCACTTTTTACTTTTAATTATAGACGTCTATCTAAAAGAGTACTCTGATGAATCATTAATGTTGAATCAATGAATTGTTATTTGATTTCATGGTGAACCATATGCTGCATATTGTGCAGCATTATAAGTGATGCTGATGTACATTAAGACTGTTTGTTAGACATGATTGTTTTTGCAGTGAATAACGGTGATTTAGTGAATTGTGTACTGATTTCATGGTCCTGCTTTGTACAGGCCAGGTTCCATGGTCCCATAAACTTGATGGCGAGCTAAGGCCTCGAGCCTAAAGATTAAAAGAGCCCAAGACAAGAGTGCAAATCTCCACCGGTGCAGTAGGAGGCGCTGCAGCCGCTCCTTCACACACACTCTGTTACACTAACCCGTGCGAAATTCTCATGGACCACATGAACTCTGGATCTGGGATCCTGCCCTTTGCATGGCAGTTTTTGTGTAACTGTGTGGACTGTGAAACAAATGGACTTTTGAATTATTGTGCACTATGTATATATCTTGTAAATAATTGTTTCATCGAATATCTTTTTTTTCCACTGTACAAAATACATCACCACTAAGCACCACAATATTGTGTCTGTATTCATTAAAACATACCATTTTCCTCCGAGTCGAACCAGAACTTCTGATTCTAGCCTAAACTACTGTCAGTATACAATCATCCTTAACTAAACTGTAGCATTGTACATGCTACATAAAGATCTGCAAAAAAGTCACTCTTTGGCAGGTACTGTTCAAGACTGGCTTTTCAGACTAAACTTAGTCTAAAATGTGTTTACATCGATAATTTGCCCAAATTAATGGTATGGCTAATCACAACCCACCAGTGTAAGAATATTGTTTATTGATAATATGATCAATCAAATGCTGCTGTTGTGATATTCTGTGATAATATGGAATAGTTAGTATAGAATTTATTTATTTTTCCACATATATTTTGTTGTTACGTATGTTTTCCATTTAATCATCCTTTGTTGTGGAGATCATTATGTTGTCTCCTGGAAAATATGTAATGTGTGATTATTTATATACAAACAAAGTGGAAGTCAATGAAGTTGGTAAGAGTGTGTTGTCCAAGATATCAATATTAACTGCAGCGTAGGATTAACAACTTTGTTCCTTGCCACGGCATACTGTGCATCCATTGATTAACACAAGACAAACTATGAAGAACAAAAGCTGTTTTATTCCATAAATGTTGATTAAACCATGATAGAATGTCCTATCTAGATTTTGAGGGGAAGTCACTGAAGCACTTCATTGATATTCTATACTCACACTGTATTGTTCCACCTCTGGCCTATTTCATTTAAAGTGTAACTTGCAGATTAGCAACCACAGATGAATATGTATGAAAATGATCTAGTAACTGGATTTTAAAACATATATGTATGTGCATAAACACTTTAGTGACATATGGAGGCATTCTGACAAAGCTTGTAGTTTGCTGCAAAAGTGGATAATGTTACATGACGAACTGAAGGGAAAACAGTCAAGCTAACACATGTTTAACAATAAGAAATATATGGAGAGCAGTCCAGACAATGAGGTTGAAAATACAAATTGAGCCTGCCAGGATCAAAGGGACCTGGAACAGGAATGAGGATAAGGATAAATAACCATGATAAGGAGAAAACTGAGTTATGATGTGATGAAAAGAGCAGAGCTGAGCAGGTGAGTGAACAGCTTTAGATAACGCTGCGGTAACACTGTGTTTCTAGTGGATATACAGCACCAAAAAAAAGAGTGACTGTCTATGTCTGGCACAAGTATTTCTAACAGAAAGTAATGTGTAGCACCACACATTTGTTGAAGGGGGTCTGCTGATGAGCCATCATCCGAAAAAGATATCTTCTGAACTGGGATGAAAACAGCAAACAGTATGTTTCACTCAGCTGACTCTCAGATCCACTGCCCAAAGTTCGCAAAGTTCTCAAGACTTGACTTGTGTGCTTGGCTAATTCTCATGTCAGTGCCCTTGACCAAGATACTAGTGTTGGTCTCTGGGCACTGAATGGCAGCCCACTGCTCCCAGTGGACTAAGATGGGTTAAATGCAGAGCATGAATTTCCCTACGGGAACAATAAAGTCAACCAAAAACCAAAAAAAGAAACAAAAGTTGTTTTAAACCAGTGCTAGTACAACTTCCTCAGCTATAGCATGCTCCAGGACACACATTCTGAGGTGAAGTATGATTTTATAACAGCAGTATAAACTGAGGAAAAAACATTTTTTCTTTGCCTTAAATTTGTGGAAATCTGATGTCAAAAAAGATGAGCATAAAACACAACTCATATACAGTGAACTGTTACGGTACAGTAGCCATGTTTCCATAAAATGTCAACCAAATTTGAAGCAAACTTTTAAAAAGTCACAAAAAGAAATAGAAATGTGCGTTATGTGCATTTACATAGACAAGTTTGAAGTGAATAAAGTAGGCTGCATAATGTGGTCAGAACATGGATATATGGGCTATGTTACACATGGCTATAATAAGCAGAGTAAAAGAAGTAGAGCTTTCTTTTGCTGTTTTCCATCTAAAATGGCTGAAGAATTATTAGATCACATTATTGGTCTACACTTCCTGTTGTTTTTTTGCTACTACCGGCCATGTTGTAGCACTTTATGTGAATATCGCATATCAGACTCCCTTCTGTGCCATAATTTCATGTGGTTTGAAAAACAGGTTTTTAAGAGTAGTGCAGAAAAAAGAAGAAAATCTCTTCAGATATTTATTTATTCCGGGTTTCCATTTAACATCATACATAAATCCAGAAAGCAATTTAACCTGCAGGTTGCACTTTTAGGCAACGTCGTTCCTGCTACGTGTTTGATCAGGTTTGTGTCTTGCCACAACTTTCATTCATTCTTTTCCATCTGTTTAAGCAGGGACTCACTGGCAGCAGAGGCCAACTTTCTACACAGATGTTTGGAATTTGGCAGACTTCCTTAGTGAGCTGGAGGCGAGAGAAAACTGGAGCGAGCAAAGCACAGCCCATCAGCAATATGATTGTTCTCGGGACCTCTAGTGCTAGTCTCTCTAGTGGCTACATGCGATGGGGCCAAATGTGTCTTGTAATGCTTCCTTTTTCAACTGTGGCTTGAGGTTATTTGGGCAAATCACATCTGTATTAGCTTCAATATGTTGCATTGTCTCTCTTTCAGTGGAGATGTTCTGTTCTGCATCACCTTGACTGAGACTTCTTTTATTTAAAGCTGTAATTAATATTACTGCATTAAAAAAAAAGATCAGATCACACTGTGCAACATTAGGAGGGTCACTTATAATGACAAATCCAAAGAGTATTATCATCAAAACTCTACAGTTCCCCTTTCGCTTCATGCTTTTAGCTCAATGTTTTGATTTGTGGGGAGGTGAGTTTTGCTTTTATCAGTCTGAGGAACAGCAGCCAGCTGTTTTTAGCTCAAAAACCCTGATAAAAAAGCTACCTGCCAAGTACCGCAGAACAGACAGACATGATAAGAACCATAGTGACACATTTAGTAAGCTAAAGAGCCAGACATTTCCCTCAGGGAGACCAAAACCATAAAAAAGTGCTCTTTGATGGATTCATTGGCCAAACTAACATTGAGTCCCAGTGAATGTGAAAATAGGCAACAATTAGCTTTTGCAGCCCCAAACCAAAAAAAGGAAGGTATTGAAAATGCAAATTAAAATAGAATGCAATTATATTAATTATATTATGAAAAAAGAAAGCAGTGATATTAAAATGTCCTTTGACTTGTATTTGATTGTAGACAGTATGAACACAAGATGTTTCATGTTTTGTCTGGTCGACTTCATTTAATTTGTAAATATACATCCATTCATCACATTCAAGATGAAACACATTCAAGAAAAAAATGGAACAGTTACAATTAACAACAAATAATGAGTTCAAATAATGAAATGACAATGTGATTTGAAACAGGTGATGTGAACAGGTGATTGGAATCATGATCTGGTACAAAAGCAGCGTCCAGGAAAGATCTAGTCCTTTAGGAGCAAAGATGGTCAACAACGAGGATCAACAGTTTGATGATAAATGTGTGACAAAATGATTTAATTAAATTATTGAAATGTTTAAAAACAATGTTCCTCAAAGAAAGATAAGAAGGGATTTAGATATTTCAGCCTCTACAATGCAGAACAGAATGAAAAGATTTAAGGATCTGGATGGATTTCAGTTTAAAGGACAAGGGTTCAAGTCTTAAGATGAACAATGTGATCTCTGATCCCTCAGACAACACCACGTCAAGAACTAGACCTGATAGAAACACATGGATCGGGATTAAGAACAGTCATTCATCTAGACCTGATAGAACCACATGGATCAGGATTAAGAACCGTCATTCATCTAGACCTGATAGAACCACACGGATCAGGATTAAGAACCATAATTCATCTAGACCTGATAGAACCACATGGATCAGGATTAAGAACCGTCGTTCATCTAGACCTGATAGAACCACATGG
>JAPQRN010000001.1:25819553-25855674 GCA_037367275.1 Coranthus polyacanthus
TTGTCAAGCTCTACAATACAGAGTTACATCCACAAATACCAGTTCAAACTTTACTGAGTCAAAAGGAAGCCTTATGTTAACTGTGTCCAGAAGCATTGTGGAAGAAGTGAAAAGAAATGACAACATTACAAAGTTGTCAATGCTTTACTGTGCCAACTTTTATTGGAATGTGTTACAAAAATCAAAACTGAAATCAGTGTTTATTTAGAAAGAAAATGTATATAATGTGTTATATTGTTTTCAGTGCAATACAAGTCAAAGATAATTTACCAATCACTGTTTTCAGTTTGAATTTGAACATAACATACTGTCCCTTCTGTTTGTGTTTCTGTATTCTTCTATAAAGCGATGGTCTCAGTGCTGTGTCTTCTGTTTGTTGAGCCAAAACAATCATTTAACGCTGGTTTAATTTTTGCAATAGCATTTGTAAGATGTTGAGAAGCAGCTTTATGTTGAGTTACTATCAAGAAAAACTACCATATGAATAGAGAAATATCTCTATTATAATTGCTAATTTAGAGACCTCCGCTTTTGAAAATGTCACAGATAATTAAACAATTTAAAATAACCTACATAGTCATTTAGCATTCAAACAAATATTGTCTTTTTAGCACTGCTTTGTGTTTGTGACACAGATTGTGCATAAGAACCTTTTAAAAATTAGGAACAAATCTGGGATGAAAACATGCCCTTCTCAGCCACTAACAATCTGTGAATGGAAGATAATGAACCAAATTAGTCCAATTGAGGTAATTATCGAGACTAATTATCCAAAATTCAACAATGTCATTGCAAAGGTTTCTCTACACTGGAGAGAATTTGTACTTCTACATCCCAAGCTGCTCAACCTGCTTGGAACTTTTTCTTTTCTTTTTTTTTCTCAAAAGCGTTCAAATCATTTCAGTGATGAAAGACACAGACAAATACTTTAACTGGGTATTGTTTTCAAGCAAAATAATGTATAAGGAGCAATTAGTGGGCTCTGACAAAGGAAAGGACTGATGTTCAAGTAAGTTTACAGTTGAAAGAGTGATTCTTGTATTGCTTCTCTGTTATCTCTAATAACAGATGGCGTCAGTGTCGACGAATAGATGTGGAGTTTTAGCTTTACACAACACCATCATTTATTGTATTTATCAGAACCAGCACATTGTAGATCATAGCTGTCCTACATAACATTTTCAACTTAAAACATAGGATTGTCCAGGTGTCCCACATTTTTATTCCTTGTCCTCAATTTGTCCCACATGTTGACACAATGTCCACATTCAGAATGTGAAGAGAAGACATGAGTTCAAGCAGATTAAAGTCAGGTTTACATCCACACAGTGAGACCCTGATACCATGATATCATGGTATCAGAGTCTCAAGTTATTTTATTCTTTTTTTCCTTTTTTTTTCATTTTTGTTCATTCTGTTGCTTATTTTGTTCATTATATAGTTTTTGTTGTTCAATTTTTGGTCATTTTGTTAATTATTTGGCTGCTTTTCTTTGTTATTTATTGTTCTTTGTTTTGATTAATTTCTACATTTTTAATTTTTTTTGCATATTTGGTTCATTTTTGTTCATCTTATTTATTATTTTGATACTGATTGTGTTTATCTGTTGACTATCTGTGTTCATTTTTTTTCATCTTGTTTATCTGTTGACTGTTTGTGTTCATTTTTCAGATTCTTTTATCTTTTGCTCATTTTGTTCATTATCGCGTCACTTGCTTTGTTGATGAATTTCTTCATGTTTGTTCATTTGGTTGATCTAGTGCTTGTTGTGTTCACTTTGATTTAATGAACATATAAACCAGTGCACACTGCCTTTCACAGCATTAAATCAAATGAACAAAGGACTGAAGATTAAACACAGTGACTTCAATCTTCATCCTTATTGAACTTTCTTACTCTTTTGATTTCCAGTCTGTTTCCTATTTCAGTGGATTACACATTCTACACCATGAAAGCCCTTCAGCACATTATACCATCAACCATCATGCCAGGTCTATTTATTTCAACAAAATGTCATTCCTCTCCTCATTCTTCCTCCTTAACCCCTGGTGTCTTTCACTGCTGTGGTGGCACATTTCTAAATATGTGTTAAATCCATTGGCCGTGCTTTTGTGTAGCGGCAGACGTTCTCTCCAGTCTGCTGAAGCCTGGCAGTCTAATAGTGGAGTTGTTTCACTGCATAGATCTCATTACTTAAAATCCTCAGCTCTGAAACAGAAGGTCAGGGATCAGCAAATCCTCACTTCTGGCCAGGCTTATGATTCCATTCTGATGCAATTTTCTCTCTCCAATTCCCTGATTATCACACTCCTGCCCGCCAATTTGATATCTCATCTGTCTAAGTTCAGACACATTCACTCTTGCTTCAGTTTTCACCGAGCCCTGGCACTGACAAAGCACTCCACAGGCTGCTTTTCCAAAACAATTTATAGTTTGCTCCTTTTTTTTTTTCCAATGCTGTTGTCCTGTGCCCGTTGTCACACTGTAAAGAGGGATTCTCCATCTAAAGCGCTGACCTAGCCTCCATTTTCCATTCCATTCAACATTCCATGTTGTCATTCAAATAAATACAGTACATATGTTTGATGAATGTAATAATGAATTTGCGGTTGTGTCGTACAAGCAAAGGTCATTTTAGTCTACTTGGTAACAATGTAAAAATATTATTCTGATTCAAGTTTTGGAGCCTTTAGTTCGGTCTGGACGATACAGCCACAAACGTTATCACATTTTCATATCACAACCTATTACAATAAACGTCAAACCCTTATTTTTTTCCAGTTTAAAGGCTAATCTATGGTCCTAAGTAAAAGTTGAAGAAAAAAGGCTGTTATCTGTGGTTTTAAATGATTCAGTGGTTAAAAGATGTAACAGGATGAAAATGATGTGAAAGATGAAACGATGAAAATGACGTAAAGATAAAAATGACACGAAACACAAACAGGTGAAAAATGATGTAAAAGATGCAACGAAACAAGACAAAAACAACATAAAAGATGATACAGAACAAAACGGCCAGATTTTGTGTTTTAGTGAGCAGAGTTGGAGTTCTCAGATAAAAACAACATGAAGACGTAAAAGATGAAAATGACGTAAAAAACACAAGATTAAAAACAATGGAACAAAAACACACCTGAAGTCACTGCTTTTGAGATTCGGTGCTTCTTTCCTTCATTTTCTTTATTTTTAACTGAGAAAGTGAACAAAATAAACTGTAAAGACAAAAGAAAATGACAACGAATGATAATGATAACGCCTCTGCTTTTAGTTTTCTGACTGCGAACAACAGCTGCACTGTTAAATGTCCAGTGGAACTTTCAGCTACACAAGCAATAGCCATCAATTTTCAAACAAATAAAGTGAATTACTCGCATATAGGCGTATGATAAACAAGCACACACAGCCTCCCCGCCAAACTCAAATGCAAATCTTGGAAGACTTACCAACAACTCCATAAAGTTGTCACAAAAATAGCCTCAGATGATGCATAATTAGGTGTCTATGAGGTGAAAAATGCCCCGGCAGTGAGACAAACAGGTGGTGAATATGATTATGATGGTGTCAAGGTGGAGGAAATCTGGATTAGCTTTGAGCTGTTGTTGGAGGCACAGCAGATATGATTTATAGTGGATATAATGAGGAGTGTCTATGTGATACAAATGCACCCACTGATCCAGAATCATTAGACGCGTTTGAAGGGACCCTGTCAGGTTTTTCCACTTTGGCTAGTTTCACATAAGTTGGTTCAGATTTAAAGACTTAATGAATCCCAAGTAGGGTGACCAGGTGTCCCACTTTGTGTTTTGTCCTACTTTGACGCATGTTGTTGATACGTTTCATACCTGTATTTAGATTTTGAAGGGAATGCATGAGTTCAAGCAGACTTTAGTCAGGTGTTCCAGTCAATATCCTATCAATGTTTCAAAAATTCAACCACATTTTCAGAGAACTTATGCAACAAGATGAAAACAAGATGGAAACAAAGCAAAAGATGCAAGGACACAAAAAAAACGACGTACGAAATCTATGTAACAGATGAAACAAGATGAAAGTGACATTGAAGACAAAACAAGATGGAGACAACTTGAAACATGAAACATTATTAGAAACGAAGCAACAAGATGAAAACGATGATACAAAACGAAAAATACAAAACGACAAAAACAACTTAAAAGATTAAACTGACCTAGGAGTTGAAACAATATGGAAACAAGATAAAAGATGCAACAAAATGATAGCACACGCGTAGTTGCTGATTCTATTTAGTCCAAACTGTAACGTGGATGACAAAAATCTAGGATATTAGAAACGATGACGTAGACGGCCACATTCACTGCCTGATTGGTCCTGTCAGTCACTACTTCCCTGATTCATTGAGCCCCTGTCATGTGACCTTTTTCTGGAAGAAAACATGGCATTGTCCTTGACGATCAGCCGTTAATTCAATTGATACCGAAATTACAGGTGATTCTGTCCTTGTTGTTTCTGTAGCAGCTGCTGTGCAGTTACATTCTGCTCTTCATCATGATACACGATGACAGCAGGGGAGCTGTCACCCGAGCAGTTTGCCATCATGCCACGTCCAGCTGCGCTATCTGCCCGCTGGTCATGTGATATGTGTTTCAGGTCTGTTTGAATGTTCGCAGATTATGTCTGAAACTTGTGAAAATCTAGTGTGAAAGGAGATGGTTTTCAATTAAGACAGCATTTCAAATTGACGACTCATTTGTGTGGATGTAGCCTAAGATCACTCTATGATCATTTGTTTTTGTTTTTTGCTTTATATCTTTCCTTAGTATGTGAACTGGGAAACTTTGACTCAATTAGTATATGTTAAGTCCTTCACATGCTGAAGGTCAAACCTGTAACATACATTGTCTATTGTGTGTTTATTAAGTTAGAAAGACATGGTTTCAAAATGTAAGTCTGCATTGGTAACGTGTCCAACATTGTCCCACATTGTCCCATGTTGTCCAATGCAAACACACTCTTTGCTGCACATTTGGTTTGTTTGGATCTAATCCTAAATTGCGAGAGAATTGAAGTGATAAGTAAACAGGAGTAAAAGGGTTAACAAACACTTTGACACATACATTCGGAGCTTACATATTCCAAACATGCAAGATTAAGCTGCAGCTTATCATCAGTCGGCACTCAGAATAGCAGCATGCATAAATGCAACTTTAATGTTGCCTATTATTCCACAAGCTGATTTCCTCCGATGCAGCCTTTCTTAGGGACCTTTAAAGGGGAGCTGCTTAGTGAGAGCCATAAAGATTCAAGGGTGAATAATGTCCCAACTTCCTTTATCAGGGTCTGACACGCCAGCTGACAATGTATTACCATAACAAGCTGCAGTGCATTTTTCGTGACTTAGCAAAAGCTGTGTTGTCAGCAAACCAAAAATTGTAAAGCTACAACAACATGAACACCCGCGATCTTAAAACATTAAAGGAAAAAGAGAGAGGGGAATATGATACAAGAGCAGCAGCCTTTGAAATTACATTCATTATGTATTCAGTGCCAATATTCTGCTAATATATGGTGGTGAAAAACTTGCCTCAAAAACATGTTCCAAATTTAGAACAACAGCACATTTTCTGACCACGCTGAGCGTCTCCATTACTGCATCAGGCAAACAATCACTAATAGCCTTCATGAGCCAGCATTTGGGGAAAATGTAGGGCATTAATAGATGCACCTCCCCTACCATTTCAGGGGCATCCAAAAATGAAAAAGGATGTCTTTTCCCCTGTGTGTGTGTGTGTGTGTGCATCAGGCGAGACATGACTAGGAGTGGTGCCAGGCACTTGCAAATGTGGTCTGAGCCCCCGATCCTTTAAGCTGCCATCAGCACAAATAGAACAGAAAGCCACCGCTTTACATTTTCATTGATTGAAGATTAACTTTTCTTGTGATTAAAAAAAAAAAGAAAAAAAAAAAGCTCTTTCAAAGACAGATGCCTCTGTGCGGCCATCAGGCGCATCTTGGTGTCTTGGCTTTTGCTCCCCATCGCTGCCGCCACCTCCACCCCCTCCACCGTCAGCAAATCTATAATATCCATGAGCAGTACATAGGTGGAGCGGGGACGAAGGTGGAATGTTGTCGCAGAAGCCCCAATTTTATTTTTACGTTTTTAAAATAACTTCAACTTCCATCATTTCCCCTCGGCCTCTCTGACTGCACTGGAAGCTATGCACCAAAACTCATGGTGAGAATTCTCTGCTCTCTCTAAAAAAAAAAACTAATGTCTAAATATTGAGATAGCAGACCAGACTTAAATAAACAAAATGCATAGTTTATAATCACAAAAACAGAAGGACCCTCTACGCAGCACCTTCAAAAAAACCTAAAGAGAAAACCCTGACATGGTCTAAAATGCCAGACTTTTGTGCTGCTTTTGGACGTTTGACTGAAAGAAAGGTCAAAACCAAGAAACAGGGAACAACATTTCACGGGTGTGAATTTACAACAATTTGCTGTGAATGTGATGAACTTCATATTTAACAATAAGTTCTCCTTAATTTAAGGTATAGTCGTAAAGACATGTAGTCGTAAAGTTACTAATACTGAAGATGAACATTTTTATTAAAGATATATAGATGGTGAGAATGACACCATCATTCTTTTTGTGATGGTATGAGATTAGAGCTAAATTTGTTTTATTGTCTCTTATATAAACATGCAGAACTAGTCTTTACCCTGGTGCATTTATTTTCAGTTTTAAAACACTGTAAGATTGGTTTATCACAGTCCATCACTATATGTGTGTGTGTATATATATGTATGAATCCTGGCAGAAATGTGATCGCTTAACTTTAGTGCTTGTTGTAATTATGTCTTATTGAATCTGTAAAGTGCTTGTCTAATTGTCTCTTAAGTAACTCTATTTCTGAAAATTCTGAACACAGGTATGTTGTGTAGCTGTTGCAGAGGGGGGAAAGAATTCCACATGGGGGAGCATGGACCTGGACCACAGAGGTTTGGGCTAAACCCTGAATATTTACAACGACTGGCTCCACTTCCACTGACAATCCTGACTGGCAAGACGCTGCCAACCCAGTAGGTAATGCTACCACTCTTTCACAGGATACCACCCTGCAGTTTAAACACTGTTAAACATTAGTTACCTAATTGTACAAAGATTATTTGTCGCCTCAGCTTGACTAATCATGTCATGTGTAGAGCAAACTGCTCTTTACAATTAGCAGAGGGACATTTATATGAGAGGTGTTAGTTATTTCCCAAAGCCCAGCACCGTGCAGTTGTATCTTTGCTCGTCTATAAATAGAATGCTAGCGATCCCACAGAGGGAGTGCATTTCCAGAGAAACGATGAAGCGTTTAATATATACCTAATGTATGCAGGCTATTTTATGGTAAGCTGGGGATGTTAGGCGATAGCTTGGAGCAGAAGATGCAGGTGTAAGCAGAACACACAAAATTAACATGACCAAGCTGCTCTTTATCTCCATGCTAATCAGCCACTCACAGCAAGATCTCCCTATTTTTTCAATAAGTGCATGTAATGTAATGCAACAAATTCATTTAAAATGCATGAGATGGAATGTATTATTTGGCTAACATCTTATTTCCAAGCAACATAATGCATTGTTCTTTTTGATCATGAAAATAATTGGCAACTAAAGACAGTCAGAAACGACTAAAGCTGTTTTAAAAGTCGAGCAGCATTGTTGCAGAAGTTTTAGGCCCTTTCTTTTACATTTGGATTTATTACCTGCATATTATTGCTCATGAATTAAACATTGCAGTACATTTGGAGGCAATTTTATCAATTTAGGGATTATGGCTTAGTTAAAATTCTCTAACTGATCTCATAAAGCAGCCACTTTAGATGCATTGTATAGCGCACAGGCGAAGACCACAGACACTGCCTTTCTGTCACAGTTCTCAGGTAAATATGTAATAAAGATTAATGGCTTGCATAAACAGAAAGCATGAGAGCTAAACTGCGATTTTAGAACAGCAGCATATCATGAAGACACTTTGCAGCATAAAGTCTCCACTGCAGCGTTCGTAATGTCCGTAATGCTCACTGTCAACATCATGACACATCAGAAACAGTTATCAAAGAGGTGATCATCGTGGGGTACTGGCTCCTTGGGTAAATCTTCTCATAGGGGCTGTAAGATAAGAACGAACATGAAGCACATCCCTATCCTCCTAAATGCTCCCATTACAGCAATTAGTGAAGAGCAAGGGACTTGAGAGGGAATAGTAAATAGTCAACCAAAAGGCAAAAGTACTTATCATGATGCAGCCGCACATAATCCTTCCCCTCTGTAATCAATTTAAGGAGAAACATCTCATTAGGGACGAGCAGCACAGCCACTGATCTCCATACAACAGCTGGCGGGGGCGCCATAAAGAGGCCACCACAGCTGATGCTTTTCACATTAACTTTCAACTTATGGATACGATGGCTCTTCTCCAGCCATATCTTCAGCCTCCACCATTAGAACTGCCAAGGTCATATCTGATGAAAACATGATGAAGCAGCAGTTTATCTTTCCACTTTTTTTTTCCTCTCCCTTTCCATCCTTCCACCTCTCTCTCCTCTCTCTCTCTCTCTTCCAACCCCACCCCCACCCCTCCTGGCACAAAGTTATTGAACAGTGGGGGGAAGCGCTAAGTTTTAATTATAAGAAGATCCGTGGAGTTAATTGAACATAGCGCAGGCCCTAATTTCACTTTACAGCAAATCAAGATGTTAGTTATGTAAATTCTGTCCCGTCCCACTGGGGGACCGGGGACTTCTGCCAGACACCAAAGTCATTTTCTCCCCACTGGCTCTGAGCTGCTGTCTCTGCAACTTACCTGAAGGACTTTTTATTAGAATAGTCTCTAAAACACACTTCATATACTCACTCATCATTTCTACGGTGGCAGTATAAGGTCACGTATCTATTAATAACTGTTTTTTTTTTATTCAAAATGGGAAAGCACTGCTATTATAATGAAATAAAGAAGAAATGATGAAAAAGCTTAACCTGCATCAACATTTAGATTTTGCATGAACAAAAATATCCTGATGATTTCTCTGATTATGTGTCTTATGCATGTCTCACATAAAATAGGAAATCATATTGTAGATGTTTTATCTCCATAGTCAAATGGTTTAAAACATAAAAAACACACTGTCCCTGTATTCTACATAGATGTGTGGTTCAAAATGTCATATAGACACTTGTTTTGAGGGGGATTCTTCGTCAAAAGAGACGATGTTGAATATGAACAGTACGTCAGGGTTCAGTGAATGTACCATGTGGGGAGAAAGTTTTTGAGGTGGATCTAATATTTATTTGTTCACGCTGCTGATGCTGTGATGTGTTTTCTGATGAGTCTGATCAATTTAACTATCCAATAAATAACAGATTTCCAATAGTCTGGCAAAAGATTTCAGTGGATTGTCTTCACTCGCTCAATACTGGGAACAGAGATGTCCTTCATGATGGCGGATCAGAACGATTTGTGGATTAAACAGTGCGGACGTTTGATACAACCACCGGGGCATTATCGACTTTTAAACAAAAATGTAGAGACGACTACCTGGCACACCACACGCTGTATCAAACTAAAGTAAATACATTTTATGAGTTTTTATTTACAAGACCACCTATTAAGATGAAGAACTATTTTTGTTAATCACATCTACAGACTTTTTTCTGTATTAAAAATCTACAACACAGTGACAGCGAGATATGTATATTGAGAAATGTTGCCATGAAATTAGTTTTTGGTCTAAAAGATACTGATATTTTATCTATCTATGGTTTGCAGAAATGTACTATGGCAACATTGCATTCTGTCAGATGCATTATACATACAGGCTGAAATCTGAAAAGAGAACAAAAAAGTACATTTAGAGTGTTTGAACCAACTATTCTTTGAAAATTAAGTAAATTAGTTTTGACGAGACCACCTGTTAAACAGATTGAACAAACAGATGCAGAACCTCAAAGGGTAGTGCATTCATTCCTGGCAGTGGTTAATAACAAAACACACGCCAGTGGGATCGGCCTTCGTTCGCAAAATCTTTACATGCACACGCTGTAAACATATTTTAATGACTGACAGCTGTACAGAGGTAGCCGTAGCACGTCTGCATGCTATAGAGCATTTTAATGAGATCAAATAGATTAGAAAAAATCCTTTAGTGCTGACGGAGTGTTAACTGTAACCTGCTTCTTTCCAATATGCCAAGGACTTCTGGGAATGCAGTGAAAGACTGAAATCTCTGATCCAATTTGGAAACAAATGCAGTACCATTAAATTCATCAGTACATAAACCTGAATCTAACCAGGGATTATGTTTGTCAGGATGATGATGATGAGGTCCAAAGGGGGAAAGACGCGCTGATGGAAATCATCTCTTCTTAATGCAACACTATCGAGTTGTAAAACAGAGCGTGGGGCTGATTGGTGAGGTGCATCCACACAGGCTTTTATTCAAAGTTCCATGATACAGAGCACATCCACCTAGCTGGTTCTGAAAGGGGGTTCGTTCTCTCTTTTCCTGTTTGCACTCGAGCCCTCCTGGGAAATCCCATACAGCCACAGACATGGTTGATAACAAAAGAAAATGTTCTGTCAGCCTCCCTCTCCCTTCTCCTTCTCCATCTCCACTCGGACCTTATCTTAAATACCTTGGAAGTGGATGGAAGCACTGGTTTGTCGGAAGCAGTGACTGCGGCGCACCAACGAGAGGAGCCTCTCTGGGGTTGATAGGACTGTGGGTTCATACTCCCCACATCAAGCTGCCATATTACACAGTTGGAACTTGTGCATTTTTCATATGCTGCGGTGAATTTGCCTTCAAAAAGAAGTAGCACTCCAATTCTATAAATATGGAAAAATGCCTAAAGAAATCATCGTGGGACTGAAAAAGTAATACACGATTTTCATCTCCCCAATGTGGAGACATCAGTGAAGAGCCCGAGTGAAACAAAGATCCAAAAAGTTAACAAACTCCTCATTTGTGGTGTATGAATACATTTCTTCCCTCCAGTTTTGTTCATTCTGTGCTCCTCTGTGACCTGACCACAAATTGTAAGGCTGGCTTTCAACTCAGCAGGATCCGTCTAAAAGCCCTAAGAACTCAATGAAACAGCGTGAATCCCTGTGATTTGACACAAGAAGTGCCTTTACAAATACTTCTTACAGACATGACTCCCATTTGACACACTGGGCCAGATTGGAGGCTATTTTGCAACTCCGCTGTCTCGCTATAAGTGAATGATGCATAGTGTTCCTCTGCGGGATCTACTGTCAAAACCCTCATGGTGTAGACTGCTCGCATCGGCTTTCAAGATTAGACAGCATAAGAGACTTGGTGAGGGTAAAGTTAAAGGCGAAGCCATGGCACTTACTTAAATGTCATATTGTCTATTTAATTTGCATGTGGGAAGCATCAGGAGCAGAGGCAGTGCCAATTCGCAGACAGCAGCATTCTCCATATTGGCTTGAGCATGAAGGGAGGAGAATGTGAATCTCTAGAAAGACAGGAAGTTGGATGAGCTAATGAGCACAGACGTCCCTACTGAGTTCAAGAAAGCTAAATGTTTAATACTGCAAATTATCATTAAAAGTATATTTTACAGTTGTGGGATTCTGTCCATAGTGA
Source organism: Coranthus polyacanthus (assembly GCA_037367275.1). NCBI lineage: Eukaryota > Metazoa > Chordata > Actinopteri > Kurtiformes > Apogonidae > Coranthus > Coranthus polyacanthus. The sequence goes on from JAPQRN010000001.1 coordinate 25,831,197, forward strand.
AGTGTGTGTGTTTTTTTGTTATATCACTGTCAGACTACATGATATCAGCCTGTTAATAGCTCACTTCAACGCAAGTGGAGCATTAGGACTGAAAAACTTAGGCCTAGACCATATGTACGTGAGTATTTTTTAAAAGACTTTGTCCTACTTTGTTGTCTGCAAAAACACAAGTGAAGTGCTGTCAACAGCATGCCAAACCAACAGGTGGTGATATAACCTAAAGCCATGTTGGCATGTCGTTCACTGTGACGTCAAACAAACATGATGACGGTGCCAAAAACTCTGTTTTCAAGCCGTTCACAGTAAGTCACTCCCGCATGGTTATTGTTTGCCCAGGTACGCTATAAGTGCTTGTAGTTATGGTAGAATACCAAAGTTTGTGGACTTACACACAGGAGACCAGGGTTAATGTCCCGTTTCAAGCTGTGTTTATTTAGTCATTTTCTGTCTTTGTCCTTCTTATTTTAGCTGTTCCCCTGACCCTTTTTTCACCTTCTCCCTGTGCACACAGCAACACTGCAAACAGACTTTAGAACTATCTAAAGGTCAATTTTTGAGTGATCTAAAACTGTATTTGCATATGGTGAGACAAAACACATAGAAAAAGCTATGCAGGTGTGGACTGGGGGGGCATGGTGACCTAGCAGTTAGAAGGTTCTGGGCTTGGTAGGGCTTTTCTATGTGGCGTTTGCATGTACTCTCTGTGTTCATATCAGAATCAGAATCAGAATCATGTATGAATGTTGTCTTCTCCTGCCTAGTAGGACAACATGATCGATATAAATGAAAAACATGGAACAGCTGGAGCTACACATTCTCACTCCCAGCTCATCGCATACTGACTCTTGGTGAGGGCGTCACATTTCGACACATACGGTACAACTAGAGCACCGTTATTTAACACGCAGAATAGGCATTTTTCATCACACAGTGTCCCCCCATATCTAGACGACGGTTTGGTTGGGTTTAAGCATAAAACCAACATGGCTAGAGTTAGAAAAAGAGTCGGGATTAGAGTTAGGAAACAATGGTCGGAAGAAGAGCTAAAATAAGAAAGACAAAGAGAGAAAACACACAAATAAACACAGCATGAAACAGGACATGAACCCTGGTCTCCTGTGTCTAAGTCCACAAACTTTGGTGTTCCACTATAACCACAACCACCTCCTACAAACTTTTTTGACTAGGTTATGTCATCACCTGGCTCACGTCATTAATTTCAGATATCTGAGGACTTACACTGACTTCTATTTGGTTCCCTGCACATTGGAAATTGGCTCTATAGGGGTACAGTAACCCCAGGTGTTGAAAACAGATGCCAAGGGCTCATGACCAAACTACAGCAACAACATCCCCGTCCTACCAAAAAGGACTAAAAAAAGGACTTCTAACTAACTAAAAGAAGTTAGTTAGAAGTAGCAGAGGCACTTCAGTAACCCAGTGACTAGCAGCATTAGAAACAAGCTAGCAAATAATTTGTCATAATCTCTTCTAGCCTAGAAGAGGCTAGCCTAGCCTTCCTCTTGTGTTAGGGTCGGCACCCATTTTAGTTTTTAAATGCATAAAAGAATCACTTAAAATTTGTTTATTGCATCAAGGCTTTTTGATTTCAACAAAATTAAACACATTTTTTTTCATTCACTACATTATAAAATGCTCTGGTTGAAATTATGTCCTTTGTGGTGTTAGGGTCGGTTTCGACCTGGTTATAAAAATAAGATCATAAAGCCAAAATTAGAACCAAAATTGAAATCATAAGTGCACTGTCAGCCAACACACTGGCAGCCACCTCCTCTCCCAATCATGTGAGCTTCAGGGGATGCTCATTTGTCCAGTATATCTGCAAAAACACAAAACAAAGACGGGCATGTCCAGACATGTGAGGGAAGCCTAACCCTAACCCTAACCCTAACCCATGTCTGAATCTAAAATAAAGAGGTGTCAGGTCTGCCCAAGCAGTAAATAGTTTTGGAAGTAGTAATTGATTTCTATTGGTTTGATTTGTTTGACTGGTTGTTGTTTGTTTGAACTTGCATATCAATATTTTGTGTTATGACCTGTTCTGTGTTTCAATGTGTTTATATTAGTACTTCTATTGCTGACAAAAATAATAAAATATATATATATATATTTTTTTGCATTTTCTTGAAGAAAATATATATGGATTGAAACTGACCCATAACACCATAGATGTTACTATTGTTATTCATTTTAAAATAAAAAAATAAAGCAAATTAATTTCAGAGATGTGTTCTATACCCCTCAGTAATATTCAGGTAACACAACAACCTTTTATTTATTTATATGATCCTCTTGAGGTTGATTTTTCAATTTTATTGAAAACGAGAGGTATACTGATTTAAAAAAAGAGACCCACACCAAAAAAACCCAACATTTTCATGGATAAGGAAGCCTAACAAGGTAACCAAGAAATGACCAAAAAATTGGATGATAGGTTACAGTTTTTAGTGTAGTTTAGTTTTAGTTTAGTTTAAAGCTGATTTAAGTATAAAATGTTTAAAATGTATTAAAAGAAAAGGTGAAATTCACCACAAGTCTGGTCATGTTGAAGCTGCAGAGACGTCTTCAGCAGCTCTGAGCAGCTTGTGGAGGAGAAAGTTACCATGACGTCACATCCTTGACTTTCAGGTGTGTAGTCTTTCTATTTACATATTTTCACAGTCTGATACTTCAACAGTTTTACAACAAACTGTGACTTTCTTTACTTGTAAAATTATCTTTTAAACTGACAAACATAATATGTGTAAATAATGGCATGATTCAAAGGGAATCAAAAAAATGGTAAAAATAATTCTCGCCATTGACTGGAATACAATTTTTTTCCGAAGTTAGGTCCCATGAGGAACAACTGGAAGGGGCGGGACTTCGCCTCTCTATAGAAATAATTGGATGTGCACCTTCTTATGTCACCGCATAGGTCATGAAATACGGTACCAATGTTCTATCATGTCTGTCAGCCAAAAATGTACGCACTATAACTTCTAACTACTTTGACTGAACCTGGCATTCCAGTTACTTTTTTTTCTTTTTGTGCATCTGTGTCTCAAGCTGCAGACCAATCGAATGGCCCAGAAAGATCTTAGCTGTGAGAAAGTAAATCTGTGTTTTCCCCTGTGCACCCAAATGCCTGCGTTTGCTGTAATAATTACAACTGCTAAAATCAGAGCAAACAGAGGCAGATATCACAGGTAGGAGAAACAAAACGATGACTGTGTTCTCTGGGAATGATGAAGAAGAAAAAGAAGGAGGAAAAAAAACAACCCTTGGTGCAGAACAGACCCAGCAATGGAGAAAAAACCTCTCATTTCTGTCCTCTTGGTTGCCTTTTTTTCTCTTTTACTCTCATCTCTGCTGAGACTAATTATTTTCTGAAGTCCTTTTTCCTATGTGTTACTGTGTGTGTGTAAGTGAAGACTTTCCCTGACAATTTCTCAACATTTATTGAAAGAGTGATCAAAATGCAGCATAGCAGCAAATGAGAGAGATATTGTCTTTTTCCACTTTAATTCTGACTGGTATAGGTTACCTCAGGTTTATTCATGAGGCTCTCTGTCAATTTTTAAGGGAACAAAACAGAAAGGTAGAAGGCATGGAAGGGTCACGAGTCTCGTGTCACTTATTTTGTTCGTCACTGACATTATATGATCACGTTCATTGCTCAGCAGTGTAACCATAGCAAATTAGTGCTGCAAAAACTGACAGTCGGTGATAATAAATTGTAGTACGAGAGGAAAACTGGTAAAAATGTTTTTTTGTTCAGTCGTGCTGTCAGCACTCCTCCCAGAGACGAGATAAGCACGGAGCCTCAAGCATACTCCACACATTTTGTTTGGCTTATTCAAATTTCCAGACTTGGGCGGATTGCGAATGACAAGACATATGTGTTTTGGTTTTTATGAGAAGCACATCTCTGGCTAAAATGGGAGACTAATTTGCACACAGGCTCACACACACAGTTTCATGCTAATGATTGATAATGTTTTATTAATGCAAAATATTCTCTGCCAAGGATCTAAACAAATTGTGGCAATTTAGTCCTTCCAATGTGCAGTATCAATCATTTCCGCAGAGGAACCGCCATGCATCAATGCCAATTTTTTTTTTTCAGCAAAAGAGGTTCAGAGGTCCTCAGGCGGCAGCTGCACAGTTTTGGCAGAGGGAAATCAGAAGTTTTTGTTATTATGTTTTTTTTTTTTTTGCCAAAGCTTGACAAGATTTCCTGAATCATTTATGTTCTAAATGATTTACCTGGAGAGTCTTTGATTTGAACACTTGTCATGCGTTCACACATCTTTATAGACAGAATAAGCGTGTTTTGAGTAGCCAGAAAACGTCAAAGGAAGCCCAGGGGCATACCGCGCTACACGGGGAGGGTATGTTTTTTCCTTCTGCTTGCTTTTTGACAGGGATGCCATAAAATACAGCAGTCTCAATTACTGAGGAGTTTGCCTGATCATTTCTGCTCTGTAAATGTATGCTGACAGCATAAGCAACAGCTAACACTGACTATCTACACATTATGCTAATTACTGTGCTAATTACTGTTTTTCACCTCGCTAGTTGTCAGTGTTGTATGTTTTTACTCAAAGCTGCAGTGCTTGGTAGTTTTTCGGTGTCACTGGGCAAAAAAACAAATCTGTGGTTACCTTTCAGCATATTTCAATTCAAGTGGTCTGAGAAGAAACAAGACCGTGACCTGCTTCTATGGACTGTTTTCAGGCTGTAGAAAATCTACCCCGTGACGCAGACTTTGTGTCAAAATCACAGGTGTTTTCAGACAGGTGGGGGTTAGATACGTGACTGACAGCTGAAATTACAAATCGTTGATCAGATACGTAACTGTACTGTTCTACTCCGTTGCTTGACACAGAAGCTTCAGTCTTTCTATTTGGACCCAGAGGAGAGATCTGCAGAAAGAAGGGGTGTATTTTCAAGTTCTACTTTTTTCCCCCTGATTTTCTGCTTTAATTAATGACAAGAATAGTGAGTGCAATGGCATGTTGAATTATTTTGAGAGGTCGGAAGTAACCACAAGTACAAATACTTGTTTGCGTTAGTTTTCAGGTATCTGTTTTTCTGGCAACTTTTACTTCCTACGTGCTAACACATATGTCTGGAATTTCTACACCTTACATTTTCAATTTGTTAGTTTAGTTTGAGGGAATTACTGATTATTTTTATTTTGCATCATTGCGCACCTTCCCAACATCAGATCAATTTCAACCTTAATGGATGAAACACTAACACAGAAGATCCATCGATGCACATCACGCACGACAAACAACAAGATGAAAAGAATATAAAAGACACCCAGACATCATAATGTTTTGAGTTGCTGACTTTGAAAACAGATTTGCACATCATTATATTAATAAGATGTGAGGTTCAGTTCACTTTGCACACAAACAGCTGTTATTCTTCAAGAGCCAACTTTAGACTTTTATGCTCCTTTTCACTTTTACTGCAGTAAAGAAGTTTAATCAGTACTGTTACCACAGCCTGTTTTTACACTAATATATGTAGTTCTACTTGAGTAAATAATGGGCCTCATTTCTCTATTCTTATCTGAACTTACTCTTACTTTTTTAGCACAAATCGCTATGTAAGATTCAGCAAACACTCGTAACTTCATGAAACGGTGTAAATGACCTGCATAAACATGATAAATGTCACCAGTGTCACCAGCTGTGTCAAACAGAATGTTAACAAATTATGAAGTGTAGAGAGTTTTCAAACTCAGAATTGCTTCAAAGTAATGGAATATACAGTCATTTAGTGAAAAACTCAGGTTAGAATTACAGTAAACTACACATGATTCCTACAACAGGTCTGGAAAAAGAAAGAAAATTCAAAATATGGAAAAAAAATGGTGAATGCTACAAGTTTTCATAAGTCACTCATATGTGACATTTAAGAACAACTGAGTCGTTTATGTGAAATCACTGGAGGCCTTCATATTTCAGATGTTGTGCATATATATTTCTAGTGATAGAATTGTTTTTCTGGTAGACCATGTCATACATGAGCAAAATGCATTTGAAATATGATTTTTTTTTTTCAATGCCTCTTGAATCAGAAAATTTAATTATTTTAGAAAAATACTTAGTGACCACAATAGTAGTACAACATGAGAAATAAATACCAAAATGTGAGAGATCTGATGTGCTTCAATGTCGGAGATACACCGGGACGAAATTACTCTACTACTTTTTTTTACAGTTTTCAAGAAGTTGTAATTTGTCAAATATGTGACTGTGGATCTTCCTTTACAGAAGTTAAAAACATCTTGTACCTTAGAGCAACTCCTGAAAATGTAATGCATCTATCACAAATAGCTTATTGAAATTAGCATTGTTTTCTGAATCACTAATTTTTACAGTCACCCTTATTTTTTAAACCCCAATATCTCAAAAACTCATGAAGATATAAGGCTGGAATTTTGTGAGATGTTTACTAGGACTAATAACATTATTTCCTAAAAGTATGAAGCAAATCAGAGATGGTCAGTTGGGAACATTTCACCCACTTTTTTCAGTACTTAGTTTCAATACGAGTGGTTCTAACATTTGGTCCAATGCATGTACTTTAGCCACCACTCTGATGCACCAAGTCCAAACTTTTCCTCCTACATGACCTCCCTTTTATGTCAGAATAATTATGTTATGTATGTGGTGTAGAATCCTCCTGGCAGTCACTTGTAAATGATGCCTGCAAGCCTGACCTTCACAAGTCTCCCCGTATATATCCAACTGGAGGAGGAGGAAAGAGGAAGACAGAAATGGTAATGTGTCGTCCAGCTGCCAGTTCAGGGGGATCAATCACTTTAGACAGGTCATTGTTCTTCTCTGTGGTTAAAAGGACAGAGGTCTATCCCTAAAGTGAGGAAGGTGCTTCAGGCAGGAGACTTGGCTGCCGGCCGGTGCACTAGTACTGTAGGATTAATCATGAAGGTGCACAGCGGGGATGAGACAGAGGGCTAGGGCAAGGTTTTTGGACCAATTTCTAGTCAAATAAAATATCCAACTTGATGAAAACCTCATGCAGTATTTCTTAGGCAATAAATATTTCATTAAATAAAGATTCTTGGCTTTCAGGTACATTCCTGCACACACAAAACAAATCTAGATTTCTGTGTTTGTTTGTTATTTGGTACAAAACTTGCACATTTGTTGATTTTGTGAGCCAGTCATCACAGCAAGTTATAGGCAAGTCTACTCTACTGTTTCTCAGACAGTATTTGGATTTTGCCAATGCCAACATTACTCCCATACTGTATGTGCTTATTCAAATCAGACTACCAATTAGCCTGCAGTTTACAAAAGGGAGAACTGCTCCCTGCTGGACTCATTTAACTCTGAAGCACCTGGCTCAATGAGCTAATTTGGCCGGAAACCCATAGTTCAAATAGGAAAAGGTACAGTGCAAGCAATCAAAGATGTGTGAATTTGACTGTACTGCTTAGCAGCAACGTTATATCCTGGTGGAAGCATCAAATAACCCAAAGACCACAGGGGAAGCAGGGTTTTTCTGTAAGTCTCAGCAGTGCTGCTGGCATTAAAAGTCTGACAGGAGGCTAGATGGTCAGCAAAGCATTTTCTTTCTAGATGACTGATTTTACCCTGATTACCTTCCTAATGTCTTCCTCTATATTGTTTTCTAATCCCGACAAAAAGTGCTACCAGTCGTGCCCATGCTTTTGTAATGCAAACATAAGACTTGCATATTTTACACATTTGTTTTATCTTTAAGGTTTATTTTGTTTAAACTGTCAAAATAAAAAATAAAAAACTTTACTCTGCTTGTGAAGTGTTTGTCATGTTCTGACCATGAAGAAGAGTTTAAAACCACAAATAACCATCCGGTTTCTTCAACTTCTACAAAAGAACAAAAAAAAAAACTTGTTTACTTGTTACTTGTTTAACTTTAACATTTTTAGCCATATCGCCCAGTTAGGATCATAGTACTCAAGATCCACTTTGTGATGGTCTCGACTGCCTTTTTAATCAGTCTTGTCTCGGACAAAGAGGACTCTGGATTTTATTTTAAAACCAGTCATGACCACAACTGCAGGGATGTCACTAGACTGTCTGTGCACTGTCTGATTTATTTCTTAACATCATCACTATGAAAAAAAAGTCTTTCAAACATGCCTTTTAGGTGTAAAACGGTCACATCACATCATACCATCAGCTGTGTAACATTTGAAAAACTTGCTTCCCATAATCCCCTTGCTAACACTCTCTGGTGTCGGGTTCGGTGACTAAAACACTATTACAATCCCACTACAATCCCATCCCACATTTTAAATCACAGAGACATACAAAAAATGTGGATTATTAAACCAGCATAAGATGGATAGATGCATACCCCTAGTAAATAATAATAAATATCTGAGTGAGTTTAAATGTAATTATTAGCTGAGGTTGTTGCGCTGTTTCCTCGTCTCTATATTTACATCTGTAATGTGGAGGCATGATGACTTGCTTACAAACATACATAGAATTGACTACATTGCCTGACAGGAAGTGAAACGCATACGGCTGAATGTAAATAGCACTAGGAAATACTAAAGTTGTGTTTTATTTATGGCTGGCAAAAGGTGTAACAAGCACTCGGGAGAAAGAGAAAGAGACAAACTTTTATTTGTGAGAATAAAGGGGGGATAAAGTTACAGCTATTGTAAAATTGTCTAAAACTTGCCTGTGGTGGAGAAGGAGAAAATCTATTTCTGAATCCTGACAGCGTTTGCCATGATTGATCTATTCTGGCTTGTCATGAGCACTACAGAAGAAGAAATGTTGTCGAACACATGACTCTCACACTGGAACAGATTGTTAAACCGCTGCAGGCGTCAGAAATAAGTGAGTGGACATCATCAAAACCCAAGACAGAAAATGATTGGAATGAGAGACTAAGCAAACTATTGACCGACAGATCCATGAAGACGGGGAGCGGGACCTGAGATAAGAGGCAAGCACATGATTAAGACTGTTACAATTAGCGAAAGATCAGGGCTAAATCTTCTTTGCATCAATACCCACTATGCAGTAATTGCAACAGCGACAAAAAGAATGACCACATGCAGAGAAATATCAAACACTAATGATTATTGACGGTGAGTAGAGAGCGTAGAAGGTCCGACATTTCAAAAATAATTAGCATGTAAGCATTTTAGCGAGTCAAGAGCAAGTTTTCAAAAATATGATATTTGGCCGGCCCTCCAGCGGCCATGTGGGATCAATACGGCCTGAATTAATGGGCAACTTAACAAGGCACTTAAAACCCTCTTAACAGGACAGATAAAAACCCAGTGAACTTTGAAAGGTAATGAACATTTTTTATCCCTATGAAGCTGCTGGCTTTATTAGCTGAAACAAATGGGGCAGGCACTTAAATCAGACACTGAAATTGACTTCTAAATAAATTAAGGTGCCTGAAAATACAACAGAGGTCCTTTTGGTCATTTTCGCAGCAAATCCTGAGGTTCAGTCTGACAGTGAAGCTGTGATATTTGTACTGTCAAACTTCTACTTGAACAGATGGTAATGATAAAGACCATGAACAGCTTCAGACTGCGGAGTCGTCTCAAGGATGGAGCCACAATGCAGTATTAATCTTCACCATAAGATGGTATCTTGTCCATTTTCATCTTGTTTTGTCTTTTATGTTTCTTTTTTGTCTTGTTACATCTTTTTTGTCTTGTGTCTTTTACTTTGTTTTTATCTTGTATCATCTTTTATGTCATTTTCATCTTGTTACATTTTGTGACATCTTTTTTTTGTCTTGTTACATCTTTTACCTTGTTTTGATCATGTTATAATTATAATATTCTTGGCTATATATCACCCAGAATGAGATGCTAGTCTAGCTGTCTAATTCATGGCTTCATACATTGCTTTTCTGCCCAGTAACTTAAAGTTTCAATAGGCTTTTTCCTGAGGGGCTAAAATCCTCTCAGCATACTGTAATTCAAGTGGTCTGAGATGATATGGGGTGGGGGGTATAAAACTGAATGACGCATCAGATGCATGTCTAGACTCTGTGGCTCATCACAGTCCACATGGCAGCTCCCCTAAAGAGATGTTTTGGCTTCACTTTTCTGTAGCAGCATGAAATGGCATTGTGCAAGGATCATCTTTATGTACAGTCTATGACAAAGAGGAGGGAGTGTATTTCACTGGATCTTATTTTGTAATGTATTTTTTCTTGATTATTGGTCATAATTGCCTTAAACAACCCATTAGAAATATCATTTATATGAATGTTTTTAGATGTGCCACCTCTGTGGGATGATAACAGTCACTCACTCAAACACTCACTTTTGCCAAATTAAATGTATTTCCACAGCAAGTCTCAAGTTTGTGCAATAAAAACAGCTTTCAGCTTTTTGCTTTTCCCAAAATTTCAATATTGACGAGTAAAATCCCAATCCTGTCACATCACAAAGTCGAAATGAAAGACAGTAACGAGCAACGTGAGGGAAAACCTAATGTACATTATAGAAAGTCAACTTGTCACCTGTAAGAAGAAAACAAGGAAGACCTTGTCATCAGAATAAAAGACATGTGGAACAGGATCCTCAAAAGCAGACAACCAAAAATACTTATTGAAAACATCATAGCTTTCTTTTCAGTGACAAGCAAAATATCATTAACACTATACACATTACACATACATGTAAGAATCAGAATTTAATTTGAGCTCTGCAACAGCTTCAAGTGTAAAATGTTTGGTTTGAAGTGAAGTATCTAAATGTACGATAGGTTATCGTGGCAACTTGTGCAGACATCCAAGGAAGCCCCATGATTACTGTTATCACTGACTACACTGGTACAACATTCTATGCAGATATGCATGTTCCCCTCGGGATGAATTAAAACTATTTTACTAATCCCTGACTCTATATAGCATTATCATTAATTGGTTTAGAAGTAGTTCAGAGCCGCTAGCTTTTTGTCTCATATCCACCGGGTCAAATTCCTCGTGCACTTCTTTCGCTGTTGGACAGTTTGCATAAAAAAAAGCATGTGTTGCACAGAAACTTTAGACAGTGTTAAGAAATTCATTAGTACTCATTACAACTCTGCAGCCATGTGATCTCAGGCCAGAATGCTAACGGGGCTAAAGAGAAATATGCTAATGTTCCGAGCAAGGACCACCAGGAAAGCCTTACGATATTGCCCTTTAATGAGAAACAAGTCAATCTCATTTCTCAGTAAGCCAATCCAATTTGGAAGAGCAGATTAATAGCTAACTCCATTAATTGACTTGCACAGAGAGCACAAGGACACAGCGAAAACATCATCTACATAATATTCATTCACTTGAGATACACCTCCACCTTTCAGCTAACCGAGTGACACGGATCTGGGCTACCCCTGTGCGTTGCTGGTTTTTGACTGGAGTGGCAAACTTTGTTCGGTAAATCATTCAGAGCTGTGATGGGAGTCTCACTCCCCCAAGCAGATGGCTCCTATTGCTATAATCAGTGTGCTAAACACTGGATAATACAAACTTTAATGAGTTCAATGCAAACTTTCTCTCACTCCCTCACAGCTGCTTTGCCTCAGAGTCACAAATCAATCCATTATTACAGGTAAAACAACAGCAGAGCGAGAGGGAGGGAACTGTGGTCATTAGTGCTGACAAATGAAAGGCTTGGGGATCCTGGGTAATTCATCTGGAGCTGAATATTCTGCTTCCACAGCCAATACAGATGAGGTTTTTGGTCCAATGTTACAGAGCATGCAACCATAACCACTTCTAATGCAGTTAGTCCAACCACCACAGCGACTGTATGGTTTCAGTAACAGTGCACATGAACTGCCCTGTGACATATGTTAGATGTCATATGAGCAAATCCCTTTATGCTGGTAAAACTCAATTAATTGCTCCATAATTTCTATCAGTTACAAAATCATTCTTCTGAAGTAGGAGCATGGAATTGCTCCAACAAAGTCCTTGACCGGCAAGAACAAGCGTTCCAACAAGAGTGTTCCAACAAGTTAGAAAAAATGATGATACTGTGTTCTATGATCTTGGCAGTTAACTTGATGTTTACAATATTACTATGTGCTGTGTTTTTAATGACCGGAATTTTATCGTTTTGGCAATAAGGCTTACAGTTTATGAGAAGCAGGAATTACCTTTGTCTTAAAAAGAAATTATCATCTGCTGTTCGTCTGACCATTTACAATATGGTTTACAAATTTTCAGCAGTGAACAAGGTTTGTGTTACAGTAGTTCAAACTGCAATCAGCAAATACTAAATAGAATTATTGAATATTATTCATGTACTTAATGTTGACTGTGAATCAGGTGAATTCACAGGTGAATGACAATGATGTATATCTCAACAGTTGACCAGTAAAATGTTTATGTATTAACACCTGAACAGAAATAAAAAGTTGACAAAAACACACACTGTGTATGACTGGAGCCTCCTCTATTTCACACACTACACCGTGCAAATCTGTGTGTCATTACAAATGCAGTCTCTTACTGACCATGGCGTTCTGTAGAAGTTGGTGGGTTGGACATCACTGACCACTCACAGACTACAGCTTTGGTGTATTTTTAAATATAAATTGTGTATCATCTTTGTGAGTTTAAACTGAAACTAAACACTAAAATATGTGTTTTGACCTGTAAACTGAATCGTGTGACTTAACTGTAATGAAACACATCAACGCTGGTGAAAATACACATAAACATCAACAAATATATAAAAAAATTCTGGCATTGAGGTAGCTGATGTAGAGTCAACCACTTGGGACCAGTCTACATCCTGCAGTATATATATAAAACATCACTGTTAACGCCCTCTCTTAAGCCCGCCTGCCCTTCGGAGGGAGTCTGACAAACCTCGTTGGGATTGAACTGAAGCTGTTTCATTCAGGGCAGATTTTGCCTCATAAGACTGTTGTCTCAATCAGTTAATTTGTGTGTCAGTTTGAATTCGAAACAATGTATGAAAGCACCAAAGTAGCACAACAAAACAGACTGCATAATTGTTTTTATTGTCAGGGAAGTCTTTTGTTAGGGAGTTTTGTACTTTTCAGAATCATGCAGTAGGTGTAGTTACACTTGATTTACCAGCTATGGTTCTCTTAGTGGTTGCTTTTCAATCCAACATGAGTTTGGACAGCAAAAACTGCATTTTCCTTCTGTGCATCTTGGGCGTGGACTGTAAAAACGTGGACTGAATTCTCATTCCCAACTTGTCACATACTGGCTCTTGGTCCAAGGTGTCCCATCTGGACCATGGGGCATCCAAAGAGCCTCACTTTTTGACACGAGGGGTAGCCCGAAAAACATCCAGACAACGCCATGGTTATGGTTTGGTTAGGGTTACAAAAAAAGGGTTGGAGGGGAGAGCTAAAAATGCAAAATTAGACATAACAGGAAGCGGGACACGAACCCCGGTCTCCTGTGAGTAAATCCACAAACTTTGGTGTCGGTGTCCTACTAAGGTGTTTGCTGTGTAATTTCCGACATCTGTGGGTTTACAATGACTTCTACCTGGTCCTGTGTGTGCTGAAAATCATGGACTCATCACGACTTGGGAATGAGAACAGGCTCTTAAATGAGACATATATTATTTATTAACTGAAGGGCATCATGAAGGATGCATGTGGTCCTTTTATTGAAAGTCTACTGTATTTTAAATGGATGTTTTCTGTTTTATTCATTGTGTTTTATTGTATTGTATATTACGTTGTATATGTTTCATCTTTAGCATATTGTGAGTCTGTACAGCCGCTACCGTGGCCAGGTCTCCTTTACAAAAGATTTTTTTTTTTTTTATGTCATTGGGATCTTGTGATTAAATAAAGGTGAAAAAAAACAAGTGTAAGAGTCTGTCTCCGCACCTCCAAAAGTCACTAGAGCCCTGCAGTGCCTGTGATTGTGCACTGAACAACCCTCATGACAGTCCGTTCCACCCCATGGACAGACTATTCTTGTACATTTCTTGGGTGAACACACATTGTTACCCCCCAAAAACTCCACATAAATCATACAAAGTAGCCTATATGTTTTGTAAAGCTCAGAAGCCCCCAGTTGAGCTGCTCTCTCTTCCCGCTTGTCCCGAGTCCTACAGATAGAAAAATTAGTTAAGGCCTGTAGCACTGGATCTCTCGGGCACTGAGTGACAGATTTAACAAAAGCAGCTAAAGTTACTGTTATTTAGGGCTTCGTGGAGTTTCAGGTATACTTACTGGGAATATGTTGGAAACCAAATGTTACTATTCAAAGGCCTCCAGTCAAAAGCAGCATATGTGTTATTGTTATTTTCTATTTCTCTATTTTCACAAGACATCTCTGAATGAGATAGAGTTGAGCAGCCTTAACCTTGTAACATCCACTCTTCATGGAACCCTTAAGCTTTTCAATTCAATTGAATTCTATTTTATTTATATAGCCCAATATCACAAATAAAGGATTTGCCTGTACAATATACAGACTGTAAGTTAATATAAGGGTTAAGCTTATAAAAGAAGTGTAAGGCCAAGGTTGCATGTATTACAGTCACAAACAATCATGACCCAATTTGCAATAGGGCTTCGCACTGATCCATAAGAAGAACAAATTTGTGCATAAATAAACGTGCATGACCATTTTTGCTGTGGAAATTTAAAATTCAAAGACAATCTGTACCTTGTTTTATACATGTTTTATTGTAAACATACACATTTTAAAAACTTGAATGATAACTTCAGTGAGACAAAACAAGTGCATGTAGGCAAAATTGAAAGTTCTCTTTCCTCTCGTCACTAAAACAAACAGAATTCACACTCGCCTTTTATTCTAGATTAAATGTTATGAGTGCTATTATGAGAGCAGTGTGAACATTCAGAATTTTCAAAAACATGCCTCTTGTTCATAGTTTTTTGAAATGGTTAAAATGCTAATTTAATTGAAACCCAACTAAAATCTCCTGCAACCCACCTGTGGGTCATGACCCAGTGTTTGGGAATGAATGATGAATTAAAACATCTTCTAGTGTCTGCTTTTAACATGTGGCTGAAATGTCTGTGAAGATTCTCAGTCATCCAGGTCATGATACATCTAGATGCTTTGAACGTAGGCAACTGGACTGGTTGTTGGTAGAGTTTGTTGAAGACGTTTCACCTCTGATCCAAAAGGCTTCAACAGCTTTGAACTGGTTAAGAAGTGGAGAAGAGCAAATTTGTATTTTTACATTTTTACTGCCATTTCTTTGGAAATAAGACAGACTATGACCTCTCAGCCCAGTTGCCTACGTACAAGCACCTAGATGCAACTTAAACGACATTAGTTTCACCATATCTAAAATATAACCCTAACCCCTAAAATGGGTCTCTTGGGACCTGGTGAATATTAAGAGGCTTTAAAAAAGTCTATACAGTTTGAAAGGATGTGAATCTGCATAAGGCAGCTGGATTCTTCAAAGTACGAGATCATGTTACAGTTCAAGAGCTTTACACCCCGCAACTCATACTCACTACCATAAATAATGAACTGTTTCTTTAAATATGATAGCTTTATGAATATATTAACATGGTGTAGAGAACGTGTTGGCAGAAATCTCTGCAGTTTCATACATGCTCCACGCACAATCATATTTAATGAATGTGTTCTAAAAACAGCCTCCTTTTGAAGACTGCTATGTTGTAATGAGCCATTTCACTGTACCTGATCTTTGCTGAAAAAAGAAGGGAAAATATCATTGGATTTTTACAGGCAATATGGTATTTCCCTAGGCTGACAAGCACTTAAAAAGATATGATAATTTATATACACTCCAGCTGCAACCTGACTAACTTTATTATGAAAATCTGAGTAAAAAAAAAAAAGATAACATTCTCTTTGTGTGAATATGACAAAATCCTTGCCAATTACTTGACAGACTTTGCGACTCTTCTGAAAAGAAACTTGATATTATTACAAATGAAATAACAAGTCGGAGACCAAACATTTGTCTGATGAGCTTTTCAGCACAGGATGACAAATGATGGTGCATAATGTGTTGTAATTATGCAGAGTGGTGCGATTTCCCAAAAAGCTCTATTCTCTGCAGTCTTTTGATAGGGAAAACAAACCCAAACTGAAATCAGCTTCAGTTCAGCACAGAGCTGTCTGTCTGGGACAGCTGTTTAACATGGATAACAAAAGGCCTCCATTCAAACTTTGAACACACGCCGAACACTACAGGAGTTTTTGATTTGCTCTCTTGGAAAAGTGCGTGCAAAGTATTAAACAGAAAGACAGTACATTCGATAGGGTTAACAGTCACTCTTTGTATCGTACTTGTTGTAATGCCACCTGTCTACAAGCCCTTATAGAATTAAGGATCATACACTGACATCATGAGCATTCAGAATATAGCCTTTAGACGAGAGGTGTTTAAACGTACGGCAAAAACCAGCCCGCCAGAGGGTCCAATCCCTTGTCAAAAAGGATAAAAAAGGACAGTGAACATTTTTCAAGAAAAGCTGACCACTTACCACCACTTACTATTTCACAGAGGTGAATGGGAAAACTGTGTGCGGCACTATGAGACTCATCATGGTGTAAAATACAGACGACTGAGAAGAGAGGTAATGGTAATGGTTAGCGGGTCTGTTTTTACCCGAATCTGAGAGGTCAGTGATGCAGCAGTGAAAGTTAGCTAAGCTTACTGCTAGCGAAATAGCATCAGCATCCAAGCCATACTGTGAGTTCGTGAAAACATGAATTCTGAAGGCTGCAGAAATCATGTGTCCTGATGAGGAACACTGTGGCAGACAATAAATAATGATGTACTTGTACTTCTTTGCACTAAAACAAGGGAAACATTTGGTGTTCTCCTTATTTCTAGGTTATTATGCTATTATTTTCCTGGTCCAGCCCACTTGAGATCAAATTGCGCTGTATGTGGCCCCTGAACTAAAAAGAGTTTCACACCCCTGTTTTAGACATTGGTTTAAAGTATATTGTATACAGTATTTATTTAAGCAATATGTCTGCCACTGACTGGTTTATCAGCCAACATACTTAGAGTTACTCTAAGTTTAATGATAATATATTCCAGGGTGGGTAGTGCACAGTGGGTTAAAGCTTAAAGCTTCCATGGAGTAGAGCAGAAGAGTCACATCTGACTGAATCTGAACAATCACATATTTCAACCTCCACCTGTCTCAAAACAGCTGTGATTAGACAAAGCCTCCTGTCACAGGGTAGATTTTCTACAGCCTGAAAACAGAGTCCAGAGAAGGGGGTAGAATTCTTGTTTCCCTTCAGACCACTTGAATTACAATATGCCGAAAGGGAATTATGCTTAATGACGGCAAAAACTATCAAGTACTGCTGCGTTAATGGAAATACAGATTAAATATACCAATGATAAATGACCTGCTCTCATTCTGAATAAAAAATTGAAAGGGACATCTTTCTAATCGCTGGTTCTTAGCAATAAACAGACGATCGCTTCTCCGTGATTGCACACTTCCTCTGTGCTGTTACACTGCTGTCAACCAATTAAACTGAAGACACCCATTTCAGCTGGTGTATCCGTCTTTAAAGAAATCAGCTGCGCTTTTGATCTTCACACGAGGAGGATTGAAAGCATTTTCGTCAAAATTTCACTATGATCAAAAGAAAATGGCTCACACCCCAAACTTATGGATGAAATAATACAGCCTTTATTGCACAAGTCGGACCATCTTCATCTGAGAACTGCTGATGCATGTTTTTTAGAAAAGTATTGACTTGAGTATGTTCCATGGTCTTCAGTACTGTATTATTTAATGCATAAAAACACAACTGTAACTTTAATGTCATAATGTGTATTAAAGTGTGTGAAGCGACACTGAAAGACTCTCTAGACTTTTCTTACTCCAAATTATATTGCCTTATCTCACCTAGAGCTATATTCTGCTATATCCCACTGTTCCCCCGTGTGCTCGGAGGCTGTGAATAACTGAAATGGTTTTAATTTTATCAAGATCTTTGATAAAACAATAATTCAGTTAATATTTTACAACCAGAAACCCCTTGGGAACACAGTATATTAAACTTGGTAAATGTGGCACATGCTGATTTATTTGAGTTTTCTTAATTCTATAGAGATTTTTTTTTTTTTTAAAAAAGAGTTTGCACACAAGTACTGCTGCAGTCTAAACCGAGAACCGGCCTGACATTAATCTTCCCCCGATGCAATGAGAAGTTGTGGAGAAAAAAAAAAAAATACAAATTACAATATGGTGTACATCACAGTGCTGAAACTCCTACCTGTTTGATGTCTGTCTTGATGTAATGACTACACACAATGACTGATGGATACACACAACCTGTCGTCTCTTCTGGGGGCTGACAGGCTGGAGTCAGAATAAAAAATGCCACTGACATTATGAAGAGAGTTATGGTCCTCTAGAGGGAGATCAGAGAGAGGCATCACGCGGTCGCACACTGCAGACTGCAAACATAGTATTCAGATGACAGCGAAGAGCACCATTATCAGCGGCATGCAGGGGAGGAGGTTAGCACCAACACACAGCTACATGTCAGTTGTAAAGGACATGAAAGCAGATGTCTGTCCAATTTGCGGCTAAATGGAGTCAAATTGCAAATTGTTCATTCTCCGTTTTGGTCCAATTTCTCGATTTGCCACACATAATGTGTAATTGTGAATCAAAACAGGGTGCTGCTAATCACACTCAGCGAGGAGGAGTTTGAACACAAGTTGGATGATCAGAACACAACAGCTGCCGTTTCCTGCCTCAACCTCCCAGTCTTCATCTGATAAAAACACCTATTAGAAAACATTATGGCACACTGTACGAGGCTGAGCGGTGGAAATGTTGTTGTGACACATCTTTGCATTTACCACACTGTAATTACAGAGAAACAACTCAGTGATGGAGGGTTCAGGTAGAGTGCCTTGATGCATAATTCATCTTTCCATATCAGCTGACTTCAACTTCCCTCACACATACGATGTTGTCACTTAAGTATGCCAAGGCCATGCTGTCGACATCACTTAGGCAACCTTGTGCTACGACAATCGGCTGCAGGAGAGGGAAAAGCACCTGCTGCACACACTGTTTATTCCTTTGTAAAACAGGTACACAGTTGCAGTTCTACAAAACATCCAAAGGCTGATACTTTTTTGAACAGCAGCGATAAAGCAACAAAGTCGAAATAAAAGCTGTGCATAAAAATTAATGACAAAAATAGATCTGTGGGTTTCAATAGCAGAAGAATACATGTCAGAGCTGCTTTATGTGGGTATGCATGTATTTGGTAGGGATGCACTGACCTGACTTTTTCAGTTCTGATGTATATTCGCAGGCTCTGGGTATCAGTCAATACTGACTGCATATCCAATACCACAGCATAATAAGAAACATGGAAGAGACTGGGATCATTCTGTTATGTGTAAAGTAATGTCAGGCTGGACTTTAAACACCATTTTCTAACTCTGTTAAACAAAATGGAACAATACAACACATTTTTTTTTTTAAATAATCATGCACCAATATCTTAGGTATAAACTCTTGTTAAATACATCGACCTATGGTTCGGAGACATTGTCACCGATACCCAAACCAACGTTCTGGGTAAGGATCAGACCTGTATCTGACGCCAGTATCAGATCGGTGCATCCCTAGTATTTGGGGATGACACAGATTTTAAATAAATGTGAACAGATGAAACAGATTAGAAACCTATTGCAGAAAAGTGCTGTGATGATCATTTGGACCATAACTGTTTCATAACAACAACTGTCGAGCCGTGTGTCAGGAAAAAAAAAGTTCACACTTATCACAACTGTCAATCAAAGCCTGAAATGGTGCAAGAAATGGTGACAGTTGATGTTCTGCTCCACATTTATTGATTAATTACTTTTTATGTTGATTTATTCATTTGGGCATTTATTACTTTGACTTAAATGCTCAGTTCAACAGTTATACAGTTCTAATGAAGACAAAGACAGTTCATTTCAGACATACATAATGCATTTTCAGTGTTAGATATTTTATAGTTTAGATATTTTTAGTAGTAATTTAATTTCTTCCATGTTTTCTTTTTCTTTTGTATTTTAACCATGTATGACCAGAGTAAACCCATATTATTTGTGTTATATTGTGTATTGAATACAGTGTTAATGATCATGATGCCTGATCTGCAGCTGTATATATATATATATATATATATGTAAATTTTAAAAAGATATGAAGGGTTTTATTCTCAGTGGACAAAGGAGATGCCACATTATGATAAAACAGTGAGGCTGTGCTGATGTAGCAGTGTCTAAGACGTCTCAGTGTTTCGACATGGCTGATTTATGACTTTTAGAGGAAGGGGAGTGAATTTGTGAAAAATTGTTTCATTCAGGTGACGCAGCAAATAACAAAGCTTTGTTTCAGTAACTCGGAGAAGAATAAATCTCGTGGCACAAATTCAGACACTCCTTGCATCTATTTAGAGTGTTTAATCTTTTCATGTACAAATAATGCGTTGCAGTTAAATCTGGATAAATCCCCATAAATGTCCTAATAATATATTATTGAGTGAAATTTAATAAAGTTCCACAACTTGAATTTCATGTGAGGAATGCAAGTCAAAACTAGTTTTTAACAAACATTTCATTACCATTCATCATTAGGTCCTAAATTACTGTGTTAATGAAGACTGCTTCAAACTCTGCACTAATTATCCATCCACGTTCATTTCTGCAACATTAATTTATATGGAAAAAGGCTTGAATTTCTCCTTTCTGTGACATTGCTTTGGCTAAAACCATCCCTATGAGCTAAATATGTGTAAAAAGACAGGCAGAAATAGCAAAGGAGACTGAAGCCAACATTAATCACTGAAATTAACAGTTTCATGATTGATGGTAATGAAGAAACTGCCTCAACTCTACTCCGTGAATCCCATTAGCCAAGTTCAACACCCTCTCAGATACTGGAGATCCGTTTTATCTGTGGCCCTAGGACCAAAACATCCACGGATGAGCTCCACTTCTATTGTCCTGCACAGCTGCAGCCATTATTCCCTTCATCCGTTAGTTGTCCATGATGAAACTAATCACCAGCCGTGTTCATAATCAATTCATCGGTTTGAGTTGGTCTTGAACCGTTTTCAAGTTATTTCAGAGTCACATTAATAGAAGATGTGAGACACTGTGATCGACCAAAAGTTTGTGGATTGTTGTGTTCATTTTTGTTTGTTTTGTTGATTATTTTTTTCTTTTTGTTGAGTTTTTGTATTTTTCGTTTTTGGTTCATTTTTGTTTGGGTCATTGATTATTTTGTAATTTTTTTTGTTCAATATATGTTGATTATTGTGTTCATTTTTGGGTATTTTTGCTCATTTGGTAAATGTTTTGTTATTTTTGTTCATTTTTCCATTTGTCCTCATTTTGTAAAATTTTTTTTAGCTTGTTGTTTATTTTGTTCACTTCTGTTTTCTTTCATTTCGTGCTCATCTTGTTCATTTTGATTTCATGTTGTGAAAGCCAGTGCAATCTTCTCTCCTACTTGTTTTATTCTTTTTATTTTCAGCAACAATAGAACAAATCTCAGCCAAGTGAAGTCGATCCGAGGAGACAAAATATACTTGTGTTTTTGATAGATGTATAGATCATACATCAGATTATATAATATTTTTAAAAAAAATTTTTCATGTTAAATTGTCGGGTTTCTTTCCTCCTCCGTGTATCTTTGGACCAAACAAAACACATGAGGACGTCATGTCGATCGACACGTTTCACCATTTCCAGACATTTTACTGATGTAACAACTAATCGATGAATGGAGTAGCTAA
Source organism: Coranthus polyacanthus (assembly GCA_037367275.1). Taxonomy (NCBI): domain Eukaryota; kingdom Metazoa; phylum Chordata; class Actinopteri; order Kurtiformes; family Apogonidae; genus Coranthus; species Coranthus polyacanthus. Next base: position 25,853,010 of record JAPQRN010000001.1, read on the forward strand.
CCCACAGCTTAATGGACAGTGAAAATAGTCGATGCCCTGTTGTCAAACATCTAGAGAGGTAAAAAACAAACTGTGAGAAAAAAAGAGAAAATGTCTCAGTGTATCCAGACTTTCTTTGTGCTCCATAGAACAGCCAGAAGCACAAAATGAAAATGCGCTGAGAGCAACAAAAACTTTATTACAGAACAAATGAAAGCTTGGGAGGGACAAGATGGAAGTTTAAAAAAAAAAACATACACCACCTTAGCTTAGCAACACACTGCCATCTGTCATTGAAATGTTACTAATTAAAGCTGCTCTAATTATCCTTTCCATATGGATTCTGGGTGACAAGACAGAAAATTCCCTGTTCCATCTAATGACACAGCGCCTGCATCATTTTGACCTGTTCTTCTCTGCAGCAATTAAAAACCTGGAAAATGCCGGTAGACACAGCATGCCTCCATCTCTCATCATCTGACTGTAGCACTTTTTTTTATTATCCCCCCCCCCTCAGATCAACTCATCAGTGCAGCACTGAGGGATCAAACAGAGGGTGGAATTTGCTTGAGGTGCGAATCTGAAGGAGTCCTTCGATTGAGGAATACAGTAATAAGACCTCCACTTGAACTAAGCAAGGCTCCAGAAGCCCCGAGGCGAAGGGGAAAAGCACAAGGAAATCTCATTAGGCACAATACTTTTTTCTACACGGCTGCCCCATCACGATGTCGAGCCTAAGGATTCCCAGCAGTCAAGTTTAAGGACAGTACAAAAAAAAAATACTGAAAAAGTAGCAACCTGCAGAAACAAAGACATCTCGCTCGCCTCAATGTGCCTTGGTGGCACTGAAAAAAAGATGCTTTGAAAAAAAATAAAAAGCTGCCGAGTTGCAAATTTCCCGCCATGAGATGAAGTGAAAGTGCTCCAACCAGCAATATTTTAGATTCCCAGTTGGAGAACGGAAGCTCTTGCATATGAAGCACATATAAACAGAAGAAAGCCTCCGAAAGATAACAGGGAAAAAAAAAAAAAAAAAAAACATCTCCTGGAGATAAAAATAGAGAGCTTCAAACAAGTCTAGACTTTGTTCAACACTTGCTGAGGGAAGAAACCTTTCTATGAGTCACCTCTGCTGCAAAAGACATACTATTGTCGAGACCCGATGCAACTTCATGGCATTAACTGAAGTAAATGCACTTTTCTTTTCAGATGTGCAACGGGGAACATTTCAATTAATCATTCGCTTTATTCATTCATAAAAACTGCTACACTTAGATGAAGCTCTGCTCACCCCAACATGGCGCTCAACTTTAAACCACATTTTATGTGAAGAGGTTGATGACTATGTTTTTTTAACAAAAATATGAAAACAATTCTTGTGGATTTAATTGTTAACAGAAACACTTTGTTCTCCCAGACATTGTTTCTTTTCATTGACCAAATTAAGCCACAATCAATGCTTTTAATAATAATGATGTCATCCACTACGACAACATGTGAATCAATTGAACGCAATGCAATGTTAGAAAAAAAAAACAAAACATGCTGACGGTGAAACAACAAATAAACAAATGAAGAATGAAAACATAACCTCCTTGGCAGAAGAAAGAGAAATAGACAAAGGGGAGAGATGAGACAAAGAGCCACATACAGACTTTAAACAAAAGAAAAACATTTCATGCTGCAGTGCTTGATCATTTTTTAGCATCATTGGGAAAAATTCCATAATTCCCTTCCAGGATATTGTAATTCACGTGGTCTGAGAGGACAACAGACTTCTGCATGTATTCCTTGCCAGTGTTTTCGGGCTTTAGAAAATCTACCCCGTGACGCCCAGGTTTTGTCCAATCACATGTGTTTTCAGGCAGGTAGGTGTGTTAAATAAGTGACAGCTGTAATTACTGATGGCTGATCAGATTCTGTCAGACGTGACCTGGATGTGACTCTACTGCTTGGAAAAGTAGCTTCAGTTTTCCATAACGGCATAAAATAAAGTCGGGTTATCTGTTTTTAAATTCAGTCAGTAGATTTGGACCCAGAGGAGAAAGCTGCACAAGGAAGGTGTCTATTTTAAAGTCTGGTGTTTTTTTCTCCTGATTTTGGCTCCTGTAGCTTTAATAATAGGTGAAAAGTTTTAAGCTGCTGAAGCAGTGTTATAATTAATTTCTACAAATTGATCCCCTTAAATCTTATACACTGGGCCTTTAGAGCCTGTTCTCAGTCCCAGGTCATCACACACTGACGCTTGGTCATGACCCCTCGGCGTCTGTTTTCAACACTTTGGGTGCACCTATCATATATTTTGGTTTGTAAAAGCAGGCAAAGCACAGGTGATACTGATGACATTAACAATGGCTGTGTTCCATTTAGCTGCCTCAGGAGGCCCCTCAGTGAACCAGCATGAAATATCCCATGGCCTGAAACCATGGCCACCTAAATGGGATGCAGCCATTGTTAATGATACCTTAACAATGATTTCTGCCTTAATGAGTCAGAATGCCTGCTGTGGAGGAGGTGTGCAGGGTAGAAGTAGAAGTTAGTGACCCAGTCCAAATGTCCACCATCACAAACTCTTGCCGGTTCAGTTCCTAAGGGCTTAGAGGTGTTCCAACGTAAAATCAAGAAGTGACTGAGGCTCAATCATGGACATTTTGAGCCCTTTAGGCCGACTTTCCGAATATCAGCA
>JAPQRN010000001.1:25855774-25902366 GCA_037367275.1 Coranthus polyacanthus
GCAAACTTTATTTGCACAACTCATAGTTATGACGTTAAACTCTGGGTTATCAGGAGAAGCCCCGAAGCATTAAGAAAAGATAAATAGGATCAGAGGAATGAAAAGATCTGACTATACACCAATGTATCAACCAGTTCATTTTATTTTTACTTTATGACGCTGTTTTACAAAAACACGTGAATTTATTATTTGATAGTTAAGAAGTCCCAAACCCTATACTATTTTTGTTCCTAAATAACGAATTCATGACTTATTTTAATGTTATTATTTTGAGCTGTATGTCAATTGAATTTTCCTGACAGGATTAAGAAAAATAACGTCTCCATCGCTCATGTGCTTGCGTTGTCATGGTAACGTCATGTGATATGTAGAAAAGTGCTGCCCCATTCCATTCGTACAATTTCGAGCCCTTACAGCCTCTCACACTCAGACACTGACCGTCTGTAAGGGTTTAGTCATCGGGGCTTAGGGTGGAGACTGGGATTGGGCCTTAGTGTAAGTCCTTAAACTCTGTGAGGTTAAACAACGACACATGCCAGGTGGTGTTGTGTGGTGGTGACGCAGGGAAAAACCTTAGGAGGACATTTTTATGGTGGAACACCAAAGTTTGCGGATGTACACACAGTAGACCAGGGATTGTGTCCTCTCACTCATCTCTCACTCTCTCTCTTCATTTTAGCCCTTCCTCTGACCCTTTTCCTAACCTCAACCATGTTGTTTGTATGCCTAAACCTAACCAAACCATAGCATTGTCTATAGATCATTTGGACTACCCTGCACGTCGAGAAACAATGCTAGTAACGCCCTGGCCAAACATCAATATGTGACGAGTTGAAAGTAAGAATGAGTGGACCTTTAAGACTCTAAATAACTTATTTTGGTAACTACTGCATGGTGCTTAAAGGTTTAAAACTGCGATGTATACAATTTTAAAACTTTGGAAGGTGCACTGCCACATCAACAGCACACAGAATGAGCTACCACACTGATTCATCATTTGAAATATGCTATCATCACTTCAAAATGGAATAGGAACATTCATTCTTTCTGCTTAATCCTCTGTCACGGGGGGGCTGGAGGCGGGGTACACTCTGGACATGTCGCCAGTTCATCGCAGGGCTGACATAAAGGGTACGAACAACCATTCACTCTCACATTCACACCTATGGGCAATTTAGAGTGACCAGTTAACCTGTTTAACCTGTTGCTGTTAAGGTGCATATTTTTGGACTGTGGGAGGAAGCCGGAGAACCCGGAGAAAACCCATGCAGATATGAGGAGAACATGCAAACTCCACACAGAGAGGCCCCAGCCAGCCGGTGTTGGATTCAAACCCAGGACCTCCTTGCTGTGAGGCGACAGTGCTAACCACTGCACCACCGTGCCGAATAGGAACATAATGCTATAATAATGCTATAATTACTGCATAAAGACTACTGGGCTTAAAAGCTCTAAGATTTACATCTCAGCTTTGGTTCTTTCATAATTAAGTTAATTGTTGACATATACCAATACGGTGATGGGCCCTGCCTTTAGCACACCACCTGGATAAAAAAAATTTGCATGAATATGACAGCTATAAAACTCAACTTCATCCACCAGAAGACACTACTATTTAACTTTACCATTAACTTATTGCTGTTTTTACGTCATCTGCAAAGCGCTGCACATAATTACCATGTTATTCTGGGAGGTAATAAAGTCTTGTTCAGTTGTAGAAAACAGGTGGAGGAGCGAGGTTGGAAACTACAGGCTGTGGCGACGCTGACAACAGGCAGAGACACAGAGCTCCTTAATGTCAAGAGAACCTGTGCTCATTGTGTCAGACTTTATTTGAATAACAAATCAGTAAATGCCAGTCACATCAAATAAAACCACTGAACACCACCATGTGCAAACCTCTTTATTACTTTTTTTTTTCTCTGTGTTTCCTATGTATCAAAAAACATTTGTACTACAACATCCTTGTCTTTTGGAAGTGATTGTAAGAAATGAATCTCTTTCACAGACATGAATAATTTAATATTCATTGCTTATAACTTTGTCATCCTTGTTTAAAGCTGTTTCCCCTTCCAATTACTCCCGCACACCTGCACTAGACATTTGCAGGGAGGCTTTTTTTTTTTTCTTTCTTAGAGGTTACATAAGCTTCTGTTTTCCCGGGGAAGGAAGCAAGTTTGTGCATCTCAATATCCAAACAGGGTAGATGCATTGTCATTTTCATCAGTGATGCTTCTGTTTTTGCACCTCCCATCTCTAACCTGATTCAGTCAACATCTGACAGCAGAGAGTGAGATGGTAAAAGAAGCAGGGGAAGGAGGGAGAGAGGCAGATGTAAGGAAGTAACCCCCACCACCACCACCACCACCACCTCCACAGACACATATAAAGCAAATACTGCTCCTGTGTTTTCTCTGCCACTGAGAAATGTGAGAATAGTTGTGGGTAGTGGCATCTGCTTTTTAAGGGTCTTATTTTATTGCACCACAATAATGTTCTGGAATCATGAATAATGCATTGTTGATCTGGGGTGAAGCAGCTAATCTATATGGGATCAAATCACAAAGCAGAGCAAAATACGATTGATAACAACAAAATGAATCTAATTAACACTTGTGACAGCAATTGAAAATTAAAGCTGCAAGCATCGATGATCGGGATGTAGATGTGTTCAGGTCTTTTAAGTGTTTTACAAAGGAGAAGGGCATGTATGTTTGTCATTAACAGAACAAAGGCTGGACATGGCAAAACTTGGGATAAATTTGCATATTTTAAGTAAAATGGTGGACTTCCTGTTGAATTTAAGAACAGGAAGTCCGCCTGTCCCTAAACCCAGCGGGGGCCAATAAGCTTTTTTGTATGTCTTGATATGTTACATGTGCCTATCAAATTGGTGAAACCTCATGCAGGGACTGAATTTTTCAAATAATGATCATAATGATGCATCCGTTATTACAACTTCATGTTTCAAGGCAAATCATCAAAATTCACCACAGCAACGCCCTGAATATTGACATTTAGATGTGTTCAAGCCGTGTCTCTAATTAAGCATGAAGTATCTGGGCCAGATTGGATAAAGTACCTCAGATTTACCACAACTTCCTGTTTCAACCTGAAACATCAAAATCCGGTGTAGCATCGAAATGTCACCATGGCAACGGCATTTGGTTTTGTCCACCAAACTTTGCATCAATACGGTCTGAAGATGAATGATACTGACCAAATTTCAATGCAGTTGAACAAAACTTGTAGGAGGGAGTTTGTTAAAATACGTGAGTAAATTGCCAAAATGAGAATTAAAGTCAAAATGTCAGATTTCCTGTTGCCTTGAAGATGTGACTAATTACTTTTTTGTTGGTCTAGGTGTGATACACGTGTCATCCATATAGGTGGAACTTGCTATCAGTATAGGGGGAACTATGTATTCCATGAAATATAACATTTTCCGCCATGCCTTATGCGTGCGCTGATGTTGTGATTCATTCAGCTTAAAAAAGAATAATATTAAAAGATTCAAGAGGGCCTTTGTGTGTGTGCTCAGGCTCTAATAAATAAATCCTTGCGTACAAAATAAAACACTGGGATCAGAACAGCCAGAGCCTTTTAACGCTCTTTAGAAATCGTCTTTAGAAATCTTGTGCATTTGTATTATAAAGTGTTAAGTTGCTATCTGAGCTTGCCATCTCCACCCACAGACAGATAACATTGTGGTTCACTGTGTGAGCCCCGGGGATGTTTCCTAGGAGCCACTGGCCAGCTTCTTACAGATATGAAGTGAGTAGATATACTTGTACAGTTTCTTCTCATGCCAGTAACCTTGACCTTGTATGGGCCTACATGCACAGGGGGGGAGAGTGAGCGTTATGTGGAGAGAGCAGGGCCACATCACTTTGAGTCCCCGACTTCCCTCAGCATGCCCTGCTGCAATGCAGTCTGTCATTTGACCATTGATTGTTCCTTTTCTTGATTTACAGCAATCAAGCGCAGAAGAAGTGTTGAAAAAAAAGGCAACATGGCCAATGGCTCGGCAGAGTGTATTGACGCCTTTGAATTTAAATCTGTCCTGACGGGCTCTACTGTGTGGAGAACTGCTGTCATTTCATTTTGAACCTGAGCAGATTGTAATATGCTCATAAAAAGACCTACACTATGTTCAGTGAATTTTCATGCATGTGATATTGATTTTAGCCCAAACGTTTCCAGTGGAAAATACATTACATGACATTAACTTAGCATCAGGGGCCATAAAGTATAGATGCATTTAGGGCTGTGTGATATGATGACTGATATCGCACGGCGATAGAAAAACATCTGTCACTTCATATTAGACTCTATATTTGAATTTGTTGTGTCACACAGCACTCTGTTTTTCATCACCGCGTTCTTCCACATGGCGCAGATGAGGACAGGAAATTTGCATGAAGGCAACACAGACAGAAACAGAAAAGAGAGAGAAAAGTGAAGGTGACACAGAACGGGGTAATTGTGAACAGCAGAAGGACTCCAGGAAAGACAAAACAAAGAGCTTGGACATAAAACGTGCTATTTCTAGGCCTGTCACAATTATTAAATAATCACTGTATCCTAAGTATTTCAGCAAACTGTGATTATTTTTGCATAACTGTGATAATTATCTCCATTTGCCTGTTTTAAACAAGGTGAATAAAACTAACAGATGTCACATTTCCATCACTATTTCCACCTCATTTTGTTCTTAATGTCATCTTGCCCTCCCTAAAAAAAACAAATAAGAAAATTAGAATTTGAAATTTTGAGCATCACACACTTCATTTTTTTTTTTTTTTTTGTAAATTTTTATGCACCGATTTGACATGTCTTTTCTGTATCGCTTCATGATGAAAAGGCCTTTATGTAATTCACCAGCAGAAAACTCAAAATACAATGGAATATGATATAGTAAGGCGCTCAGGCATTCTGTATTGCATCTATGATTAATATTATCACAGTTGCCAAATCATGATCTTAAACCCTAAACCTACTCCTAATCGTAATATGTTTTGTGAAGTAGTCTTTGAGCCTAAACCAAATCAAGTAGCACTGGTCCATAAATAAAAAAAACAAACAAAATAAAAAACTGTGACTGAAAACTGGAAGATAAAAAAAACAAACCTGGTATGAAACATGCAGGAGTTGAAGCCCAGTATCCTGCATGGAAGTGCAGTGACGGATCCCTTCAGGTCACAGAGACTTACGTTGTACATCATATTAAACATTGGTTAGTGCAAAAGTAAATGTATCATGCATTGCATATAACGGTAATGGTGCCTATTATAGTTGTGCTAGTAATTAATATTGTATAATTAAGTTTTTACTTATGTCAAATCTGTCGTGTGCATTTTTTGTACAAGCAGAACAGGCAAAACAGAAATGCAATTTTTATTTATGTGCCTGTGTCCAATGCCAATAAATGCCTCTTTTCATTACATGTGTAATTTAACTACTGTTAGGCTTCTACTATAATGGTCACTAAAAATGAACAGAAAAAGACAACTTAACTGTTAGCCACATTATTATGTTGGATGTATGACAATTAATCATCTACAAAAATGTCATTATTGTTTACAGTCCATACTGTCACATTTTGACCATTCGGGATTTGACGATCTTCACAGTTATTTGGTTTGAATCTATAGTTAAAAAGCATTTACTATTTAGCTTTTTCATATTTTGAATATTAATGTTGCATGTGTAACACTTATGACACTGAAATGGGAAGAATTAATAATAGTAGCTACAATTTAGTGTTCAGTATTCATTTGCAAAACACCTTTCACATAAGGAATATTTGAATATTTCACATCAGTCAGCAATACACAATCAGAAAACCGGAGGTAAATAGGTCAGATTCAGTCCAAAGTGTACAGGTAAAGTCAAAGAGTAATTGGCAGTTCCCGGGATGTTTGGAAAGAATAACTCTGGGGGGTGTACAGTTCCGATGAAGGGGGAATTGGTGTATCAGGACTGAGTGTGAGGGTGTTTAGTGATACTGGGCCTACCACACCGCAGAGTGTAGCAGAGCTGGCCAGTGTCCACAGGGAATGTTGGTATTTCTTTCTCTCTAGACACTGGTGGGAAGGCTCGCCATCTATTTAGCTGGTTGAATCCTCACGATGAATTAAACCATACAAAAAAACCTGACCTGTCAACAGACAGTATCAGAGGAATATTATGAGTTATCCATTAAAGTTATCAAATAGTTATCAAATGTCCATTCTGTTTTGCATGTTGGAAATAGCATGGAATGAGTTATAGTTGTTTAACCATCAACCATTGAAATGAAATACATTGAATGCTATTATATTCTAACAGCTTTATAAATATATATATTTACAAAGGAGCATATATGTTAAAGGAGTAGGAGTAGGAGTATGTTAAAGGCTCCTTTCATATTGAGCAGGATTGAGTTCAGCGTATTGGTCCGGCCCAATGAAACAGTCCCAGCTTAAAACTTATAGCCAATATTTATAATGTAGTTGTTCTTCTCCTTTATTATTTAATCCACTTTGATGTATGAATTCTATCAGTATTGTGTGATTTAAATGTATTGTATGCCATCACACATGTCCGTTTTTCATGTGAGTCACAAATGCTTAATTGAAATTTTGCACAAAGGTGCCAAATAAAAGAGAATAATGATATGTATTACAAATATCAAATTACCCAAATTATCACATTTCCCACTGGGGATTAATAAAGTGTATCTGTATAAATATGTAATTCAAAATGAATATTAAATAGACCTCTCCATGTGGGTGTTTTATTTAAACTGACCTATATCATGATATGTATCATTTTCTGGATTAGTTCTGACCTATATTAGATGACATTTTGGTCTTGTTGCTGTTGTAGATGCATATTTACAGAGCTACAGAACACGTTTTGTACACAGAACACTTCCTAATTTTTCGAATGTCAGTGCTGTACATACTCCTGCCTTTGTTGGCCAGTGGTCTGCAGAAGGGCTCAGGGGGAGGCCTGAGTGATGTAGCCCCATGGAAGGGCCATCTGGTCTAAAGAGCGCTACCTGACTCCGGCCCCTACACCGGGGCCACGGGCACCTGGTAAAGCTGGCAGAGGAGCACCTCGGCAGATTGCCAGATATGGAAAGATAGCACTTTGATTTGGATGGCTCCACTCAGCATGGAGGTCCTCTGGCTGGAAGGTTACCAAATGGAGCACAGGAAGTACAAAGGGCAGCCCTGCTGGAGCTTCACATGCATGTCACACAGCCATGCAAAAAACATGTAACCAGAAATACAGAAAAAAACCTTCCTACTGGATGAATCAGCAAATATGAATCATTGAAACTTGCAAGGTTAGGACGTACTTTTCATTTTGAATCACCAGTTTTTGACAAATAAATGGTTGTAAATTTGAGACATCAACAAACCTAATTAATGTCTGATCATTAACTCAGAGGACTAGCTTGTAGGAATGGACTCTGATTTCCTATTGGATCCAGTTCCAAGTTGGTACAATACCCAGGTTTTTTTAAGCTCCACAGCCAACACATTTGCTATTGAAATCGCCATTATCTCCGATTGAATTATTGGGTGTTTTTTGTCTGTATGACACTACAGGGAGAGAGGGGGAAAAAAAGAAAAAGTTAATGTAATGTTGAATTTTGCCTACTGTGTGTTCCAGTGCTACAAGTTTCCACTGGTACAAAGCATTGATATGAGTGAGCCTTGGTAAACGTTGTGTCATCATCTAACGTTTTAGAAATGATTAGATAATGAAAATGTTTCCAGAGTTTTTGTATTTTTTTTACATTGTGCATGACACAGGCTTTCATTCAGTATAAAAGACAACATTAGGCATCCATCCAAATGTATCATAAATTTGAATTGAATTTTTAGTTTCATTGTCAAAAGAAAATACAAATTTTTGCACTAGTTGTGAACATTAAGAGCTGATTCATCATCATCCTCATCATGGTTGGTTTTAAAGTTTGCCGATAGATGTAGTGTTTCATACAGTATATGACTGCTTGAGCTGTTCATTTAGGAGCTGATAGGTGTTAAGACAAAACCTGAAGCTGTTTCAGCTTTTGTGTATTGCCATATTGCAATACTGCAATATTTTGAAGGGGTGTTTTTCACATTTTTGGTGTTTTCATATTGCTGAATGGAACCGCACCTATTTTTATTTGTCAATTTTGATGTCTGTATTAGTATCACAGATACTGGGTCTGTGAAAAAAAATTTGGATAAAAAGCTAGTTTTCTGATATTGCCTCTTCCTACCGTCAATATGCCTCCATCCCAAACAACAGTGACATACTGTAATTAGTTTCTAACCACAAAATGATAAAGTAATTAATATTTTTGCTGTGTATATTGACTCTACTAAGAGGAGATGCAGGTGTCCCTCACACCAGGAGAAACTGAATTTGAAAAGAAAAAATATTATTAAAAACGGGTTTGAATGTAATTTCAATGAGAGAGATGATTATTTTTTTATAGTTTCAATAGTTTGAATCCTTGAAAGAACTTCTTTATTTCTTTTCTTTCTTTTCCGTATCTTATTATGCTTTTTCTTTCTTTCTCTTTTAATCCCTGGTGATCATTTTGTTTGAGAATGCTATCATTATAAACCTGGCAGAATTTTGTTTAGTTTTTTTAATAAAAAAAAAATTGATCACAAGAAGGGAAAGAGTCAGATTTGTTAACTGAACTTCTCTTTTCATGTGCAGGAGCAGCAACAGAATACACTTTAATTTTAAGGTCTACTGATAAGGATAAATAATCTTCAGATTGTGTCGGAAAATGTTGTCTTTATTCTCATGTAGTAATAACTAATCTTGCTGATGATCACAGCCTGGAATCACCTCTGAAGTCTACTGTTCAAATCATGAGCTCTTTAGACTCTTAGGATTTGTGAGAGCGTGTCCTGGATTCACAGAACTGCTCCTCTCCTCTGCCTCTGCCTCCCACTACCACACACCTCCACACCACTCGGGCAAGCGGTGAGTCAAAAATGTGAAGTGCCTACCAACGCTCGCACAATGATAATCACATAGAGTATCACCTTATCTCACACAGCTGAACTCCAGCTTTCTCTCGACAGCAGGAAAAGTATGAAAGGTAGGCGCTCAATTAGGCGTGACGGCCACACTCTGGCTTATTTCTTTTCACTCTCTCTCAGCCCTGGGAAGGATTCATGGTATGATACAGTCCCCCCTTTTATAAGGTCCTCGTTGCCCCCTGGACTGACTCACTGCTGAGTGGATGAATTAATTAGACCCCTGTATCTGTGGTGTCCAACAGGACGACCTGAAATACTAATGAGCTAATGCCTAATGTATTCAGACACTGGTATCCAATCTATCATCCCGCCTTCTGCACTACTTTACATAAACGCTATAAACCAAAAACAATTATTTTTAGTCGAGCACTATTAATATGCAGTGTTTGGTTGTGGCTATTGCATCTGATAAATAAAAGGCAGAAGGATTAGGATAAGCAAGGCAGTTAGTAAAATTTACAATCTATAATGTATTTTCTGCAATGGTGGTTCTAACCTTTATTAGCTCAAATACAGAGGCCTTTATTTGAAAAGTGGCTACCCTTTAAGCTTTTAACATCCACTCTTTTCATTCAGCTAGTGTTAGGGTTGGAGTTATAACAGAAGAGGTGTAAGGCCAGTGTTCATGTATTAGACTTCATTTGAAAGGGAACATCGTCTAGTTTCTTTGATTCATATGTGGCTGAAATACAAACTAAACTACATCGGTTTAAACACGTCTTAAATGTAACCTTAACCCTAGCTCTAAGTGGGTCATTGGTGACCTGGTGGATGTTAAGATAAAATTTTAAGAAGAAAGAAGAATTTTAGATCCAAGACCCTTGCTATGTAAGGGAAAAGTAGCATCAATTAAGACAAATAAAACAGATTTTCAGGTTTTTAGTGTGCAGTCACTATGATTTCACAAGATATTAGACACCAGTCTAATATCTCCCTGGTGGAGTAACTGCATTTCTCCGAGAGCATTTGAGGAGAAGGTCACCACTGTACAGAATGGCAGACAGAAAACACAAATAATTCTGACCCAAGCAATGCTGCAGTACATGAGCAATTTTCAGACAACGATAATTACAAGCAGCACACATGGCTCACTGGATCTGAGGAAAAGGTAAAGTGTATTACTGGACAGTTTGATTTTCTCTACAAAGAAAAGAGACACGGGCAGCAGTTTGTTGGCTAAGCTGGCTGTGTTTTGTGTGTCCTCTCAATACATTGCTAGAATAGTTTGATTGTGAATTAAATATATTCCATGTATTGTTTATTTTACAAAAAAAACTCGCAACTGGCTTTGTTAGGAGGGATTTGGGCTGGATGATCCAAAAGATCAAATGACGATCTTTTGAGGTAGAATCACGTTCCACAATCTGAATAACAATTTTCTCACCTCTTATAAAATGTAGGCGACTTACAATGAAACTATAATAGCTTTTCCTCTATTTTCCCTGGTTTCTGGAGGCTTATGTTGTGTGTGATGGCTTTTTGTTGTTGTTATCTGACTAGAAACTCTGCATTTTTGCATCATCTTGGACCAACATTATTGCAATACTTTGGCAATATCTAGATCAAGTAAAGACTAGTCCACCTTTTCCTGTACGTACATCTGTGACAGTAGATTACACAGACTGTGGCGGACTAATTTGTCCCAACAGTTTTATGCTGAATCAAAACTCTAAAACAAAAACCCCATGGTCATTATTCATCATCATTTCTTCAGCAGCAGCAAAAATCACATTACACAAACTTTATAAGTTAACACAGACTAAATCCAAACACTTAAGTGGGGACAGGAACTAAAGTTATCACTATAAATGGACTGAAATAAACTCACTAGCCTAGTGACCTATGCTAGCAATATTATTGCTACAAATCCACAGGTTAGCGCAACACTTGCACTAAATACTAAACACTAAATACCGTAATTACCCTTATAAACAGGACATTTAAAATTAATGTTAGCTGAGTAGGAAAGTTTTGACGGCGCTGTTAATTTTTTAATGACACGATCTGCACAATCCCTCTGAAAAGTAGATCATATGACAAATTAAATGGATCACGGTCTGAGATCATGAGATTAATCAGTCAGCCCTCGGAGGATTCTATGCTACAGCCACAGTAATGCATTTTCACTAAAGCCTTTTAAAATGAAAACGATCTCCATCCACACAAGCGTTTTAGCAAATTTTTCACAAGTAATTTTTTAACATTCCAACATGCCTGATAAACATATCACATGATGAGGAGAGCTGATACCGCCACTGGACATGGAAATATTTGCTCAAATAACAGCTTGCCTGCTGTGAATGTAAGCAGTAGTATCATGCTAAAAAGCACAATTGGCTATAATTCAGTATCCTGATGAATTGACAGGGAGTTGGGGTTGGGGTTAAACCCTCTTCAGACCAACATTCACAACAAGAAGAAATGCTTTTAGAACATCACAGGTTGCAGTGGTGTGAACTGGACCGTCTCAACTCGTCTCAAGTCAGCCCATAGCACTGCCAGTGATTCAGTTTGTCTCCTTCACTAGAAGCTGGTTTAGAATGTCACACTAAATAGTATGTTTTTCTCAGTATTTATGGGCTCTTGTTCACCTGTTACTACAAACAGCAGTGTTATCATCAGCTGTTTCCCAGGTAAATCCTATCTCGATAGTCCATGTTTTCTCCCCTTATTAGAGGAGGGACCAACTCCTCTAAACAACAGAACTGCTCCAGGAATACACAGGATAAATCACTCTCATTTTTTCATGTTTCCACCATTTCATCAATCCTAGAAATGCAGTAGTAGTAAATAACAATCCTCATTCATATTTTAAGATACTACAAAGTAATAATACACTGTCTCATCTTGTTGCAACTGACAAGGTTTCAGGATGTTGCAAACCGAAACTTTACATGTGGTTGCAAGTTACAGCTTGTCGCGTTGGGAATCTTTGGTCTGAACTGGGCTTTAGGCTCATAACAGAAGACATGTGTTTTCTGTGTAGTTTCTCTGTTTAACATGTGGCTGGCACACAACATAAACTACATCAGTTTAAAAATGACTCAAATGTAACCCTAACCCTAACATGGGTCATTGGTGACCTGGTGGATGTTAAGAGGTTTTAATGTGCTACAAAAAATGTCCATCAATAGATGGACAACAATTTATTCTTAAAGAATTTTAGATCGCACTTTACATTACAGCTCCAACCAAATAATGTGGCAATACATAGGTAATAATGTAGTAATACCATGTAATTTGCAGCCCTGATTCATGGTTATGGTAAGTTTCCAGGTAACACAACACAGCGTTAAACATATAATTTCTACAGTTTTACCTTCAAACAAAAGGGGGCGTTTGTAACATAAGGCAAGATGAGTTTCAGCTTCATAATATGGTAATTACATATGTATTTCCAAGCTTTTCCATTGGTTATTACAGGGGTAATTAAATGGTTATTACTTTAGTAATTACATGGTATTACTACTTTATTATTGATGTATTATCAAACTATTACCACACTTTTACCATGTTATTACCGAGCTGTAATGTAAAGTGCTACTGAAATGATTGGATTTATAGGTCATACGATTTTACTGCAGTAAAAGTGACTTATTGTACTCCCTGTGGCATTTTCTGCAGGTTTTCTGAGCAGTTGATATGGATCTTTTCTAAATATAATCCAGTACTGCTACTGTAGCTGGACTGTCAACATCCTCACTTTGCTGTCGTCTAATGGACACTGATGACTGGATACAAACTTCAAGAGCTGTGACACAGGGAGCTGGGCTGATCAAAGCATGATGCCAGAGATACATGGTAATTTCACATGGTAATGACAGGGTTGAGGTAAATGTGTTTCGACATTAGCAGATGCGGCAGGTACTGTATCTCCAGATGTCTTCATCTGTCCCTGGTGTGTCTTTTCAAGGATGACTCAATACACAGATGGGACCTGCCAAACAGCAGGAAGTGATTTCTTTTTCTGGGCAACTATTCCAGGTTCATAAAACACATGGACACCTCTTGCAGCACTATTGCCAAAGGCTGAAAAAAAGCTATTCATCCAGAAAGTCAGGAAGAATGGAGTTTGGATTTGCCCACATATTTTGTAGTTAATGATCTATAATTTATGAATTCACACCTGTTGTCTCACTTATAAAATGCGTCCTCTTCAATCTATTAGCAGGTTTGATTTTACAGACTACAGACTACTCTGTGATTCATCACTTAATAAGTGATTTGCAGTTCTGTAGTTCCTCAAATAAAACCTGTGAGTCAATTACAAACTGGGTCTCTGATAATGGAAAGCAAGTGAAAGCTGGTCCCCAAGGACAAGCCGGAGAAAAAATAAAGGTGCCTAAACTCTTGGTGCTTGTCGTATAATGCGCATGTCAGTTAAATATAAAACATTCATTTTTACTGCTTTAATGTAAGAAATTTAACAATAAAATCCTGTGATTTTCAACACTGTTGTGCTGGATTACTCATCTAAAGTGTTATTGTCCCATTTCAGTCAGTGGGTATGTAGTATACGCATTCATATCACAGACAAGCTGTAAATTGTAGTAGCGTACAATCACCATAGGGCTTTTCATTTGAAACTGTTACAGGAGCTGTTCTGTTTGTATTAACGGTGCAATGCAATGACTTTAAAAGCACAAACGGGAGCAAATCAAAACAGGGTTTCTTACTAAAATATGACTAGTTATACTTAACTATACTTAACTATACTTAACGAAAATTAGAAATAAAGGCCTGCCTCTGATAAAAGCCTGGTACATTCAGCAGCAGAGGTAAATACAGACCCCGGACACTATTTGAGGAAATATAATTTTAGAAGAGAACAGCTACGTCACAGGCTGCCATCACCTTTTCCAAACTGAACCATCTACTTGTTAGGCCTGCCACAACTATTATATATCATCATCATATTTCAATTATTTGAAATAACGGTCATTATTTTACATAATCGTGATAATCATCTCCATTGACCTGTATAAAAACAGTTGGGTAAAACTAATAAAAGAGAACATATTTCATCATTATATCCACATCGTTGTCCACCGTTTGACTGGCGTTACGTCTCATTCTTCCTGACTTATAGGAAATAGGAGAACAAGCACTGTGGCAGTTTTTATCAACAGAAGGAAAATAGATATATAATAATAATAATTTTGAAACATATAATTTGACGTTTAAAATTCCATTACTTTTCTGAAGTAAATGGCTCAAAAGTATTATTAGACGAATATTAGAGTGGTGGCAGAAAATTAAAAAGAACAGATCATAATATCGTTAATCAAATCAAATTTCAATATTGTGACAGCCCTACAACTAGTGACTGTGGAGAACAAAAGAAAAAAGCATCTCAGTTATTTTTGATCTAAAGATGTGTTTTGAATGGAGTCTGTGTTGAGCTGAGAAATCGCATGAATGTCAAAGTGGATGAGTGTGGACAGCAAAGAAGAGTGTCAGGTGTTTCCTGCAGTTTCACTCAGATCTCATACGTATCACCCAGTATCATTACGAATAAGTCACAATATATGTTTTCACCAGTATGCGAACACAACCATTTGCATACGTGACATTTGTGTTGTGCTGGGAGCTGGTGGTTTGTTGATTCTAAACTAAGTGCATCTGCTGTTGTAGAGCAGCAAAACCCGACCCGAGTCCTTTACATAAAAACACTTTGCAGGCTGTTGTCATGGACGTAGGCGACCGAGACAGTCGGGGACGGGCATTAAGATCTGTTCACACATTGGAAATAACAAAAAAGCCATTAATTAATGTAAATTTATTCACAAATGTTAAATATTGTATCTGTAAACCAGCAAGCACTAAATGCAGTCGACTTTCCAGTTAATTGAAATATTATCCCACAATGCAATGCAGATGGAACATCTGCTCAAACCTGGGAAAAAAACCCTAAAATATAGCTTGTTGTTGTTTTTTTCAGGATCAGCGCTTTTTTTGGCTCAGAATGACTCATCACTGTGGTTTTCACATCTTTGGAAACTTTTGATTCAAGTATTCCATTTGATGATTTTTGAAATTCTGTAGCTATGCAGGCAAAAAAGAAAGCATTTTCAATCTGTGTAAAAATAATACTTTTTTTCTAATCTAATGTCCTAAATACATGCTGATTAGTGGATTTCAGAAAAGCTAATCCATGTTGAAATTTAGAATGTAAAACACCCCCTCGCAGTGTTCGAGGTGTTATTTAGGAATGTCACAGTCAATTAAATCTCACAAAATGTAAAAACAAACCTATTCAAAGATATAATTGTTTCTCCATAAACGTTATAGTGAAACTTTTGGTGTTTCTTCATTCTATTTAACAAACTAATTCTGTACAATGGAAAAGTGACTAAATGAACTATATTTAAACCAGAAAGCACTAAACCCAGTTGATTTTTGAATTAATTGACAATATTCTCACACAATATAATGTAGAAATAATATGGAGGTGCTGCTCAAAGTAAGAAAAACAAGAAACAAGAACCTACTAATCAGACGTATCCACTGTCCTTGCATCATAATCTGTTCATGCACTTCTCTCAGTTACTGGGAGTTGTGTCCAAAATTGTGTTTTGTGAGTTCAAAGCAGCCTTGACCTTTGGCCACCAAAATCACTTCATGCTTGAGTCCAGGTGACATTTGGTGCCTAATTTGGAAAAATAGTTTTTGGTGGTGTTTCGGAGGTATGACATTCATAAGAATGGACAGACATGAGGTCACAGTGACCTTGACCTTTGGCCACCAAAATGTCTTCAGTTCATCCTTGCTTCTAAGTGAACTTTGGTCAAAGATTCTAGAACTAAAGAATAACGATTGCAGTCTTCAGGTGTAAACAGGTCATGGTCTTGTCATGGAGACCAAAGGCTCTTCTGTTAGAATGGAGTCCTATGTAAGAAGTGGCTCACTGAATAAATAACTATTTTGTGAAAACTGTTTGTTCCATAACAACCTCTGTGATGATCTTTAACATCTTATCCATAGACTGGCAAATTATGACGCCAAATCTAACATCAACAAAATGTTCATTTTGTGAGACAAGTGAAAGTTTGAGGTGTTACAACAGACAAGGTCAATTTACAGCAGCTCTACAGTCTGTCATGAAGACGAACCATGCACCAAACACACATGACTTTCTCACAGCTAAGAAATCCACTCTGCTGAACCACAAGACGAATTGTCGTAAACATTAGGAGAAGGTTCGGTGACGTCAGGGACCTGATATGCTAGCTAGTTAGCCACAGGCTAGCGTTACCTTTTCATCAACAGTGAAACTGGCCAGATTGCAACATTCTTTCAATATCCTGAGATATTGCATTTTAAGCATAATGGGTGGATTTATGAATGGAATGTTTTTCTAATTTACCACAAACATTCACTTGGAGTCAAGGATGAACAGATTAGATTTTAAGAGCAGATTATAATGCAAGAATAGTAGATGCATCTGATTGAATTCATGGTTCTTATTTGAAGATCAGTACATTTTTTGACTCAGAATGACTCATCATTGTGGTTTGTCTGGGAACTTTTCATTTAAATATTTAATTTGATGTTTTTGAAATTAAATAGCCACGCAGGCACAAAACGAAAGCATTTTCAATCTGTGTACAATTTATTTTGTATTTAATTCACAATCTAGTGTTCTAAAATACATGCGGATGGGTAGTATTTCTGAAAAGCTAAATTCATGTTGAAATTTGCAGTGTAAAAAAATAAACTGAATTAAAACAGCCCTTTTCGAAACTGTAAATATAGAGTGAAAGTCCTCCTAGGGTTCACTCTCCTTTACTATTCAAGAACATGTCAGATGTGTTCTTTAGGAATCTCACATTTCAATTAAATCTTACAAAAAGACAGTGGAAAGCACTAACTACAGTAAATTTTTAAATTCATTGACAATATTCTCTGGCAACACAATGCAGAGGGGACACAGGGGAGCTGCTCAAAGTTGGAAAAAGAACAAAAACAAGCTTATGTTGTTTCAGGATAAGGACCTTTTTTTTGGCTCATCATTGTGGTTTTGTCATGTCGGGAAACTTTCCCTCAAAATGTGATGATTTTTTGAAATTCTGTAGCCATGTAGGCAGAAAGGAGAAGCCTTTTCAAACTGTGTACAGACAGTGGTTTATTTCCAATCTAGTGTCCTAGAAAACATGATGATTGGTGGTATTTCTCAGAAGCTACAGTCGTGCTGAAAAAGTGCAGCTTTTCCCAAACGTGTCTAAATAAAAGGAGTGAAAGCCTTCATAGGGTTCACTCTCCTTTGCTATCCATCCAAGAGCATTACCTTAAAGAGTGTGTTACCTCTAGCGAGATGGTAAACGGGGCAAAGCACTAAAACTGTCTCTCAGTCAGCAGTCAAGTGCTTTCTGACATTCAGCTGTACTGAATTTCTGCAATCTGCAGGGAACAGCTATTACACCTGTTAAGACCCTCCGCCGCTCTCTCTTTATCATCTTTCCATCAACACACATCATAATTACAGGATCAGCTCCGGGTGTCTATTATGACTTGTGGACGAAACAATAATATACATTGCAATATGCACAGGTGACATACATTTGTCTTTAGGGTTTATTTTGTTTACATTGGCAGCTAAATCACTGCGGTTTTACTGAATTTGACTCATGTATATTTTGATGTTGAACAAAAGTTTAATCATTACAATTTTGTAAGTGTTCTGGCCATAAAGGTGTTTTTTGGTGTGTTCATGTTTTGTGCTCATTTTTTTTATTTCGATGTAACGCTGTGAAAGCCAGCGTACGCCAAATAAGCACTAAATCATGAAACCTCGATACGTCTTTTACATCATTTTGGTCTCATTGCATCTTGCTGAGTCATGCATCGTTGAGCCTTTTATGTCGGTTTTGTCTTGTTAAATCTTTTACGCTAATTTTGTCTTGTTGTGTCTTTTACACCATTTTTCGTTTCAGGAAATGTTTAGTCCTTTTCTCTTCGTTATGTCTTGTTGCGTCTTTTAATTTTTCACGTTGCTACATTTTTCACGTTGTTTTTGTCTTGCGTCTTTTATGTAGGTTTTGTCTTGTCAGATCTTTTAGGTCCATTTTGTCTTGTTCGGTCTTTTACATTGTTATGTCTTCTACGTAGTTTTTTCGTATTGTTACGTCTTTTAGTTTTTCACATTGTACCTTTTACGCCGTTTTGCGTCTTCTCGTGTCCTTTTACGAATAATTTAAAACCACTCACTCAGGACCAAACATCAACATTTCAAAGAAATAGTGATTTCACATTTATCATCATAATTAAAGATATCGACTGATAAGAACATTTTCATGGTGACAGTGTTTTAGTCCCTATCTCCCAGACCTAGTGTCTATTCTGGATTGTACTGTGTATTCTGACTTTCATATTATAAATTAACATTCATTGTGTTGATTTTCATTGCGCTTCCATTAAACAGAGGTGTAAAAGTCATTTCAAATGCCACATGTCTGATGAATTTACATTCATGATTCTATGACTCATAAGTAATCACAAAGTCTGTAGAAGAAAATTATTTGTAATGTTTCTAATATAGCAATTAATATCCAAGACTGCAGGCTCTAATTCCTAATATATACACTCATTTAATTTTTAGCATTTGAGTTTTCACTGATAGTCATTTTCTCATCTATACACAAGCTCTTGCTACAATATGCACACACACACACACACACACACACACACACACACACACACACACACACACACACACATACACACTCTCACTGCACAATGGATGCCCTACGTCAGACTTTTAAAACCTTGGCATTTTGCAAATAAAAGAATCATTGTGTGAACTTCACCACCCAGCAAGATAAGAGAAAAATGTGAAGGAAAAAAAAAGAATTTCACCACAAGTTCTAAATAGCACTGAAGAAACCGCTGATCTTAATGTATAAGGGTGTGATACAGGCTCATTAAAAGATTTGTGAATTGCTGTGTTGGGTCATCTTCACATGCAGAGCCAGGAAGAGCGTGGGCTGTTGTAAATGCAGAGAAGAAAGGAAAAGCTCAGTGTTTTCACTTTTAAAGATGGAGTGTTTGGTCTGCACCGTGTGATTTTCAAGAGCATGAGTGGGCAACGTAAGGTCTCTTCTTAAGTCTCATTTTGTTAATCATAAAGACGGGAGACAAAGAAAAAAAACAAAACAGCTGCTTATCAAAACCAACTGATGACCAGCAGAAATCCATGGCCTCTTCTTTTTCTTTGTAATACTAAAGGTCTGTCTGGCCTATTTCTCCCATTCTGTGTCTTCATGTTATATCAGACCTGGTCGATTAACTTGATCGGCCTTCGCATCTGCCTTCTCTCAGTCAAAGTGCTCTTGAGAAACACCTTTTTCATCTTCACTTTCAGACGCGCCGGTGCAGTTTACGGATTGCCCTGCGATTCAATTTGTGCTACAGAAATGTCCCATGCAATTCTGCACCTGATCAGTGGTCGAGATGAGCCTCTCTGCTTGCTGAAAGAGACCTCTGACTGCTTTGCAATAGCTGTGAGAATCATCCTTGTCCATCTGAATTGCTATGAGGTGGAAAGGTTTCAAAGGAAGCAGATAATATATAAACACCGAATTGAATCCTTTTGCCTCAGTCTGAAAATCTGCAGTCAGAGGGTATCAGCTTTATCTCCATAAGCGCCAGACTGCAAATCTTGACTTTTCCAAATTTCCAAAAGTAAATTTAAGTCTTTGCTCTTGCTTAATAAAATTTGTGTAGAGTATAAATTAGGTTTGCTCCCTGAACTGTCACAAATGTCCAGATGAAATGTGATCTGTGAGTGTGCTCCACCTTGCAGCCCAGCCTCTAAGCTCCATGCTCCTGTACTCTCCTAATGGTGCACAGTGCACCGCTCTCCCACACAGCCATCATCTCCATCACCATCATTCACATCAAAGTGTCAATCACATCACGGGGCAGTGGGGAAGCTGCGGTAATGTCACTAGTAGCAGCAGGAAATACACTGCACTGATGTTAGTGAAGATATAGAACCACTGCAGTGTGCACTACATGGACTGTTTCAAACACAAACAGCCATACGGTTCGGTTCAAGTTTATTGTTGAGCTGTAGCTGTTGGTTACATTTTGGATCCTGTTACAGTTGATAAAATACTTCGAAGTCGTCCAACTTGAACAATCACAGATGTTGTTTATCCATCCATACTCTCTGATACAACCCAGTGAGTACGTTTACATGCACACTGACATTCCACTATTATTCAGAATATGACAATACTGTGAATTTGACATGTGTCATAAAAACAGCATATTCCATTTGAAGAGTCTGAATTAGGCCTTTTTGTGAATGGAGAATTGTCTGATTAAAATGTGAGATATATTGATATTATTCTGGTTTTATGAGGATTATGAGGACACACAACCTCCGTTTCCAGGCAGCTGGAGTAAAGATAAAGATCCTCTCTTGTACAGATGGATGCTCCAAAGGAAAGTTTGTACTTCTGGTCAGAAGGAGAAACACACCTACTGTTGAACATTATGACAGAGGATATCATCAGGTTTATGGAAAAGCTGATCTTTTAAAGAAGGTGTGAAGAGGGAGGCTGTTGACACGGTGAAACGTCTGCCATTAGGAAGAGGAAGAGCGTGGGCTGTTTACATTAGTCATGTAAATGCATAAGTGTAACTTAGGAATTCGTCCTTTTTTGGAGTAAGGACAAAAAACAGAATATTTTGTCGATTGATTAGCACCCCTACAGGTAGCAGGAGGAACTGCACAAAATGCCACAGTGGCTGTTCAAATGTACAAAATCACTGTTGTATTAGTGTGGAGACTTATTTATTTTAATTTTTTTCTAGTTTTTAGTCACAGTTGGTTACATTTAGGGTTAGGGTTAAAACATGATGGTTTGGGATAAAATACATCCATTAACCACGTGTTAGGAAACCTTTCTGCCAAAATGCTTTGCAGTCAGGTCCACATATCATACAGTAGTAGGCTCGTACGAAGCCAGGGTGTAAATAGCTCAATTGGCTATGGACACATAGGTGACAATAGCATCTGCCATTACATAAACCCAGGTGGGTGTAAATAGGGCTATTCCACGTCGAGTGTGAATAGAATTGTTGATTCCAGACACACGGGTGCAAATAGCACCTGCCAAAATCTAAACCTGGTATTTGAATATATGGGATTCAGACAATAAATATATTTACATTAACAAACACGTTATGCCATTCATCTAATTTTTATCTTGTAGCTACAGGTTAGGGACATTCATTAAGCTGCAACTCAAAACTGGAGTCTTTCCAGCTTCTGTTTAACATTAAATATTTACAAATGTTCAAAGCTTAACCTAAACACATTCAACAAAGGATTTGAAAGGATTTGCATATGATAAACATATTCAAAAACTATAATGTGGGGCAATGTGAAGATATTTACAGGTATTAATCCTATTTCTTCCCAATATGTGAACTGATCATTACACACCTTGATAAATGAGACCTTCGCTGATATTCTCATTTGCTTACAATACACTGCAAACAGTTTGCTATGTAAAGGATTTGAATTAGATTTTTTTGAGAGAATCCAAAGGTCGTGACGTGCTCGCTCCCGAGTGCCTCAGTGCCTCTTTTCCACTCATCCACAGCGGTGTGCAACACTGGCCAGGAATGAGCTAGACATGGCGTCCGCTAACGCCAACAAATGACCGGCTCCTGGCTATATGTAAGTCAATTTCTGTGTGTACACAACAAATTCTCCATTTACTCTCAACTGAAGAGGCCACAAATTGAGTGGGCCATGAAGAAAAAAGAATGTGGAAAGTGGAAATCATGTCATTGAATGATTGAAAATAAACTTAAGGGGAAGAAGAAATGAGAGAGCAACAGGAACAATACACTCTGGAACACCTTAGGGTACGCAAGTGAAATAGAGTGTGTATTCCTGAGGCCCCACAGGACTGAGAGAATGCCCTGATTCTGTATATTACTCAAAAAGTGTACATTTTTCAGCAAGAGCTTTACAGGAAGACTCAACTTTCTTCTGAGACAAAGACTTTTACAGCACATGACTTCTGACTAAAGGCTATAATGACATATTTGTTTCACGTGGGATTTTTTGCTCGTACAAAGCGAGAGGGCTTGGGAGTGTAGTTTGTGTATGGGCATATGTGGCCTCATGGCAAGTTAACGCTGTTCAGTGGAGCGTAACAGCGTCCGCCCGCCTGATCACTCCCAGGCATGTACCCGAAGGATCACTTAGCCCACACAGTGGCTTCGGTTATGTTTGTTGCTTCATGTGTGTGCGTGTGTGTGTGTGTGTTCGGTGTTTTTTTGTTTTTTTTCCTTTCTCTCTCATCTCAGCAGGGTGTTCTCAGTAACAGGTCTGAAGGAAAACAGATCAGGCTTCACTCATAGTGCAGCTGGATGTTCAAACCTGATTTGGAGGCTCACGTGGTAACTGCGGGGTTGCATGGGCGAGGTGCATGTGACGGATACAGATTTAAGAAAATAAGACACAACTGGCAACAAAATGGAGGCCTTGTGAGAACATGTAACTAGTCCCAGTTGTATAATTGTTGCTTCCACCCCTTCAGTCATGCATGGATTCACTCAAATACCTTACGGCTTAAGCACAGAGGTCTGTTGCAGCCACACTGTGGATACATCCATCTGCATACATGCATGGATGTATGCAGATTGTGTGATATCATTTTTAATGAATCTTGCAAATCCAACTATAAAAATTAAGAGCATGTTCACTCTCCCAAGTCATCACATCCTGCCACTTGGTCATGATCCCTTGGCGTCTGTTTTCATCACCTGCGGTAATCCCTATAATGTCAATTTTTGAAATGCAGGGAACCAGATAGAAGTCAATGTAAGTCTTTAGATGTCGGAAATTTATGAGATGGGCCAGGTGATGTAGTTATGTCGCAAAAACTGTAGTAGAAGGTGGTTATGGTGGAACACCACAGTTTGTGGACTTAGACACAGGAGACCAAGGTTCATGTCCCTGTAATGTGTAATGTGCTCTTATTTTAGCCCTTCCCCCAACCCTTTTTTTTTGTTGCATTGTCTGCATTGACGTCTTTTGGACTACCCTGTGTAGCATAAAATGGCGCTCTAGGGGTACCGCATGTGTCGAAATTTGCAGCTAAAATAAAAGTGATATCAATGTGTCCAGAAATAATTTTAAATCAAGGAGGAAGAAAAGAACGTGGACCCGGTTGTGACTCAGGAAGAGAGGCAGACTTGTGATTGCAAATTTTGCAAAGAAAGCTCGAGGTTTGTATTTTTTTCAGGGATGCACTGATTGTGAAATTCTGGGCTGATACCAGTGTTTAAAATAAGATTTTTTCTTTCTTTTTTGCCAGCAAAAAAAAAAAGTAATCTTCATGTCTATTAAAAAAGCAACTAAAATATTTGAAAGTCTTGAAGGCCTTCATCACAATATCTTTGAATGAGAATAAATTCAATCATTCAAATTTATGAAACTGCCATAAATACAACACAACAGATAAATATCGCCCTCTGCCATCACTGTCATCTTATATTTGCAGATAGCTGATGTCGGTCAACAAAGCCAATATCGACTGATACCAATTTTCCGATGCACTGATGTAAATTTGTATTGATCAGTGTGTGATTTATGCTGAATTCCTATTGGTTCATTAGACACTGGTTGTAGCAGCAGTAACACCGTGAGATGGTTATGCTAAATTTATGACACTGTCAGAATTTTGTCCCACATCTTTGGTCACAAGTCTAGGACCATGGCTCTCTGTGAAACTCTCACAGTGTACAGTGCATGTAGGACCACTATTTTACTAGCCATAACCAAAGATATCAGTACGTTTTGTCATCTTTCATCTGAGACAGCCCAGCGTACACCCAGCTTATAGGTGCAGAGCCCACAACGATCAATAAGACGGGTTAAGAGGGTGTCCTTAGACTACTTCTATAAAAGCTCTTAAATTTCTACATGTTTCCCAAAGTAGTACTTGAGAGCGTGTCTACACCATTTACAGCCTTTTCTATGTTAGAAATATATAATTCACAAACCATCAGCACTGTAAATGACACAATTCAATGTTTTTACACATTCAACGCACAGAGCAGGTCAATTGCCAATGACTCCCAAAACAACATCTAGAAGTACAGGAAACACACACACGGAAAGAAAGCACATAATGTTCAAATGCACAGCTGTATATAGAATGTACTTTTTTAACAGAGGAAACAGATCTGAATTTCACTCAGTCGTGTGAACATGCAGTGGCAGATGGAGCTCAAGATCCATGACTTTACAGTTGTACCACACGTGTGAATGTGCACAGTTTCTCACTTTGAAGACACACCTATGTATTCTGCTGCTGTGTGGTGGCTGCAGAGGCTTGATTTAGTCAGAAAACCACAGTTTATAGTGAGTGTTGTTTTATATGAAACCATTTCTACTCCTCATGTTTGTCTGGCTCAAGCTGATCATTAGAAATAGATGATTCTTATAATCATATCTTTGATATGTCTGTAAACTTACAGCTGTCTGTAAGTCTAACACTAATTTTTATCAGTAATAATGGGCTTTAATTACCTTAAGCTTTTGTTAGTGGTAAATAAAGGCTGATAGATATTTTGGTACCTGTTACATTACACACATATAACTGTGAGACATACCTAATATCTTTCCTATGGGATTAATCTCTTACCTTAAATATGACGGACCAGTGTGAACTAAGTCAGTGACAAACAAGACAACAACCTTAAGTTCAGATGCGTCCACTATCCTTGCATCATAATCTGTCCATGCAGTTCTCTCTGTTACTAGCACTTGTGACCAAAAATGTGTTTTATGTGCCATTCTGTCAAAAACTTTCCAGAGATACTGAGTTTTAAACATAATGGCATCAGACACAGACACACCTTCTTCTAGAGATGCACTATGGACGCATCTAATGAATGTTAAGGTAATATCCATATTATTAATAAAGACTACAGAAACAAAGAGGTGAAAGTCAGGTGTAGCTCTGCTGATACACACTGATGTAGCCACTGAACAAAAATGAAGTTTCTTTTTCACTTCTTATCAAACTGAACTTGTGGTTCTTTTTGAGAAACACTTTCAGTCCATACTGGCAGAAAAATAGCTCTACTGCTGGGCAATTATGTTACAATGGAATATATATTGAGTTTCAGTTCTTGGTAATCTAAGTTATTTTTTTTATATCCATTCACTTGTCCTTTTTTTTTTAGATTTATCTGCTTTTATATGCTCTTTAAAAATAAGCTTTAGTCAGTATTGACCAAAAATGCTAATGGTTTTGTTTCAAGCACTTCTTCAAGGACAAGGCAACAAATTAAAAACCTGAGTTTGGTTTAAACAAATGGTGTGTATGCTCCAGCTCATCACTGTCTCTTTATACTTACTTCATACTTACTGTTTGTCAAATTGCCAAATGATTCTGTCTTTTGGGTCATTTGAAGTGTCCTTTAACCGAACCACTTCTATGGTGTTCAGCGTTTGTCAATTTAGCATATGTCTGTCCTAAATTGCATGCTTAATATCAGCCATCTTGGATGAGCAGCTTGTGAATGTCTTCAATTTATTGCTCGTCTCACATCTCAGTGCAGCGTCGACAGCCTTCAAATGTCTAAAAATGAGCAAGCGATGGAGGCCTAAATGGTGTTAAGAGGATAACGCTGCACAAAAGTGATATGACTTTGGTTAAAGAAACCTTGTGTTAGCCATATACCGAGCGCTGCCGTGGCTACGAGATCGCATATACGACAATAAATAGATTCCCTTAACACCTAGGGAGGTGGCGCGAGACTGTCAACTGACATGGCGTACGAGGGTGAGATTCTCACAATGCTTCAAAGTGCATCATGTGATCGAGTCGTCGTTAATTGGTGCCGACATCGTGTGTCTGCGTGAGACACTATTTCTGTCCCCACAGGCTTTCGTTTGATAGTTTACCTGCTACTGTTTGCTTTTATTGGACACGTCGCAGAGGGATGTGTCTTGTGTCTCTGGAAGGAATCAAAGCCCCAGAGTCAACGTCTTGGACTGATAGAAGATATGTCAGGCTGAATCCATCTGACTGACACACCAAAGAACTTAATGCCTGACATTTCGTAATGTAAATAATACTGTCCCGGTGCGTGTTGTACATCCATCTGAGCAATATGCCACAGGCCCCTCTGTGAGACTGCTCTTTGCCTCTAACCTTTTTCTCAGAATGTTAATGCTGTTCTGCCAGTACCTGGAACTCAGCAAGTATTTGTTTGATCAGTTGCTTATTTGTCTGTTGCCGTGGCTGCAGGAATGTGATATTAACACAGTAACGTGACAAGATCAGGTCCTCTGTTCTTCAATTGTCATCAGATATATACGTAATAGAAAACAATCAACACGGCAAACAGAAAGCCAACATTCTGGCAAAACGAGCGTGCTTCAGAGGTGAAAGCGACATTTGAATCCATGTATGTAATATATACATGTATATAATGCCACTGCATATATGAACATTTCTTTCTTTCCTGCAGTAATTATTAGCAGGGTTATTATAGATAGCTAAAACTGAGACTAAATATAAAATAAGCAGTGGAAAAAAAATAAAAATGAACAATGCAACAAACATACGAAGTTTTTTGCATTTTCTCTCTTTCTCTCTTAATTTAGCCCTTCCCCTGACCCCTTTTCTAACCCTAACCGAGTGGTTTTTCAGTCTAAATCTAACAAAATTTCAAGCATGGTACTGTCTAGATATCTGTCAGACTACCCTGTGTGTTGAGCCCTGACCAAGCATCACATTTGACAAGTTGTTCAGGAAATCACCTGAACTACTTGAACCACTTTAGTTCACGGTGAACATGTCTTTACAAAACACTGGACTTAATGAGCAGTGGTTTGGTAAATGATATTTGACAACATGAATCTTTTATACTTGTAAAACTAATTAAAACTAAACTGAAATCAAAAGCCAGTCAAATTCAAAGTCAGTCTGTTCAGTGAATGTTTAATTTTGTTGGTAATCTATTTTCAATCTGGAGTTACGATTAAACTTTTATAATTGACTGTAAATGGTTTCCTGGCTAATTGGAATCATTTTCAATAAAACAAGTTTGTAATTTAAATATATGAAATTCATTAGATAAGTATAATCTAATGAATAAGGACCAGGCACTATAACAAATTAATTTACGCTTTTGCTTTTAATCGATGCAAAAAATGCCTAAATTGTACATTAGTGCTTCCTCTGTAGACTTGTCTTGCTCAACAAACAACAAACCTGATTATTTGTTGTAATATATCCATTAGAAATATCTTCTTCAAGTCACTGCCTACCAGTGGTGTTTTATTTGACTTCAAATAATTTTAATTTTTTTAACAAATAACATACATTGACACCCTTGCGAGTACAGCTTTTTTATTGTGGTTTGTTGATATTTTGTACAGTGCATAGATTTAAAAAAAGGAAAGTACTTTTGAATCATGTTTTATCTCGAGTTCATGCTGACAAGAAGAAACTGATTCAAACTGTCAATTGTCCATAACACAAAAAGACAAATCAATTAGAAAAACATGCATGACCGACTGTGATGGCATCACAGCCAGAGACAACGTGACACCGTACAGGCTCAACTCAGTTGGCCAGGTTCAGGGGTGGTCAACCTGTGGCTCCGGGGCCACATGCAGCTCTTTAGACCCGCTCCAGTGGCCCTGTGGCTTTGTCCAGGGATGGAAGTAACAAATAAGAAGCAGTTTTCTTACTTTATACCCAGTGCTATTTTACTTCAAAGTCTTCATGAAATAATGTTATCTCCTGCACCAAGACATCAAGGGAACTGCCAGGCAGTCAAGATGAAATGCCTGACAAGAGAACTGGACCAAAACAGATCTGAATCCCAAACAGGTTCAGATGAAGCTCAGGTTGAACATAGAGGACACGTTGTTAAACATGAGAATCGTTGGCCACATTTAACGGAGATGACACTTCATACTGAAGCTGTCACCTTACTTGGACTTGATGTTGAATTGGTGCCTTAAGCCAAAAGTGGATGCCCTCTTACAAAAACTCTGGGTTATTATTTTTAACATGTTACTGTCATTATTTTAGGCCTAAAACCCTTCTCACACTGTCACACTATAGACTATACTCTGAATATAAAAAAGCACCTTTTTAACATTTTGTAAACTAAAATGTGCATCATATGTCATGCGGTAGCTACATTTAAAGGGCTCACATATATTTTGCGGGTCCAGACACATATATTATTTTCGTCCTGGCTCCTTTACATTGTAAAGGTTGGCTCCCATGAGCTTAGGAAGAAATGCTGACCGATATATTGCATTGTGGCATCGTGATGTGAGCATTCACAACATGCGAACGTTTGGACGTACATGAGGTGGAGCCCCAGCTCACCATCCACTACCCTCACATCAACAGGTGTCAATGTGGTGGCGACTGTGAGGGTTTTTTGTTGATTCATCATAAGTGATACTGTCATCACAGTGTCACACGTCACTGACTTTCCTCATGCGGTGCAGGCCTAAACACAAACAATACCACAAATATGTGCACTTTTCAGTTTGAGAATACAATTCCTTATATTTCTAAATATTGTAAATGTAAATTACTCAAACAGTGTTTTTTTTTTATTAAATTTGAATATATGATTAAATATTCAGTTGCTTGAAACCGATCACACGATTTTGGGATAAGTTGTGTCTGACAGCCCTACTTTTGTTTTGTTTTTTTCTTAACAGAAGAAAGTGTCATTCTTTAGATCTGTTCCACCTACACAACTGAAAGCAACAAGTTCACAGCGGCTCAGCGGAAGCTGTCAACAAACAGACATCGTAGAGAATGTCTGGAAATGAGCGATTGAAGCGGACACAGAAAAACCAAAGGATGAGAGAAAGTCTATTCACTTAAAAAAATAAATACATCTGAACCCAGCCACCCAAATCACAAAGTTAAGCCCTGTGGAGTTTAAAACAATACAGCTTGATAACAGCATCACCACTGTTGCTGTATTTTCTCCTAATGTAAGCCAACTTCAGAGGAGGTTACGCTTTGGGTCGTGCTTTCATGCGTTAACGAATTCAGGTCATGGTTAGATCGTGGACTTTGGTAAAAAGTTTACTCCAAGTGAAGTTTGAACATGCATGCAGAGGGCAGCTAGATTTAGTGTAAATACACTTCAATGCAAATGAAGTGCATTAACGCACTGAGCCTGAGGTATCCCATGATTCCATATCTACCGTCTGCATCCATATCTTATTAGAACAACATCAGCTATCATCTACTGAAGTCAGCACAGTGCGTTCAGCTGCTGTGTGTATTTCAATTGATAAGTCCTGTATTTGCTGTTTGTTTTATTTGACTCCCATGGCCAATGTTTAATAAATCAGAATTCTAATACCCAATTTAATCTGACATACAGGATCGCGGTAATAATGTGGGATGGATAAAAGACAAGCTATGTAAATGCCTTAAAGGTTATCCTGTATATTAAGAGCAGCACCGCTTTCATCCGAATCCTTTTCATTTTAGCTCAGTGGCGTTCATGATGTTGACTCATCTGTTTATTTATACAGCTCATTGTAAAGAGCGAGGACGTCTGCTCGTGCTTACAACTCTACATATTTAATGTACAACCCTCTACGCCCGCACGCCTCAAGTAAATCGCTTGCATTGACAGAAAGAATAAGGGCAAATTGTTCCATAGTTACACATTTTTTTCCATCAAACGATCAACGCTAAATAGTAATGACCGGTTTTGTTCTGAGGGTAAACAAAGTGGCAGAGGCAAAGTAGCAAAAAGTAACACAGAGAAATGGAAAAATCATAACGGCTTCTGACATTTTACGTTCATTTTTTTTTTCCACCCTTCCTCCTCCTCCTCCTCTTCTCGTCTTTGCTGTAAGGTCACTTTTTGTCATGAGCTACAGTAGTTTGTCAAACCCACTGAAACACCTCAGGCATAAGATGAAATTTCAAGTCCAGAAGTGGAGGGCATGGAAGCTGGTGATACGTGTTTGACTGTAATTGGTTTTGTTACAGACAGGGCTAAGTGGTGTGGGTGTAACACTGAGCACTGTGCAGTCGTATTACAGTTAGGACATGGACTCATGGAAGCCCACTTTGAGGATTTTTTGAGTTTTTTTTTTTTCCGGCGGGCTAGGGGGAAGGGGGGGGATATTTTATGTGTGTTTCTGTCTCCCATTCTCAGTCCATGCTAATTATATTTTGACTGTGAAGAAGAAGAAGCAGCAGCAGACGTGATATCAGTTCTCTCGGCAGATGAATGCATTTGAACTGCGCTCTTTCTGGTTAAGCTCCCTGAATTACTTTCTTCTTCCCATGTTAATTAAAGTTTAAAGCAATCATCTAAAACACTGAGGCTCAGATTATCGCTTGGAATACAACATGAAACATGTTTGCGTGGGTTTTGATTCTTCAGATTCAGCATAAGACAAAGGATTAGCTTTTTCTTATTTCTCATTTTACATCTATAGTTGTTGTGTAAAAAAGAGTGCAAAATGCTGCATAAAAGGCAGCTGGTGGTAAAAACAAAAAATAAAATGTGTTGCACTGGAGATCCAGCAGCAGTGCCAGCTACAGTGTAGAGGTAGATACACATTAGTGCTTCAAGGAGACAGAAACAACTTTCCTGCTAAATGAAAGTGGCTGTTTTCTTTTAATTAGACATCATAATGTTTTGGAAACATTACTAGATGGAGTCTAAAGCAGACTTTATTGCATTACAGTATGTCTCATTTTGTTTCATTTATATAGAAGTGAGGGACATTTTAATAACGCCCAAAAACACTTCAGCGCTGTGAAAGCTTATTAAACCTCTTAACATCCACCAGGTCACAGGTGACTCCTTTTAGGGTTAGGGTTACATCTGAGCCATGTTTAAACGGATGGAGTTCAGGTTGTGTTTCAGCCACATGTTAAACACACAAACTAGAAGATCAAGTCTAATACATACATATTGGCCTCACACTTTATAACCCTCACTCTAATCCCAGTTTGGGGTTTGGGTGATGAGCAATATTGTGATGATGATATCACTTGCAATAAATAAACTAGGGCTGCAACAAACGTTTATTTTCATTGTCAAATAACATCTAGATTATTTTCTCAATTAATTGATTAATTGTTTGGTCTGAAAAATATCAGAAAATGGTGAAAAAGTGTTTCCAAAAACCTAAGATGATGTCCTCAAATGTTTTGTTTGGTTCCACAACCCAAACATATTCAGTTTAGTGTCATAGAGAAAATATTCACATTTAAGAAGCTGTAATCAGATCATTTGTACTTTGTTTCAATAAAAAAAATACTCAAACTGATCACAATAGTTGTTGATTAATTCAGAGGTCAACAACTAATCAATTAATCGATGCAGCTCTAACCCTAGCTTATAGGGTTTAAGATTGATGTTAAAAGGTTAAAAGAGAAGCATGTATGTGCAGCGTATGTCATGATCTACATCGATGCCAGTGCAACGCCTCGATTTCTGTGCTAATACCAAAAACAGGATAGGTATAGGTTTAAACTGAAGAAAGGGGAAATTCTAAATTGTTGGAAAATGAAAGATTTAGAAAACAAGCCTGCGAACATGACGAGACATGGTCCACTTGGAACTCCAGATAACAGAGCAACTTCTAATCTGAAGAGAAAGAAAGAAAAAAAACCTTCTAATGCCCACCTTCACAAACACCAACTTCACTGACTGCCCCCGCTAAATGAACCCTGAACTTCGCATTCTCACCATTACATGAAAAGGATTCAAGTCCAGCAAGTATAGAGGCTAAGAAGTGCACTCAGCTCTCAGGCGTTTCTGGCCCCTGGCTCAAGGAAAGTCGGCTTCAGAAAGGAAGGAGGAGGGCTGAGATTGCTTAACCTCTCCCACAACCTACAGCGCTACTTGAAAATCCTGCCCTCTGGTCTGAGATGCACCATGCTCAACATGAACAGTTTTATCCTGACATCAGTTTCTGCACAGACTGAATGAGCTCCTGAGAAAAAAGCCCCCCTCCCCTTCTCCTCTGGTGGAGCTCACTTTTTCCCTCAGCAACTCACAAATAAAAGCAAAAGTACTCACATTTTGAAATATCTAAATAGGTTTAAATTGAATTCGTGGACAACACTGGCCTATTATGTATACCCTAATATACATATCTATAAGAACAGAGTTGTGATTTTTTTATATATATATATATTAATCTACTGGTGAAATTCTTTCATGTTGAACTGAAACTCACTGTTGAATGTTTGTTCTATCAGCAGAATGTGAGATGATGTGAGAGATATGTTAAGCAGCGTTTCAACTGGCAGATGTGCTTGGCAGTTCAATGAAAGAGGTAGGAGTCTGTGACCTTCTCGGTCCTTTCTGTGGACTCTCTGGCACACTAAACACATGCGTCTTAAACAGCGGATCAGCCAGAGGTTTGGCTCTGTTCTCCCGAGGGTGGCGTGGCCACCTGACGGCCAGTATGTGACCGCATTCTCCCCTCCTCTGTGTTTATGGCCATTGATGCTTAAAGTGGACACAGTAAATCACTTACACTGCTGTTCTGGCCGGACCAGTGCACCATAGCCTGGTTGTGTGATGAATCTCCGGTCAGGGCGAACGTCGAACTGTTAAGTTTTAGCTCCTCCTGCCTCGGACCGGCGGCTCTCCGCTCCTCTCCGCTCCAGCGCAATTCAGAGCGCGTCACTCTGCGTCTAACCGCCGCGGTGATGCGCTCTCTCGGGTTTTGACTCTGGGCTGATCCGGACCTGGCTTTATCACTCCTTTGGTCAACCCTGCTCCTCCTGGCGCGCGTTCTGTAGCGGCTGGCAGAGGCTGAACCTGCGTCACGACTGGTCCTCTGCTGACCGTTTAATATGACACTGGAAACTTTCATTTTCGAAAACTCACTCTCCCCAATTTCATCTTTTGCGCGCAGGTTGTCTGTATTCCGTTTCAGCCTCGGCAGCAGGTATTCCGCTCGATCTGGAGCGCATTCATCGGACCCAACTGCGCAACGGAGCAGCCGACTTTCGGCACTATCAGCCTCGGATTTCCTTGCCCTGTCTCCGTGTCCAAAAACTTCTCCCTTTAACCCTGTTGCGGATCCACTTGTGTCAATTTTCAGCAGTAATTCCTTCGCATGCCACTTATTTCCAGGCTGGCAAGACCTGCAAGTTATCTCGGTTTTGGCGGCATGAATTAAACAGAGCATAATCAGGAGCAAAAACCAAAGCGCACTGTGCCACTTTGGACAAAATATGACCTCTCTCTCCATTGCTGGCAGAGAAGGATACTGTGGGTGCAAAAAAGTCCCTTTTCCCACTCTTCTCTGCGTTTCGGATCGTAAATTGCCGCTCGGCTGTGGAAGAAGAACTGCTGCGCAAGTTGTGGCGTTGCCCAAATGCAGTGTTGTAAAAAGTGAGGCTCAGCCTAAGTGGTCCAAGTTGAAGGATTTGATCAGATGAAGCCCCGCACGCATGGGGGAGGAGCTGAGGACCCAGACTGAGAGATGGAGGATAATGTTGCGACTGTCTTTCTCCATATTTGTTATTTTCCACCATATGGTTGCTTATAATTAAAGCAGTCAGTAATACAGTCATTTTGTTCCGCTGCTCTTTTATTTCTCCTCTCATTTCATCTCGGAAGTATGCGCAGCCACATTTTCTCACAATTTCTAATAGTTTTTTGTGTTTTTTTCCCTGATGCAGATTTCTATCAGCCAGCTTTCCTTTAGGGAAAATAAATCGCTTAATTTAGCAAATGAATCTGAATTATTTTACCTATGACAAGCCTGTTTAGATTGAATCGTTTAGTTCTCAACAGGGGCTTCCTGTAATTGGAACATATTAATATGTTCCAATTAGGTACAGTGTCAGGGAGGGTGGATTCTATGACTTATTAAACAGCAATAAAGAATTCAACAACCCACATAGGAACATGAGAATTTGGCTGAGCACATCTCTATCTGTGTGCACTTTGCAATTGATCTTGTGTCCCTGTGGATGATATGACAGGCGTTCATTTATTGTGTATGCAACAGCCCATCTGAGGGCAAGCTGGAGAATCACCTGTAAGGTGAATCATGCAGCCTGAACTCAATTATGAATATTTAAACACTTAGCAGGAGAGAGAGAGACATAAATATCTTGTTAAACTGTGTAATTTTGTCCCAACAAGCATCCAGAGTGTTTCACATGACAGGAATCTGTGTAACCGGTGAAACAACAAGGCTGGAAGTTGGAGTCTTTGATTTCAGCCCTGCAGTTCTGTGTCTAATGACTGGAGGTTATGGTGATTGCTGATGAGCACTTAGTAGCACAAAGGGATATACAAATGACCAGACTACTGCAACAGCTGGCTGCTTTCTAGTTCACAGCAGAAGATGCTGCCATGAGGGGATAAAATGTGCAGATTGCGCCTTGAGAGGTGATTCATTTTACCACAAGGAAAAAACTATCTATAGGCTGCAACGAATTAACATTCAGGAGTGAAGAATTATCAGTGTACCCGGAAAGATTTTTATGTAATGTTTGCTTCTAACACAAGTTGCATCATATGTCCACATACATTGGTTGTCATTCACTCACTGATAATTACCCATCTGTGGTAATTACAGCACAGTCACTCTGCTTATGTTCAACCTCCCTTGTGATCGACACAACGCTTGCTACTACTTCCTGGGGATAAATCTAATTTATCTCTTGTCCCATACTTTTTCTTTTTCCCTTTTTATCTTCCTGTGAATCGTAATGAGGTAGTTTAATTGTCTGCTCCTGCATAGACGAACATGTCAAATGGATGGAGATGGGGAAAAAATGTATGAAAACAGTGTTTTCAATATAATTAAATGTACATTAAGTGATAGATTTTAATTATCATCTTAATTCAGTCCAAGTATAAGCATAATTTTATTTGCCGTCATTTTTCATCCTTCTATATGAGCAGTTCCACTCAAACTAACACCATATTGAATTTAGCTTGCTTCCATTGTATTTGAATTGTGGTAGAAAAGCATTATTACTGCACACTGCTGCACTCTCCAAGGTCCTGATCCACTGCTGTCAGTAGATAAAAGCTAACCTGGGTAGTCCACATCAGTAGGAAAGGTTACTGAAATTGGGAAGTTACAGCCAACCACTTTAAATAGCAAATTTTGTTAAGTCTGGACATTCTAGTCTTAGGCCACTTTGACACCTACCTCATTTGGTCTAGGCTTTCAGACTTTACATTTCCATTTGAACCAAATGTACAGGTTTGAAACCTCCTCACAGACCACAGTGTCGGTCTTTAGTTCCACCAAAAGAGCTGGACTCAGTCCGGATCAAACTGAACTGATCAAGTAAGTTACACGAGACGATCATTGCCAAAATCAAAAGATTAAAAAAAAAAAAAAACGGAGATGCAGCACTCCAAACTGGACCAAACATATACAAGGTAAAAAAAAAAGAACCTTGAACCTTGCTTTGGTCCTTGGTTTATAATTTCAGGTGTGAAAATGCCCTTAGTTTTCAACACAACAGTCATTAGTTTAGTTAGCTTAGTCAATTAGATTAGTTTAAATAATCTTATTTAACACAAAACTGTTTTTAAACAGCAGATTCTTTTTGGCTACATTAGGGGGCTGCAAACACTAGAAGATTTAATATTGATATGGTTTGCTTGTCAGCTACGTTGACTTTCCCTTTGAAGGGAAGTGTAGAATTTTCTGTCGGTTGATCTGGGTTTGTTGTCTTTCCTTGTCTCAAAAATTATCAAGAGTATGTATCTGTGTACCTCACTCCTCCACCGGACAACAGGAAGTCATGTACCTCAACAGCAGAAGTTGTTTTAAAGAAAGTAGTTTATTGATTAGAAACTTATTTTAAAAATCATCCGATTCTCTTATAGGCTTTATACACTGTTTTACATTAAGTGTGCACTAGTATTGTAGCTTAGTGTTGATGTGATGTGATGTTTAGAAATCTATAGGTTATTCATCCAAAATATATTTTAAAAGTCATGTCAACCTCCACTATTGAGATATGTCACTTGCCCTCTTGTGGAGGTCCACAGCTACGTGCCTCCCAAAAGGACCAATAAATAAGGGAGATGGGGTATGGGTGTACCATGGGGAGAGTTGTAACACGACCAGTTCTAGTGATTTGGGATAAGATAGGAGTCACATGGTCATTTCACTGTTTACCCACTTCCTCCCTGGTCCCACATGGTGGATGTCAAGGCTGTAAACAGAGAAGACTGTATTGTGTTTTGTACTTATACACCTGCAGATAAAACCTCATGACTTATATTAGATGACTTAGTAGTTTCTGAGGTCAAATATGATTTATGTATGTATCCCCTGCTAATTTCAGACCACTATATGAGTACAGCAGCCAAACAATAGCTGACAGGACTGGAACAAGTTGTAACACATCTTTAAAAAGTGTTACAACCATCTCACTTCATACAGCGAACAACACTTGCTGGAGTTCAATCCTTTTACAGAATCTACACATATAGACACAAACAAACAGACCTATATGTTCTTTACACAGGTACATTGTAGGGCTGAACAATTTATCAAAATATATGGTTGAAATTGCAATATGGCCACTATCATTTTGACATTTTTGTCAGTTGAAAACGGAATGCAGAAATTAGCAGTCCAATAAAGTTGTGGCTCAGATCACAATTGCAATATAATAGTTAGTAGTTGTTTTATCTCAATGAACCTCTTTTTGTGGTAGACCACATGGTGTGGCCTCTGCTTTTGCTTCTTTTATCTCACTGATGCAACTCAATCCCAGCATGTGTTACATTCTACCCGGCAGCAGGGTTGGTTGGAATAAAAGGACACCATGTGTTTGACATTTAATCATGAGGTCTGTAATATTCTTGCATTAGTTTGAATTGGTAGAAGAGAAATGTGAGTTCTTTGCATCAAAGTTGGCAATCTGTGGCTCAATAATGAAGTGAGTTACAGGTACCTAAGCAGCCATACCCAGTCTCCCCTACATAAAACAATAAAGGACACCTGAATGGACAACTGCTTTAACTTGACTTACTATGTATATTTATATTCTCATTCTCAAGTCGTCACATTTTGCTACTTGGTCATGAGCCCTGAGTCATGAGTTTTATGAAATGTTTGACACAGAGAGAACCAGAGAGAAGTCGGTGTAAGTCCTTAGACCTCACAAACTGACGACATGAGCCAGGTGACGTCATTAAGTAGTAAAAACCTTAGTAGGTGGCAGTTGTGGTGGAATACCAAAGTTTGTGGTCTTGAGTTTTCTCTCTGTTTTTCCCAACCCTAACCAAGTTGTTTTTATACCTGTACTTACCCAAACCACAACCATGGCATTGTCTGGATGTTTTTCAAAGTAGCCCACATGTTGAAAAATGACGCCTACCCCATGCATTGAAATACGACGCTCTAGGGGTATCCCATGTGTCCAGATGTGACACTGTGAGCTGTCAGTATGTGATGAGCTGTGAGTGAGAATATGTAGGACTACTGTGTAAATAATGCACTAATTACTTGTTTTAATTGAATTTTTATTTCACTTTATTTGAGCTAAGGGACAATTGACTTTCTCTCAGGGCATCAATAAAGTTAATCTCTATATCAATCTCAATCTCTCAATCTCAAATAAGAAACATAAGGTATGCAAATGTAAATGTCTATGATCCAAACCATCTCAGGTGGGAACAACCACTTAATTGCACTTGTGTGATTACGTATTATTACTGTGTCAAAACAATGCCACACTATATAATCTCTTAACAAGCCAACTGTTAAGTTGATTAGCTACAGTATGACTTTATTAGGAGGTAAAACTTCAAGTGAGCACAGCTGGCATGTTCTTATAATCCCCAACTGTGGAGGAATAGAAGGATGTGCACCACGGGCAGCAGGCAGGTCTGCCTGTAAACAAACCGGCTCTCTTCACCTGTACCTGACCAACCTTCAAGTGTGTTTGTCTGATCATCTCACTATATCCCATTCCTTCTTATCGGACACATTTTAACATCATTCCAAGATTTCAGCAATTAGGTTAGCAAGCAAATGTTAATATAACAGAGCCAAAAAGTAATTAAACCCGCTTTATTATGAACTCTAGTTTTCGAGCTCTGGGCTCCTCAGCTGCTCCACAGCTACATACTTAAGAACAGGAGAAATCCAACCAAAAGCACTCACACGCTGAGGTAAGTGAGATGGTATGGTTTTTTTTTGTGTGTAATGTGAGTGAAACGACCCTTTAAATTATGTTCTTAAAATAAAATCTGATCATACTCTCCCTTTTTGGGGGGAATGATGCTCCCCAGCCGTGTCGTACCAGAGACGGTAAAGATGAAAAGTGTTGCCTCTCCTCATGGCACACAGCATTAAGCAGACATATTGTACTGGATTAATGGTGCTGCAATGGACAGGGCCCACATGGCTTGCAGACACTTATCAACCAGTTCTCTGCTCTGTCTGTGTGTGTGTATTTGTGCATGCATGCGAGTGTGTGTCTCCTCCTCTAAACATCTCCCGCCGCATCATCCCCTGTCCCCGCCTGGACTCACCATCCATTCACAGGGAATCGATGTCCTGCCAATAACTGAAATGGATTTTTGAGGATGTTGCAGAAGGCAATATGCAGGCCTCAGTTGTCTTATTTGTACGTACGTTCTGAATACACAACAAGGTCCTCAGCTTCAGCAATAAGGAGCAAAATGGTTCACTTTGCAAAAGTGAGGGCAGAGAAAATGTGTTCTGGCTTTACAGCAACTTAACATAGTGAAGAGGAGGATGATTGCTTATCTTTATTCCAGATGAGGTATACGTACACTTGCATCTCTGCAACATGCTTATTGATGATTTAAAATATATTTTTACACTCTGCAGCCTGTCTGGCTTTTCAGATAAATAATATATGAAAAAATACCCTCCAAACATGCAGTCCTTGTGTGACCTTTTCCCTTTTTGCTTCAAAGCCACCGGTTTATATTATTTAAGTCATTCGATTGAACCGTGACACTGACTCATAAAGTCTCTTTTCACAACTTTTACAACATAGTTCCCCCTCCCCTGCTCAGCTCCCAGGGTTACCCTCAGCCCAGTAAAAGCTTTAGAGCATTAACACAAACAGGAGTTGGACTCAGTGGACAAACAGTGATGTACTTTTTTGTCTGAGCCAAAAACATTCCTGTTTTTAACAGGAGAGCCAGAGACAAAAGAGGCTCAATACATGTAAAAGCAAAGCTTGTGTTTCAAGGGTTTTAGGTGAACAAGTGAGAGTTGAAAAGAGGAAGGAAGTCAAAAAAAGAAGCCAAAAGCAAGAAAGAAAGAAAGTAAGAAAGACAGGGGGAGGAGGGGGGATTAGGTAAACGGCTCTTTTATATTCCCTGTGTCAGACTCAAATGGAAAGTTACTCCAGATAAATCAGTTTCCCAGTAACATATACTTTATTGGTATTCATTCACAGCGGAGAGCAGACATGGGGTCAGGAACAATCAGTTTGCTGTGGACTCATACAGAGGGGGTTCAACATCTGAGTTCAGCATCTTTCAATTTCCAACACTTTTTGGCATGTTTGTGTCTCAGCCTGCCATTAATTGCAAACCCATCCACCCATAACAATATGAGGTTCTGAGATACACACTGCAGCCTGAATCAAAGCCGATCCTTCATGAGGCAAAAAAAAAGAAACCTTCAGAAACAGACCAGTGGTTAGTTAGGATTACATTTCCAATTCATGAATTGAATTTCAAGCAGTGTCCCAAATTGGCTGAGCCGGACCGCAGCTCTGATCCTTATTGTCAGGTCATTTGAAAGGCAGTAATTGGATAATCCATTTTAAGATGCCGATGAAACCCCAAAACGTATGGCAGGAAGGGATCTCCCAAGTTGATGAGCAGATGAGGGGGAGGCAGAGTAATACTGTCTGTACAATATATGTTGAGCCATGGTGACATACAATAACCTTGATGTTGTCAGTCTAGCATCTGAATATCCTGTGAGAAACTCTTTCTGTCCAGCTTTCAAGTTCACTTCTCCTCTATAGAGATTACTTCTTAGCCAAGAGTGCTTCTTATTCATTCCCCTCACATTGGACTTTATATCAGAACAGGTTTTGCCCAACTGCCCAGTTTCCAATGGCCAAGTCTCAATCCTTTATTGGCATCTGTGTTGCACTCTCCTTAATTTACTTACATCAAATATAAACACTTTAAATTGATGTTTTCTTGCAAATATTCGCACTGGCTCAATGAAGCAACTATCTTGGCGTGTTGAAAATGTAATTGTCAGTGAACAACAGGGGAAGAAAGAGGGATTTCTCCCTATATTGAAAGAGGCTCTTCATCACACAGTGACTTCATTCATAAGGTTTAGGAAATGTGCATATTTCACACACAAAGCCAGCTCTCAGCACCAGCAGCAGCATTCAGATTCTTCTGAGATGTGTTCTGCCTCGCTAGCAAGCCCTCCCACCCCATCCCTTTTTTTACCTTCTTGCTTCGGATAAAATGACTCCCCCATAAAGAGCTGGTGATTGGACACATAATCAGTTGTGCTTCTAATATTTGGAGCAGAGACTGAATCCACCTGCTGTTTATTCACTGGGTTTTATTTAGCCACATATAAGCCATTAGGTTCTATTCATCAGGCTGGCTCTTCTATTCATTTCCTGCAGAAG
This sequence comes from Coranthus polyacanthus, assembly GCA_037367275.1. Classification (NCBI taxonomy): domain Eukaryota; kingdom Metazoa; phylum Chordata; class Actinopteri; order Kurtiformes; family Apogonidae; genus Coranthus; species Coranthus polyacanthus. The sequence goes on from JAPQRN010000001.1 coordinate 25,896,483, forward strand.
AACACAGGCAGAGTGTGGGAGCACTTCTTTTTTTTTCTTTCTGAGCTGTCATCACGGTTTCCTGCTAACATGTTGAGTTCTCATATCAACATCAGCCATAAGAGGAAGGGAAAAAAAAAAGTTTAGAAAAGCCAGGTAAGATGGAGAAGAAGATCTGCCTTCATCCATTTGAAGGATCAAATGAGTGACTGCTTTAAAAGCTTTCCTACCGGGGCTGAAATATTAATATTTGCTGCTGTGGAACATTACCAGTATCTTTGGAGGGAGGCGATGATAATTATTAATGAATCATACTTTTAGACCACTGTGCTGGGTGTTCAAAAGGCCCTGCTAGTAGACCAGAAACGAACAAACCTGTTACAAGTCTCCTATTGCACTTGAAGCTCATCTTGCTGATTTGTTTACCTTAGCAGTTGTGCTCTAGATGACTTATTCATGAAAACTTCACTCCCCAAAATGCCACGTTTTTTCTTTGAATAGACTAATGAACCTCTTTGTTTTTTTTCTTTTTTCACACATTGACACTTCAGGCAAGGATGTTGTTCCCAACAGCCAGCATCACATCTTGGTCAGGGAGATGTGGCTTGACTGAACATAAGGACCTTGAGGATAAAAAGCATTATGATGTGATCCATAAGTTCTAAGAATGGGACACTGTGTGATGCAAGCTTGTCCTGTTGAAAACATGCTCTCAGGTCATTTGAGCAGTGTGATTACTGCAACCCATTATTAAAGACTGTTATTAAAGCTGCAGGAGATGACATCTGCAGAAAAATGTGAAATGTACACACTTTTTCAACCCTTTTTTAGGCATAAAAACAACTTGGATAGGGTTAGGAAAAGGGTTGGGGAAGGGCGATAATAAGAAAAACAAAGAAAGAAAATGCACAAATAAACACAGAATGAAACTTGACACAAACCCTGGTCTTCAGTGTTCCGCCATAACCATAACATCTCCTGGCCCATTACACTGACTTCTATCTCATACCATGCATGTCAAAAATGGACACTGTAGGGGTACAAGGGGTGTTGAAAAAGGACACCAACGGGTCAAGAGGCAGAACGTGACAACTTGGGTCTATGTATGTATTAGACTTCATTTGAAAGGGAGCAACTTCTAGTTTCTGTGTTTAACATGTGGCTGAAGCACAACCTAAACTACATCAGTTTAAACATGGCTCAAATGTAACCCTAACCCCAACCCCAAGGAAGGCTCCAAAATGAAGTGTAATACCACTGATGGCCACTAGATTCTGCTCTAAAAGCTCTGGCTCCCATAGACTTACATTGAGCTCCTCTTTAAAAGTATTTCAGTCTTTTTTTCCAGGAGTCATGCTGGTCTCATTCATTTTATTTGGACCCTCTGCTAAGTGTTCTGGTACATTTAAAGTATTCCTCCATTAATAAGATTTCAAGACCAATAGAAGTCTTTGATGTCTACTGTGTGGGCTTTGATTGACAGGTGTGATTGACAGCTTGCTCACCTGCTGAATCTGACATTTGGAGCTTGTTTATTGAATTGGTTTAGTGAATAAACCTTTTATTTTTTCCTTGACAGACAGCTTGACTGTAGTTGTGTTTAATAAGCTACAACAACAAGTAAAATGACGTCTTCTACAGATGTTTGATGAAGCTGACTGTTTTACCATGTCAGTAATGTAGCGTTTAGCATTATCTCACATGACCCCTCACAGATGGCTCTGACCCCTTTTGTCCAAATATGGTTATTTCTGGCCAACCAATCAGCGGTCAAAAAGCAAACTACAGTTCAAACACCAACACACTGGTACTGTGGCTACTGGCCTCTGTTCGACTCATAGACTCTATTGTTCGCCTTCTGTCACTGTCCGTTGCCGTCACGACTGCATTGAATTGTGGGATATTTATGCTGCCAAATACTATGCAATTCACATACTATTGGTTTTCATATTATGGTTTCGAACATACAAAATTCTTGCATACTGTTTTAGCGCTCTGATTAGCATGTTAGTATGCAATTTCGGACGCCGCCACAGACACCAGTTGAATTTGAGAAGGCTGTTATTGCTTTTGTTTGCTTTGAACATTATTCTTGACCTTTGTGATTTTATGTAAATGATTGAGATCTGATTTTGATAAAGATGTCATCAAGGCCCTAGTTCAGACACCTCAGTTGTATCAGGTAAAGATTTGACACACACACATCACACACAATCTGTATGAAACACTGTGGACACTACTTTGTACTAAACAACTGTTTAAAAATGAGTTTAAAGTGTTACAGAGGACAGCTGTATGAAATACATTTGTCTGTTAAAACAGAGAGTTTAACATTTGTTTTATTTTGGCAGCAATGTTGCATTTGGTGATAATTTTATCTCCTCAGTCTTAATTATCTTGTCTAATCTGTTTTTCCCACAAATATATTCACATGAACAGAAAATGAACTGTTTGACACATCTGTTTTCCTTTGGTTTTTCAATAACAACAAACACAAGGACGTGACTCGTGATGAACAACGTGTTGTTTTGCAGAATTACTACAGTTAAATAGTTTTTCATAAGTTCATTTTTATTTAATCTTTCAGCTTGGTTTTTGATTTCAGTTTATAGTTCAGGGTGCATTAGTTTCAGTTTTATTTTGAAGAATTGACTAGTTTTAGTTGAATTTTTCTTTAGTTTTAGTCTGAGTTTGAAAAAGGTGGAATGAAAGAAAACATGACATATGATTTAAAAGGTTTATTGAAGGTCCCATATTGTGCAAATATATTGTATTATATTTTTTAATTATTTTAAAAAGCCATTTTATTCAGTTCCATTTCATTTTAGTATTGCATTGTTCATTTGCATTAATGACATGATTATTTCATTGCTTGTTTTAAATGTAGAACTATAATCTCCTGGTTGTTTGTCAACTGCATGAACCTGACAAACTGAACCTCATGTTCTCTGCCCACACTGACACAGCTGAGGTTCACGTCAGTCATGCTCAGGGCACATTTTCTGCTTATTCCGTCCTGGAGTTCACTGGTGAAGGCTGCTTTGGAGACAGTAGCTGTTAAGGTCAGTCCATGTGAAATCAGCGGCATCCTCCCAACTCATCATCTCAGATTTGCTTCATACTTTCAGAAAATAATGTTATTACTCCTAGTAAACACCATGCAATATGTCAGCCTTTATCTTCATTAGTTTTTGAGATACTGGGGCTTTGAAAATAAGGGTGTGACTTTAAAATGAGTGGTTCAGAAAAAAATGCTAATTTCAACAAGTTATTACTTTTATTCATGAAAGAGGCATGGAATTTTCAGGAGTTGTTCTAAGGGTTAGATGTCTTTAACTTCTGTAAAAGAAGATCCACAGTTGCATATTTGCCAAATTACAGCTTGCTGAAAACTATAAAAAAAAAAGTCTTCAGAGGAATTTAGTCCCGGTGTATCTCCATATTGAAGCACATCAGATTTTTCAAGTTTGGTATTTATTACTCATTTTGTAGTACTATTGTGGTGACTAACTATTTTTATAAAATAATTAAAATTTTCTCATCAATGAGGTTTAAAAAAAACAAAAAACAAAACAGATTTCAAATACATATTGCACATGAATGACAAGGTCTACCATAAAAACAATTCTATCACTGGAAAGAGCATGTCTGCATTAATATATGCACAAAATATGAAGTCGGTCTTATTGAGCTTTAGAAGACAACATACAGTCTAAAGTTAGATGGCTGGACTAATGGATGGGTTCATTTTTCAGTGGCGCCTCTGCAGGAGGTCTACGCTGTGTCTCCTGTGATGATGCACCTGTCCCCAGGTCATCTGATGGAGCCACAGCCTCTGTCTCCTGTGACAAACAATCAGGTTTCTGGTCTACTGACGGAGCTAATGCCACAGAGTCCACCTACGCTGCCTCAGCTTCCTCTATGACTGCTCTTAAGAGGATCCGCAGATTCTGCAGATGAGCCATGATTTCTTTTCATTTAATTTCTGTTTCCTTTCTTCTTTTTCTGATGTTTAGTCATTTGTTTCATTGTAATTATTTTTAAATTAAATGTATTGTGTGACTGCACTTCTTCAGAGAACATTCACAACTTGCTACATCTTAGAAAAACAGAGAGACTAAAGTCTGCGTTCAGCGACACCCAAACTTCCATCGTCAACAGTGTTGGGAAGATTTCTTCTGAAATGTAACAGGTCACAGTTTACAAATTAACATGTTAACATGGAATGTAAATGTTTTAATTAATTCATCAAAGTAATGCAACCTCCTACATTTGAAGGAAATCAGAAAAGGGCTCTTTGCTTTTCTTGGGCTTTTTGTTTAAGGGAATATTAACTCACACTCAAACATATTAGGCCGTGATAATGCATATTAATGCTGGATGCCACTTATCATAAAATGAGAAAAAAACTCCTCAGGGTCTCATTTAATCAGTCTGTTGCTAATTTAAGTCATTGTTATAAAGTCCACCTGTACTTATGAGAGTTATATAACAATAACACAGGCTCTGTTTCGCCTGATTGTCACTCATGGCATTTCAGTTTTCTCCTAAAGCGAGGTTCATCTCAAGACGTGTTTTAATCATGCTGAACTGATGTTTCTTGTTGCTCCTCTTTTAGTTTGAGGATAGCATTGGGTTTAGGACATGGTTAGAAGGAGCAGACATAAGTGGTTAAGGTAAGTTTAGGTTATTAGTTTAAGACGTCAGTGAAAGAGTTCTGATTTTATCACAAACAGTGAACTGTTCAAACAAACTCCAGCAGATCAATGTATTTTTGAAGCTCATAAAAAATCTAAAATTTTTTATCGTTTGCTTGTTGATCGACCAACTAATTGACTACTGTTCACTATTTCAGAACAATTTTTCAACATCTTTAGAGGCATTTACGAGACACTCTTTCTGATTTGATCTTTAACTAATAGAATTATTACTTTAGTGGTTTATAAATAAAAAAGGGGTTTTACACCAAACAAGACCTCAACAAACATTTTTGTCTGTATCAATTTTACAAAAGGTGATATTAGTCTCCTGTTTCAAACCAAATGTAAAGTAAGATTTTATATTGTCTAATCTTAACCCTAACCAAGTTGGTTTTGTCACAGCAGGATTTCTCCATCAGCAGGACCCTCCAGCAGGAAAATCACAAACTCATCAAACACTGTAGCCAGCCAAGCCAGATGGGGAATGTTCAAGCACTAAACCAGGCTTAAAATGATTGACTTTTGAGGAAAAATTATCTCATTTGAGTTATACCCAAAAGATGTGCCTCAGGTCAATATAACCCTGGGTCAGGTTTCTGCATTTGATATTAGATACTTCTGATTAGTAAAGAAGATGCAAATTAAGGACAGCGATATCTGTGTTCATCACCGCACTGAGCTTGAAAGATTTCACGTGAGAAGAGATGCATAAGCACGGACATTGGATCAAGAAATTAATTAACCTATCCTCGACTGATGCTAAGTGTCACAAAATGATCACATTGTCATACATCTGGCATTACTGATTGTCCATTGTACATATGGCAAAATTATCATATAAATATATTTGATATTGTACTTCTGGCAACGCTGAATAAATCTGAGGTAGAGCTGCATGGCTGTATAGATGCATTGTGTTCTATTGTTCTGGATTTAAAACTTAACAATTAAAGATTGTTTTTTTATATATATTCTGCATTCCCATGGTAGAATTTATTTCTAGTTCTATATAATGAGGAAATAAAAATCTAAATACAAATAATTGTTGTACTATAGAATATAGTACAACAGTTAAATTAATAAATGAAATATGAACATTTGCATATATATATATATATATATATATATATATATATAATATAATAGAATAGAATATAACAGAATAGAATAGAATAGAATAGAATAGAATAGAATAGAATAGAATA
>JAPQRN010000001.1:25902466-25935418 GCA_037367275.1 Coranthus polyacanthus
TTCCGGCTTAGCTCCTTCTTCACCACGACGGACCGATACAGCAATCGCATGACTGCAGACGCTGCACCAATCCGTCTGTCAATCTCCCACTCCATCCTCCCCTCACTCGTGAACAAGACCCCGAGATACCTAAACTCCTCCACTTGAGGCAGGACCTCCCCAACAATTTTTCCTAATCCTACCCAAGTTGCGTTTCTACCTAAACCTAACCAAACTGTAACCATGGCAATGTCTAAACATCTGTGAGAAAAGATTATGCTCTAGGGGTAGTCTATATGTGTTGAAATGTGATGCCCTGGCCAAGCATCAGTATATGATGAGTTGGGAGTAAGAATGTGTAGAGTTTTATTTTGTCTTGTTGAAATAATCATGGACATCCCTGGAAAAGTTGTTGTCTTGAAGCAGAATATGTTCATATGGAATCTCAATGTACTTTTCATCATTAATGGAGCATCACAGAACAGAACAATGTGACAGTGACCTTTGACCTTTGCACTGACACAATCCCAGACCATGAGAGACCCTGGCGTCTGGACTTGATGTTGGTAACAGTCTGGATGGTCCTTTCAATCTTTGGTCCAGAGCAAACAGCATCCATTTATACCAAAAAAGACCTGGATACTGATTGGTCTGATTCAACTAGACCTTTCCTGGATGCTGCTTTTGTACCAAGTCATGATCACCTGTTCACATCACGTTGTTATTTACATTATTTTGTCATTATTTTCACTCATTATGAGTTCTAAATTGCTCCTGTTTCAACGCTGTTTTTAATGTGTTTCAGTCTGAATGTGGTGATTGGATGTATAATTACAAATGAAATGAAGTTGACCAGACAAAACATGAAATATGTTGCATTCAATGAAATAAAAGTCAAAGTAAATCTATATAGTATCACTACTTTCTTTTTAAATTCCCCAACTTTTTCTGATATCAGGTTGTGTATGCACTCATGACTCTGCACTGTAAGTTATATTAATACTGTTTGTCTTCATACTGCAGCCCTTTTTAAAAACATTTGCACTACGTTTTGAGATTCTCAGATCAATGGAACTTTCTAAGATCAGAAATCAGTAAAATCATGGCCATCAAAGGAATGCGCACAGGGATTAATTTGATAAATAAAAAATACTGGGACCCGGTTAATAATTAATTAAAGGTTATTAAAGGAGCCTTTTAGAGTCTATAACAGCAGGCCTGGAACACAAGTATATATTTTTAGCCACACCAGCAGCTTTGGGTTGACTACTAAAAATCTAATGGGCTACTAAATACTTAAATCTCAATAACAGTAGATGGCCATTAAATGTGGTAAATATATCCACAGTGTTTATAAGATGAATCATAATACTTTTCCTCTAATGCCACCTGATGTTCAAACTAGTGGTTTTGAGTGAAAAGAACCCTTTGATACAAAAGGTAAAGGTTTGCAAACGCCTTCTAAAGCACAGAGAGAGTTTCAATGTGGAGTCACAGGGCGAGGGAGGAACCTGAACCCCAGCATGTAACCCATCCTGCCCAGGGACCAGCTCCAGATTGAAGAAAGTACCTTGGTTCAAAGGCACTGATGGGAGAATTAACCTAACACACATGTTTTTTGGTGGTGGGGGAAACCAGAGTACCCAGAGGAAACATGGACCAAACTCCACATCCCCATTCCCTGCTGAAAACCAAGAATCAAACTCAGTTCCTTCTTGTTATGAGGCAACAGTACTAACCACTGAACCACTGTACTGTTTACATACTCAGGCAAAATCTACCCATCTATACGTGTGATTTAAAAAAATACCAGGATAATAATTTTGTTGAAATAATTAATTTAGCAGTGATTTGGACTAAACAGTAATACATTTAATATGTTTATTTGTGACTTTGACACACATATCATTGATAACCACTTACACTGATATTGAACTTGCTGATATTAGCTCTTTAGCTGAATGACAAAAAAAATACACTTTCACTCACTTTCACTGTCTAAAAGAGTAACTGAACTAATATAATAATACATTATAATACACATAATATACATAATTATAATACACCCTAAGCTGTGTTACTGCAGAATGACACTATAGTTTTATACATTTAGTGACATCAAGGGTGAGATGTACAAAACGCTTGTAACTAAACTCAATTAAAAATCTGCATACTCTGGAGTTGGTGACTCAGGATAATTAAGAGGCATCTGATGGTTGTTACTGGGGTTCATTTATTTTATTTCATTTTATCTGATCATTGTGTTAAAAAGGCCAGCACCACTTGGACTGCTCCCCCTCTCATAGAGCACTACTTACTCTGTGAGGAGTAAACAGTTTTCAGTGGTTACAGTACCTATGTCATTTAACCTCATGATAATTTAGCCTTTTTGGTTTATTTTATTACAGAAGCCACACACACTGTATAGTCTATAAAGTTTTCTAACAGGAACTTCTGGACTATAGTGGTTTGACACATCATTCCAATGGTGGCTTTACTTTAATTGCGTCCTCTTTCTTTTTTTCCACCTTTACATACTAAACCATAGGCTGACAGGTTCAAGCCTGCACAACATTTTGTACAATACTGACATGAACAGAAAAAGCTAAAGATTGATGCTGACATTTTCTCAGTGCCAATAGCATGAATCACAAAGAATCACCATGTCTTTACTTTTTCATTTCAGTTTTTTTTAATGCAATAAGCTAAAGTCAATGCCCTGCCTCCATAGATGCCAGACTATTAAACAAACCTGCTAACCATGAGGAGTATGTGAAATATGGCTCATATAATCCATTCTCTTAGTTCTACTGTCTAAGCACACTACGACTACTTCTCCTCTGTTAAGGCATGATAGAGTGTATTCAATAATTCTCATCTATGTATAATTGAATGTTATTGATCTAACCTTTTCTCTTCATACCTGCAGAGATGAATTTCTTCTTTCGAAGTTCTTACAAGTATGAACATACTTTGGCATACTTTTGTGGTTTCTTGTGTTGTGCTGTAAACGACTGTGAATCACAGTTGCCTGCAGTAGCTGTTTTCTGCAAAGGAAAAAGCTGGAGATTTTCCAGAGTCACCCTTCAAGCCCAGCCAAGTGCTAAGTATTTAACACTAAAAAGATCAATTCCTATAGTGTTTTATGGCTTTATTGCAGGGGTTAAATGGAATTTCTTAAATTGGGCCCATACTGTAATGTCGATCTTGCAGGGCAACAGCCGATACTTTAGTGCTACTGGGTACATGCCTTTGATATGACAGCGTTTGACCTAAAGGTATAACTGGTAAGAAATTTGAAGTAGTATTCTGCACAAAAAGAGTTGAGTTTTGTATCTGTTTTTCCCTTGAGTCTTCATTCACGTGTTTATGGTGCAGTGGATTTTAAAGAAAGTCAATAAGGACAACTAAAATACTTAAGTCCACCTTAAAGGTCACGCCACCTTAAGGCCAATAGATGGCCACATGACACAGAGGGTAGTTCTTTGAGCTTCTATATACTAGTTCGCTTTCCCAGTTTGAAACAAAGGGTGAAAAGAGAGGCACTGTTACACCTTCCAAGACTGCAGTTTGAAGGCCAAATGCCCAACTCATTCACTCATTCCAGCACATTCTCTAAGGCTTGTCCCAGTCTGCATAGAATAAGTGGACAGAGGACAACTCCTACTGGTTTTTGAACTGCCTTTTGAAGCCAGTAGTTTGCGTTTTGGCCATCGCCATGTTGGCTTTGTGGATCAAGTGACTATATTTGGGCAGAGCTACAGGTGCACAAGGGGTCAGAGCCAAACCTGCGAGGTTCAGAGGTGAGCTAATGCTAAATGCTAGCTTGCACACATTTTAAAACAGTGAATTTCATCAAGCATTTGCGTAACAAAGTCATTTGTTAGTCTTATTAGTGTAACTTATTAACCACAACTACAGTGGAGCTGTCTATCAGTAGAAAAAAAATATGTTATTTAATAAACAGGAACTCCAAAAGTCCGACTCGGCAGGCAAGTGAGCTGTCAATCACACCTGTCTATCAAAGCCAACATGGCAGACATCAAAGCCTTCTATTCACCCTGAGATCTTATTAGTGTACAATTAATTTAATGTCCAGAACACTTATTAGAGGGTCTAAATAAAAACGACCAGAGATCAGAGTGACTAAAAACTATTGACTTAGTATTTTTAGACTTCAGTCTATAGGAGCCACAGATTTTTGGAGCCAGCACTCAGTGGCAATCAGCAGTATTACACTTGAAGATACTTCCGCATTGGCTTCATTTTGGAGTTTAGAATAACAGAGTCTACAGCAGAGGCTGTAAAGCCCCGAGTCAAAACACAGACCGAGCAGGGCTATACTTAGCATTAATTTTCAATGTAATGTCTGAAAATGTGTTGTAGTTTCACTGTCATTGTGCTGTCTTTGAAAATGAAAATAAAAAAATACATATATAACTGTACTTTGACAAATTATAGCTACATTTTGATAGTTCAATTTTGATTGAACTGATTACCTGCAAATTTCAAGATAAAACTAGAATAATGATTGTCATTACTGTCACATTAACTCAGTGGGGCATGCCCTCTGGGGGACAATCACTCTCCATTAATCTGAAGTCATCACATACTGACGCTTGCCGTCCATTGTAGCGTGTCCTGTAGTGCCAATGTTTGACAGGATTATACCAGATAGAAGTCCATGTAAATCCTCAGACATCAGAAACTGAAGACACGCCCAGTGATGTTGTTAAGTAGCAAACACCTTACAAGGAGGTGGCAGGGGACGGTTATGGCCGAACACCAAACCCCAACCCTTCCTTCCTAACCCTAACCATGTTGCCTTTATTCCAAAAATTAAATAGTAATTAATAGTCTTAAATTAATAATGTTTTTCGGACTACCCCACACAAAAAATTATCAAAAAATTATAAATGATGAACTGCAGATGTGCCCAGTGTTGACCTGTTACATCTCTGTCAGTGGTTTCATTAGATTTAGTGTTCCATAACCACCTCCTACTGAGGGTTTTGCTACTTAATGGTGTCACATGGCGCTTGTCATCAATTTCCCTCGTCATCAATTTTCTAAGGATTTACATTGACTTCTATCTGGTATCCTACGCGTCACAAAGTGATGCTATAAGGTACCCCGGGTTTGGAAAACAGACACCATGACCACGCAGCAGAATGTGATGACTTGGGAGTGAGAACGGCCTCTTGATACAAGCAAATTCATTATAACATCCTTATTTGTACATTCTTCTGTGTCTTTTTTATGGAGGACATATGGAGGAGATTAAAGATAGATAAATATATCTTTATTGTCATTGCAGGTTATACAATGAAACTTTGTTGGAGCAATCTAGTTTGCAGACTGTAAATAAAATATAAAATATACACATACACCAGTAAACGCACACACAAGCCCAAGCACATCTCACCCATATCCCCAACCACATACCCATTCATACCCATAAAACTTAAAATGTGATAAATACTATAAAAATATGAACATAAATTAGGTGCAGTGAGTGAAACACGACAGTTATTGCACCAGTTTGTATTGCACAGAGAAATTAAAATGCATGTTAATCACAAGTTGTGCATGCATCTCACATCTGGCATCAGCTATATCTGCACTTACCATGCATGATCAAATTTGCAGGACACACAAATGCAGATTCAGATGCTTCCTGTGTCCAGCATCAGCCTGCTACACCTTCATTCAGTCCCTCCTGCTGTCTGTACTCATATAATCTACTGTGTTTGAATACAGCGAAATCAGGATGTATTATGTAGAATATTTTTATGTGGGTGTACGTGAGCGTGTGTTTGTTTGTGTATACACAAAAAGGTCTAGGTTGTAAATAAAAGCATTTCTTCCAGTTTGAATTTCCAATATATTAAATTGTCAGCAGACAATATGTATTTGGTCCATTGTTTCACATTTCTGGAATACAGATGTTTGTCAGTCATTATCTTTTAGCCAGAGTTCGAACGTAAAGTACAAATACTTCCACAGTCCACATATTTTTTTTTTGGAGTGCTTAATTTTCTCTTTAATTTTTTATTTTACCTTCTTTACTTTTACTTATTCCTCTTTCACAGAAATAGCTGTACTCTCCACTCCTGACATTTTTAAAACATGATTGTAACTTTAGCTTTAATACATTTCAGGGGAATCATTGCATGCTTTCTCAACATCAAGACCAATTCCAACCTAAATGGATGTGACAAGAACACATAAAAAGATGATCCCTTTCTGTATCCGTTGGTGCATAACACACAACAAATACAACAAGACAAAAAAACGACATAAAATACATTAGAGAAAACAAACAGTAAAGGGAGACTGGAATGCATAGAAAAGGCATCAGAGTGCTTCCAGTTCTGTTGCTGACATTGAAAACTGATTTGCACATCGAAGCAAAGTTAATGTTCATTAGTTCCAGTATATAGTTTTTTTTTATTTTACTTGAGGTTAGAATGGTTAAATAGTCTTCACATTATATTAAAATGATGTGAGGTTCAGTTAATTTCTACAGAAACACTCGATTTAAATGTCCTTCAAAGTCCTACTTTTTACTTTTATACTTTTCATATATTTCAGATCCTGTACTATTTCACTTTTACTGCAGTAAAGAAGTTGAATCAGCACTTGTACTTTTACCAGTGCTTTTTTTTTTTTACACAAATGTACTTCTACCTGAGTAAAGAAACGTACCTCTGCTTTTAGTACATGATGGCTCTGATCAGTGACTCACCATTCATTTCAGTGCTACAGTTGCCTCATGAAGCTGACACAAAAATGCCCCGGACAACATTAGCACACAAAGACATAAAACAAGTACTGAAAATACACTGTGGCCTAAATCAAACAGCAGAATCAAACACTCCACTCCAACAGGATTACCACAAAATGTAAACACTTCACGAATCAGCATAGTTTTAATTGGTTGGAGATTTTTTTCAGGTTACCTTGATTTTACATAATGAAGTTTACTCACCATGAATGATGTTGGTAATTCCTGGACCCAGTCTAACAGGAAGTTCTTCTAGGGGAGAGTATATCATTTTCTGTGTTGCAACAGTGATCGCCACTTTAGCCCAGCAAATTGTGGATCAGCAATTTGTTAAGTCAGAAAAGCAAACAGCACTCTTAATTCTGTGCTGAAAATTACACTGGAGTTCGGTTCTCCAGTGCCTCCGCCTTCCATGCATCGCCTTTCTGCTCCCAAAACTCAATTTCACAAAAGTATGAGATATTGATTCCATACAGATGCAGTCATGTCTGAGCTGTTACATTAGGGCCTGGTTAATCCCAGGCCTAGAGAAAGACCTGGATGTGGCAGGTATAAGCCATAAATCTACACCTCCCTATATACACGTGCAAAAAATCCTCCCACTGTAGCTCCACTTTGCTGATGTATTGAAAGCAACCAGGCGTAAACATCTCTTGATAGACTTGGGGGAGTGTGAATCAAACTTCCTTCTTGTTCAGTATGTAAAATCACAAACTTACTCCACCTTGTGACATATATACTAGACTAATCTTTGTCACTGAACAGCTGAAACAACCGAGGTAAACACTTGAATTCTCTACAGGGAAGTCTCTGACCTTTATGACCTCTCGAGGTAAGGTTTACCCTAGCATGGCAACATGAGCGGCAGCCTATTCTGTGTGTCCCTGCCCTGTCAGCTGTGTCAAGTCAGCTCTGGAGAACATGGTGGTGGTCTATTACAAGAATAAAAAGAAATGTAGCTGCTGCTAAGAGTCAGAAATAGCAATTATACCATTGTATATGTGCATGCTAAACATCTAGCGGCATGTCCAGGTAGTGTTGGGGAAGCTACCAACTACTTCACACTGACAGAAGCTGAACTAACATATGTGGCTACAACTACTTAGAATTTGGGGGTCAAATTTGCAATGTACATGTCGTGCAAAATTATAACAAAATATAATACAAATAAGGGACATGCCAGCAAAAATAGCCAGTCATTTGAGTTGTAAAATATTCATATTGAAAGAATGATGAAAGATAAGAATCCTACGTTCAATCCACTATCCTTGAATTATACGCTGTTGCATTTCTCTCAATAATTAGCAACTTAGACCATTGGCCACCAAATTCTAATCAGTTCATCCTTGTGTCCAAGTGAACATTTGTGTCAAATTTGAAGAAAATCTCTCTAGGCTAAGCTGTGTAATCAGGTTTTGTCGGAGGACTCTCCCAATATCCAGGACCCTTCCAAAGACCAAGTCCTTCCTTTGGAGAATTTTCAAGGATGCATCTGTGGATCCTCAGCGCTGTTTAAGCTCCCCAAATCCCTTGTGTCTTTTAAAAATGTTGCAAAATGAAAAGAGCTACCGCAAATAAAACAAATCAATGAATAAAAATAAAGAACCAGTCGCTTCAATATATAAAATATGTAAAATATATAAATATAATTAGGCGATCTTGTTAGGCAAGAAGAGGATAGTGCAATTCAAAGTCCTTATACATAAATAAATGTAACATCCAAAGGAAAATAGAATAAAAAGATATACATATTGAGAAAATAAAGCACAGAATACATAAAATCATAATAAAAGACAGTAATATCATTAAAGAATCATTAAAAGGATTAAAAGAAGGTACAGTATCTAGAATCAAATAACAGTAAGTCATACAGTGCAATAAGAATTAATTAAGAGTTAAATCATAGGCACATTAACAGAAATATATACATTTGAGGTAAAGCTGGGTTTTTTCCATGTTACACCAGAACAGATAGATACTGTTCCATCTTTACTATAGCCTTTGTAAGTGTGTTTTTTAGTTTTCTACTAAATACTACTGCCATGTATGAACCACTGAATTGGAGGCGGGATCTTTTCTGTTCTCTCACAAGAGTGTTCCATTCATGAATGTATTGATCAGTAGGAAAGACTCTTGCCCAGTCTACGAAGGAAGGAAGTGACCACTACGACTTGGAGAAACACGCATGGACCAGCATGAGGTCACAGCAACTTTGACTTTTGGTCACCAAAATCTTTCAGTTCATCCTTGTGTCCATTCTGTCAAGCTTAGATATTGTATTTTAAATGTAATGGGGACCAGATGGACACACCTTCTTATTAATGGGGATGTACAGGTGTTGTGAATGACACATACATAAAAACTGCAGTGGAGATGAAGATATCTGACATCCTGAGACAAAACTGGAAATCTGAAATTGTCATTAACAGCCTCTTAAGCAAGATCTCCAACTGGAACATTATCTTTGTAGTTTAGATGACTCCATTTGGTGTTACTTGTCAATGTTCAGATGTGGGTCTAGCGGAATTCAGGTAGATTTTATGGTATTGAATACCGTTCATGTACACTCTGTAGCTCAGGAAAACTCAGTGATGAGTTTCATTATCTGTGTGAATGTGAATGTGATTTGAATGTGATATTTTATGTTACAAAGACAGAAATATCTGCCTGCATATATAAGACTGAGACAAAATGTGTATTAGATGGAGAAGTTATTTAACTCTAAAGACATTTCCATGCAGCGCAAGTTTTGTAAAGAAATTGTATCTGCATTTGGCCGTGGGTGATTTTTTTGAGATGTTTATTTTTTTACTTTTATTTATTTATTTATTTTATTTTTTTGCTGCATGAATGGGATGATTTGTTAACCTCTTGCCTTGTTTTGTGCCTTGTGTATGTTCTTTTTCTTACCCCAGGAGGGGTCTAATGAGAAATAAACGTGACTTGACTTGACTTTATAGACATCTGCTGTGGACACACCTAAACAAGAATGATGAATTCAATCAGATGCGTCCTCTATCCTTGCATTAGAATTTAAAATCTTGAGTTATTGCCCAGAACATGTTTTGTGTTAATATAGTTAAAAAGAGCACTTTTGCTGCTAAGTCTCTGATCAGTCTCCACTAATCTGTCTAATGTCCTATTTAAGGAAATGTTCCCAGTCACAATCATGGTTATTTCCCTTGTATTCCAGGGGTACAACCAAGGGGCTAAGACCTCAGCTTCAAAATGAAGCCAATGCGGAAGTATCTTAAAGTTGAAATACCACTGACAG
Source organism: Coranthus polyacanthus (assembly GCA_037367275.1). Taxonomy (NCBI): domain Eukaryota; kingdom Metazoa; phylum Chordata; class Actinopteri; order Kurtiformes; family Apogonidae; genus Coranthus; species Coranthus polyacanthus. Next base: position 25,912,507 of record JAPQRN010000001.1, read on the forward strand.
CCACTAGATGCTCATTTAAAAAGCCCTGGGTCCCATAGACTTTTGGTCCCATTGAAATTACTAAGATACTAATTAAGTTACTAATAAAAACTAAGTCAATATTTTATTTAATTTTTTAAAATTCTGGTCTCATTCGTTTTATTTGGACCCTCTAATAAGTGTTTTGGTCCATCTTTAAATCATTGCTCCATTAATAAGGTTGAATAAAAGGCTGCCATGTCGGGTTTTGACAAGTGTGTATGCCAAGTCATGCTTTCACAGTTTCTGTTTATTTAATAAAACACATTTTGTCTTGACAAACAGCTCGGCAAGTAAAATGACTGTTATGCAGTGCTTGACCTCTCACGCTCCCGCAGCTCCACCCCTTTTGTCCAAATATGGTGACTTCTGGCTCCTAAAGGCCAACAAGGTGAAGTCGGCCAAATCGCAAACTACTGGCTTTTAAACGGCAGTTCAGAAAACAGTGGGTGACATCACAGCTCCTCCGTCCACTAATACAGTCTATGGGTACAACAGTAGGATATGATGATGGAGAAACAGATGGACCTTCAGAGCTTCGGGTGAGGTCTTAAAATGATATTGTCATTTAATATATCATTAACTTCACTCTAAATGACCAAAGTACATGTAATGTGACAAAATGTCTGCCTATTCTGATTTTAATTTAGACAAACCACTGCACCCTTCCAAGAAATAGTCCAGTGCATAATCCCACAGAAAACAAGAACGTGTGTTTTTCTACAGATTAAACAAAATGCAGGATGTTAATAGAGCTTTTTAGCAGGTATTTTGGCTTGTCTCAGCAGGAAAAACACAGGTGATCCTAATAACATTAATGATGGATCTGTTCCATTTTAGTGTCCCAGAAAGCCATGCCACTGAGCCAGCAGCCTGCACAAACCAAAACCCTGCAACTGAGTAATTACGCTATATTTTCTGCCATAATGAGTCAAAATGTCTGCTGTGAAAAAGGTCTATGTTAGTTGGTTACTTAGCGGGGCTAGCCGTTTCCTTCCACCTTCAGTCTTCTCCTCAGTCTCTAAGCTAACATTTGTGCTACGGTACAAAAAGGTGAGTGGTTTCAATCTCCTCATCCAACTTATGTCATGAAAGTGTCTACAAATTTTCCAAATTGTTATTCCTTTAAACTACATGGAGTATGGGACTAGCACTGATTAGGGTAAGGCATTCCAATCATACTCATGGCCCTATGAGGTGCTATGGGACTCAGAGGAGCAAGTGTTATGTCAGGTAACAACTTTAATAGAGTTTATAATGAACGGCTATAGAATGACAAGCCTGTCCTGTTGATCCTGATGCATAGTAATAGACCAAGATGTTCCATATTCAGAAAGCAGCAATAATTGCATTACCAATCTGCTCATTAGCCGACTCACAGACTACACTGGCTCTCACATTTTAAGTGTAAAAGGGTATTCAAATTAGAAGTACCGCTCCAGACAGCAAGAAGCCTTTATCTAATACTGTGGCATCCCCACCACGCTGTGTGCCTGCCTTTCAAGGGGAAGATGATAGAGCCTATAATCTATCACAGAGAATACTAACCACTTTCCCCCAGCAGAGTTGAAGAGGTGAACTATTTCCCCCCAAAGGGATCTTTTCAGAAGGCTTTAATATGGATGAAAACATTCATCTTTTTTTTGTGTTGCATGAGGATATCGAGGATATTGATTTGGCGGAACTGAATGGACAGTCATACTGAGGATGTCCTCTAAAGCTGCAGACATTTGAGTTGGTTTTGCCGCAGCGCAGCCAGGGAGAATTCTTTAGAATACTGAGCATGTTTGTTTCAAGGCATTGACAAAGCAGGATTAATTCAAGGCTCATATTGATGATTATTTTTTATTAATGTAGATAAAGGGTATTTTATCATTTCTAACAGTTGGAGGCGTGGTATGACTTACACTATCTCTCTTCTCACTTCCAAAGTCAAAACCCCTGATTACCCCTCTGTCTTTGTGGGGGGGGTTCTGCATTTAAACTGGCTCTTCAATGTGCGGGCAGGTAGCTTTAAAGTGTTGAAGTGCATGTATGTGTGGCCATGTTCAGACCTGGCATTAACATCTGTCCTAAGAGATCCAAAGACATGTGGACAGCTCTAGTGCCAGGTGTGAACACACTCAGGACATTTTGAGGATGCATGCAAATCCGATTTCTCAAGACCATAGACTCTTTATAAAGATGGATGCGATGGCGCTGTTTCCCTCCACTGTGTAAAAATGAAGCCAAAATAGACACTGGCATCTTTTAATATATAAGGCTCTTATTGGAAAACTGCCTCAATACCTCTCAGAGCTGCTTCATTGCACAGATGGATTTTATCAGACCCGTTCAAACGACTTGCTTTTACTTAATGTCCCCCGCATTCAGTCTGAACTTGGAAAATCTAATTTGACTCGATATCATTGTAAATCAGTGTTACCCCTCTCGAGTATAAATAAAGGTTGATGATTGATTATTGCAATAGAATATCCACAATTCACATAATACAGTAGAAATTCATAAACATGTTTTAAGCACTTGAAGATTCAATCATCACTCAACCATATGTCATGCACGAAAGCCAAGAAAACAAATATGGTCAAAGTTGTCATATAGATATTTAAAGCTGCAGTGCATGTTTTTTAGCATAATTGGGCAAAAATTCCACAATTAGCTTTCAGCATATTGCCATTCAAATGGCCTGACAGGAAACAAGAATTCTATCCATTTCTGTGGACTGTAGAAAATCTACCCTATGCAGAATTTGGCTAATCACAGGTGTTTTCAGACAGGTAGGGGTTAAATATGTCATTGACAGCTGTAATTACTGATCCCTGTTAAGATTCCGTCAGATGTGACTCTACTGCTCTGGCTTGACAAAGAAACTTGGAAAAGTGTCTTCTCTTCTCCACAGCATCATGTTCCTCTACATTATAGTTAGTCTTTTGATTTGAGCCAAGAGGAGAGAGCTGCAAAAAGAAGGTGTGTATTTTCAAATTCTGGCACTTTTTCCTCCTGCAGCTTTGAGGTTTATTGACCAATTCAAGGCATCAACTCATGCAGTGGGTGAATGGCAAGACAACATTCCACTTGCACTTACAAGAGTGAATTAAATGTGCCAAGAAACACTCGAAATGAAAGCTTCCATTATGTTTTAGGCTATAGATGAGCTTCTTTATTTGCATATCAAGTGGGAAGGTCAGATATGATCACAAGTGATCACTCAAGACACGTTTGGAGATGTATTTTATTGTTGTATTGTGAGGAAACGCACTTAGAACTGCACACTTGAGGTCGGATATCTCGGGATGCATGTTAATGCAAGGTCTGAGCAGGGTCTCTGTGTGAGGAAATGCATGTACACGAGAGAAGCAGCAAGAAAGTGAAATAAAGAGTAAGAGTGCAGGCTAAGCCGTGACCACAACTGCAGTCAGACAGAATCCATGCAGCTCATTAGTAGTATTTCTGTTCTCAAACAAAGGCAGGGTCTAAAAAATATTGTAATTGATTTCCGTGCTGGCTCACCCAGCCTCCTTTTAATGAATAATTATTTCAAATGAGCACTCAGCAAAGGACTAAGGCAGGGTGACTATTTTTGTATTTTGCTTTCATTTAATTCATTATTTTATTGCTTTCATTCATGTGACTGACAATGCAGCTAAACAAGTGACACAGATTCATCTGTCACTGAAACTTCACAAACGAAGCAGAGGAAGTGCTGCAGCTAAATGTCAGAGGAAGACATCACAAAGTACAAGCCAATTAGTGACTCACCATTGATCTCTCTCCCCTCGCAGATAGACACTTGTTCATGACAGTAATGCCTCTGTTTTGCAGAGTAAAGTTTGAAAAAACATCTCTCCTTCTAAATCGCTTTGCTATATTCAAGCACCAGGCTGTGCTCATCTACCTGCTGCTGCCTATTCATAAATACACTCTGAGCAACATATCTCATTTTGAACATTAAGGTACGAGTGGAAATAGGCAAAAGCTGATGTGATGTCAATTTAAAATTCAATCCCAATTCCCATTTTCAATTTACATCTGTTATATTGCATTTTTGGAACTTTGTCCATCAAATAATTTCTTAATCCCACCTGTTCTATCCAATCTGCGATGAAAATATTCTGACACTACTGAGGACTAACATATATGAAGGAAAATTATCCTCAATAGTCACTAATTGATAACTTTGAAATTACCCCTTAACCACAAATATACCTCAGGGTTTTTGTTCTTTCTTTTTACCATCAACACACATTTAAACAGTCTTGAAATACTGTATACACAAATGTGCACTTTAATGATAGCACAGAGGGCTATGTAAAAAAAAATTAAAAAAATTAGCTCAATAGCTCAAAAACATCTCCACATGTCCACGTCTCATCTCTATAAGAAAGTGCGTCTGTTCGTTGGTGCCTGTTACATTTAAAACACGATATCTCAGGAACGGTTTGACAGAATGTCGCAAAATTTGGATGAAATATTCACTCGTAACTGAGGATGAAATAAAAAAAAATTTGGTCACCAAAAGCCAAGGGAACTGTGACCTCACCAAACATGTTTTTGGCCATAACATCTAATTAAGAGAACTGCATCAAAAGATGATGATGCAAGGATAGAAAACATATCTGATTGAACTGATGGTTCTTGTTTTTATGCATGATGTCTTAATTAATAAAACTTAATATGACAGTTTAGTGCTTTACAATGCAAGTTATATATATATATATATACAGTATATTCATGCTGATACGTCATATATATATGATATATATATATATATATATATATCCTGATATATATATATCAGCATGAATATACCGTATGTATGATGAACTGGGAAGAGGCATAGAGAGGCTCTCATGGGGGGTGAAACACTAATCCACATGCGCAGTGGTCCTAGTCTACTAGGACCACATAATGGGCCACATAATGCAGAAGTAACACAGAGACCATAACCATTTTCGGCTCATGTGCCAATAAGCAGCTTTCCATTCAAAAGAACAGGCAACATTTTGGAGTCAGGAATCCAGTTCTAATAATACAATTAATAATACATATCAGTTCATAAAATTGATAATTTGATTATGGGATTCAAAACTACAGAACACAGTGTGCAGTACATAGTCCTATAGTATTTAATTAAAATTAAAATATCAGCAAGGGTAGCCAAAAATGGGGCAAGTGAGAATGTTTTAATTGTAGGAAAAAGAACCCTTTAAAATCCCCAATATTTGTATAAAAAGTTATTTAAAGAAATTTTGAATTGGAGCCATATTGTGTATTTTCTCCATTTGAACGCTAGTAAGCAGGTTTCTTTGTTATTTAGGTATCTATTCTACCTAATAGACGGAGTGGCACTCAATGTAAGCCTGCTAGGCATCTCTTAAATTCAATCAAAGTGGACTGAAAGATTCATGATCTCCATTTATGACTGATAATGTGACAGCCGTTCAAAGTATTGTATATCTCTGCACTGGGAGCAAAGTAAAAGCTCAACCAAGGTTCATGTGGCTCAAATTAAAAAGCTTTCTTAAACAAAATAAGGCGGTATCATTCTAAGGGAATCAATAAACTAATTTAAGACCCTTAAGAACTCTTTAGCTTCCCGGAGTCACAGTTAAATGGCATTCTGAAGGGATATTAATTGCTCCTTTTTGTTTCATTAAACTCAAAAAGAATGGTGATGTTTTGAGAGCTGGGATATTTGAGAGGATTCTGTTTTAAAGTAGCAATAGCAGCAACAAAACACAGAATTCTAAGCTGACTATACAATTGAGTTTATGTTTGATTTTATTTGTATAATTATTGTTGGGAAGCAACTTTTTATAGTTTTCGTCTAAAACATGAGACTAAATTGAAACCCTAATCACCTTCACATATGTAGCCTACGCTAGCTAAGGTACTAGAGCCAGCCAGCTAGCTTAGCTTAGCATAATGACTGAAAGTGAAAGCAACAGTGAGTCTGTCTCAGTACAGTAGCCAACCCCTGTAACATCATACAGTATTGTTGGTATATTGCAGATTTTGTGGTAATTGAACAAATCCTGTTACCTTTGCATATATATGTACATAGCGAGTCTCACTGTTTGCTTTTAGTCTTTATGCTAATATAAGATACCTAGCTTAGAGCAAATAAAATATTAGTGTAGTATAGTGTGTACAGTTTGTTGGCTGACCAGCGGTGACTGCTCTATCTAAAATTACCTGAAGAAGAAAGGCTATTTAAACACGATGTTAAATAAATTAATTCTCAATTAATAAATTAATTAAAAGGTCTCTGTGATCTTTAGTCATGTCAACATTTATTTAAGTTGTTGTTGTTTTTAACTGTATTTGCTTAATTTCTGTGTGAATTCGTACACTTTCTGACTCTGGGGCTCTGGCCAAATGACCTGAGGCTATGCTCTTATTGGAGGTTTACAGAAATGCGCATCTGGCTTTCAGTGGCAGCTTATCTGAATAGTTTTGTGGGTTTTTTTGTCCTACTGTGAATGGATAATTTTTGCTGGGTTACCTTTTGTGAGAAACAGACACATTCAGGACTGCAGAAAGAACATAAAGCGGACAATGAACCTGCTCCAAATGTCACAGGTAATCAAGTTTAGTCCCATTCAGCTCCTCCGTTTAGTCGCCGGCACCTCTTGGTCACTGTGTTTTAACAGTGTGATGCAAACAGCCACATGACTGTTCAGCTATTTAATCCAAGCACATGCACAAAACAGTGTGTCTAATTGTAAGTAACATGAGGCAAAGCTGTAACTATGATGCTGTGGATGAATGGATCCGTCGCAGGGTTTTCACCTGGGACGCCTGGGTTTGATTCTCGCAAATGCCTTCATCTTTTTTTGGTTTTTGGTGCGTTTTTAATTATTTTCAGTTTTCAGTCACAGAGTGATCAGTCAAACATCAAAATCAGAGGCTTATGACATGTCAACACACACAGTATCAGCTGTCATCAAAACTTTGGGTCTGCACACAAATTCATAACTAGACCCTGCTGTGTTCATAGTCGTTGTCCAACCCCCCAGTCTTGTTTAGCACCAGCCGCCACTGTAGCTGAATACAGAATCTGTTTAGCATGCAGAAAGCAGAGTCATATCAAACAATTTTTTAATCCTACTTGTTTATTATTTTTTTGCCTCTGCTCTGGAGGAGCCTCAGTATTACTTGTAGATGCTTTTAATACTGGCAATGAAACACATCTTGGCCCATTTTTATTCCCCTGGAATAGCATGGCCTTTTGACCACTGTGAGGTCCCCGTACGAAAGCATGCATAGCCTAACCTCATTAGTCAAGCTTTACACGTGCGGAGAACAATAGAAGTGGACTGGTAATCGGGCTGCAGAACTGACAGTAGGCCAGTGGCAAGCAAATGTAATAGAACAAGCCTGAGGATCAATACAAGTCAGTGATCGCAGACAGACAAAGGTTGTTTAGTAGCAGGCAGCACTAATTGAAATCAATGGCTAATCTGATGACAGTTCTTAGCCTTTACACCTCTGAGGATTCATAAACGGGAATCACTGAAGAGCAGAGCGCCGTCTTTTTACAATTGCCTTTCCCTACTATACCTTTGTTTTTTTGCTGATTCACATGGCAGAGACGCCAAACTAAGCCATTCAGTGAGGTTGGATTGCCCCAGGATCAATAAGAAGTGCTGTGTTCTGCTGTATGTGGTGTATCGTCAATGAAACCTCACAAGTATATAAAATATGCATGTGGATATCTCGTTGTGAGAAGTCCAAACAGTAACGTAAGAGGTCATTCAGCTGGTAATTGATTCATTCACAGAGGAAATAGTGGTGGCAAATGAGGCCATGGAATTTAATTTATTTAGATGTACAAGGGTCAGGTGAATGCGGTGTCCATCAAACAGGATTGAACCCAATTTACATGCAATTACATGTAATGCCCTTAAAAGCTGTGCTTAATTGATCAAGAAGCTGTGGTCTGTTTTATATGGACGATGGACCCCAAGCTGTGTGACAGCTTGAGAAAGAGAGATGAGACTTAGACCGGACGTTTTAATCACCCGACGTCAATAACCCATCAGGCACCGGGGCACTAAAATAGATATCACTGCGACTTGTCACAAACAAATTGTCAAGAAGAATCATAAGATAGCATTTGAAGTTGATCGTTCCATGAACGCGACGCCGCTTTCAATCAGGGAAAGGTTTTCTGGACAATGTTCTGATGTTTCAGGCCTCGCTGGATTTTCTGGCAAAGCTCAACTCCTGAGTGACATCATATTTAGTATTGTGACACCAATTAGCAGCCGGCAGATGTATTTTAATTTCTGACTCCAAGGTTCACACAAGTGCTGCTCTCAGCTTGAATTATAGGCGAGTAGGAGTACAATGCACAGATGTTAAGTGTGCTGTAGTGAGAAGATTAATACTACAAGGGTTTAAATAGATGTGTAGCTGTAATATATGGAGAACAGAGGACAAAACCAAGTGGGTGTAATATACCTAAATTATGAAATATACTTTACTGAGTCATTCCTTGTTGACCCCTGTATTTCTGCTCTATTTAAATGCAGCAGCTGTGGGAGTAAGAGCATGCTTGACATCTCAAGATAGTTACAACCCTGCAGAATAATGTGTAGATTAAACTTTACTGATCGCCCAAAGGGATGCGTTGTATGCAGATAATGCAGACCAAGGCTGCGGTGTACATTTCTGGTGTTGGATTTGTCGAAACAAATCATCTGTGGAGTGAAAACTTTCAAACAAGACAAGATGTTAGATTTGCAGAAGTGCTACTGTTGTTACTTGACTACAGCTACTGTAGCTTTTCACAAGGTCCTTGGAAAACTACAAAGGGGGGGGGTATATTTTACTATCAAAGTAGTCGGTGCTTTCTTGTCTCATTTGAAATCAGAACCGTGCGTCTGTATTTGAACAAGGCTTTGATTCATGCACAGACACACTCCCTGATCCCTCCCCGCTTAATCCCTCCATTGGCTGGGACAAGGACACGTTGACAATTTAAGACCTCTTCCCTCAAACTCTCTTAAACAGTCCTGTTGACCGATCACAGCATAGTCTCCGGGATTTAGGAACACGCTTTTAATTAATCAGCTTGTAACTGGCAACCCAATTGGGTAAATATATTCTCACCAAGCTGACATTTTCTCAGAATCGAATAGATCTGGCAGGTGATATTCTGAAAAAAGTTTCAACTACATTCAAGTTTGTTTGACCATGTTTGTAAAGCAAGAGTGTTTAAGAGCTCTGTTTTTACACCCTCATTCTACTCATTGTTTAATCATATATACAGTATATACACATCATACATATATACATAATCATAGAATATTTTCTATGAAGAGTATTTTATTCAATGCAAAGGTACAGGGGGTTTTAATTATTCAAATACAGAGGGAGAAAGAGAAATGTAGATATGTGCATGCCTCTTTATTTAATATTATTATAATATTATTATAACATCCACTCTTATCATGGAAGCCCTAACCCATTAGGGCACAACAGAAGCCGTGTAAGGCTATGCATGTATTAGACTTCATCTGATGTCATCCAGTGTCATTAGGTGCTGTAGAAAATAGGGACACACAGATCGCCTCTGACATCATTCGAATCCGCATGTGCGTGTAAATCATCCACCCGCCACCCACCCAGCCAGACGAATTAATTTCTCCGATTTAGAGACCCTCACCCGATCATGCCACAGGTGTCTGTTCTCCCTGATCTTGTCTCACGACTCGTGCGTTTTGACAGTTGTAGCTCCAGGGGAGCTCCTGGTGCTGACAAAGGAAAAGAAAGTTCACTGAAGCCTCGCCTCCCCGCATCACAGAGTGAAAAAAGTCATTCATTCAGAGATGAGCGTCTGTCATTTTTATGATACAGCTATTTTGATTCACCTTATTGATTGTCCTCATGTGGTGTTGTCTGAAATGAGGGAATAAGAGAAGGTCTATTCAGAACTTAAAGGACCTAACTTAGCACATACATGTCTTTTATGCACACATTAGGTGTTATAGATGTAGATGATGTGCATTCAAATGCTCCCCGTAAGCCTCTGGCTTTCCAGGAAAATACTTTCTTTGTATATTATACTTTGTATTTTCCACATTAATGATTTATTAGTTCACCCACCTGCAACCCATCCACTATTCATTAGAGTATAAATGTTTATTACCCGGCCAGCCCTATCTGCAGATTAAGGATTAAGGAAGATTTGGAAGCTTGTTTTCAGGAGGTTAAATACGTGACTGACAGCTGTAATTACCAATCCCTGTTCAGATCCGATCGTTGTTCGTCTCTGTGGCTCCACACAGAAGCAACATGGCAGCTCCCATAACTGTGATATTTCACTTTTCCATAGTGGCATGAAACGGCATCATATATCTCTTTATATTCCATCTTTTGATTCAGAAAGAGAGGGACAGCTGCAGAAGGAAGGTGTGTATTTTCCAATTCTGCCCTCCCCCCAGAGCTAAAACGGACAAAGGACAGCCCTAAAGCTTATATTGCACTTAAATGAAGCTCATCTATGTTTTGTCATACGCATGGTTCACTGGAGTTGCATTATAAGGTCTAGTCTGACATAATAACACCTCCCTGCATTGATGAGCCACTGAAAATGCCAGTATGAGACTTGTGTTTTAAGCTTTTAAAGCCTAAAATCTCAGCACCTGGAGAAGTAATTCACTGGTATTGATCAACAAATGTTATCAGCCTCCCGCAGACATAACATGGCCCTTTGTGTTGTGAAGCAGTAAGTCGTTCTTTTCCCCCCTTTAACATTCTCTTACTGAGGGAAAACGCTGAAGTTTGGACGGGCTTGGCTTCACTCGCACACACGCCCACAGATTTACACAGGTTAGCGGCCTGCAGCGACAGATTTACTGTTGTGCTATTGGGGTCAGATGCCTTTGCTCATAGGCATACATTTGCTCACCTTTCAACATTTCAACAGGGTTGAAAACTGTTTTGACTGGCTGATTAAATCTGCAAACCAGCTTGTTTTCTGAACAGACTGAGTTCTGGTTTACAGTCATGTAAAGTTCACATCCACATAAAAATGTGTCTCGCACTTATTTGACTTTTACTGTGTTAAATGATGTGCGCGCCTACAGAGTCTGACATGACTTTTTTAAAACATTTATCTACTGAGATAAATGGGGGGGTCTTAAATCTAAGACATGCAGAGTAAAGTAAGACTTTGTGCCATCAGAGACTAATTATTTACCAAAATCTACTTGACTTCCAGCAGAGTATAAAGATCTTCTCAGTAAAGCGAGAGAGATCTTGCCAGCAGCCAACAACTTAACATTTAATTCAAAATTCTGGTGATGTTAAAGTAAAAAGAAGTTATTTATTTATTTTAATAAGTGACATTTTTATGGATAAAACATATTGAATGCAATGCAGTGTATTTAAATCATTTGCGTATAAAAGGGGGATTTTGGGCAGAGAACAAGCATAAAATCTTTCAAAGCTCCAGTATCTATGTCTAGACTTTATTCCACAAGCTGACGTTTTGGCACAAGGATACCTTTTCCATGTCTGAAAAGGATGAAAGCTAAATATGATTTTATTATTCATAATGAATACTTCCTTTTTTTCATTACTTTTTAACATCCACTTTTTTCATAGAGCCCTAATCCTAAACTAGGGTTAAACCTGTAGTTTAGGATTATAAACCTTCTGTCAGGCTCATAACAGAAAAAAGTATAAGGCCAATATGCATGTATTAGACTTCATTTGAAAGGAGACATCTTCTAGTTTCTGTGTTTAACATGAGGCTGAAACACAACCTGAACTACATCAGTTTAAACGTGGTTTAAATGTAACCCTAACCCTAAAATGGGTCACCGGTGATGTTATGAAGTTAAATAACAGACTATACAACAGATGGCACTGTAAAATACAAGCACTTCCACCTACTAGTTTGGTCTAAAATAAACTATTAAATTCCTCTCAGAGAGCCATTTTATCAACCTGACTTTGGGGATCACCTAACATATATATCTAACCCACAAGCAGTTCAAAGTTTTGCAGTTTGGATTTAGTACTATTTTGGAAATATTAGCATGTTAACACACAAAAATAAGCTTCACCTTACCACTTTAGCATCATTTATGTTTGTTCATAAGCTGATGTTAGCGTGGACCGGCTTTCTGACTGAATACAGTTGCTAGCATGGCTGCAGGTTTCACATATGCGCACGTCGATTTTCAAGGAAAAGAACATTGTGTCAAAATGAATTTATCACATATTAATATATTAATATATACATTTTATTGTAATTTTTGTAGGATATAATTGAAAATATTCAATTTGCAACATAGTTTGCTGTTTCAGAGAGCAAACGTTTTTTTTAACACTTTTCCTACTACTACTATTATTAATGATAATAGTAATAATAATAATAATAATAATAATTGTATAGGTCTTTTCAATACAGGCAACAAATTGCTTCACAACACAAGTAAGATAAGTAACATTAAAATAAACAAAAGCTTTATTTCAAAACTGTGTCTTCGGAAGTGAGTTTAAGAAATGAAATAAAACAGGAAACTGACTCTACTGATCAAATTTCCTTTAAAAATGTATGAAAGGCACTGTAACATACTTGTGTAAAGGTTTACTTATGAAGTCCCTTTCATTCCCCAAATCTGACATTTTCAGTGATCTCTCTGCCTTGGAAACTAGAATCCATCCTCGTGATCAATTCTTAAAATAGCACAGCAGTCTTCTTGTTCAGTTTTTAAATTTAATATAGTCCAATATCTCTTCATCACCACCATTACATCCTGAACTGAGAATTTCTGAGACTTTCAGGTGATCTTCCACTTTCTCATTTCACTCCACCACAAGAACCGGTGTCGAGGCTAAATGAAGATGCTTCACTTCACTGGAGTTGAATTGCGTTTCTATGCTGCCTGTCTACTTCCAGTCCATCTCTCCTTAGTGAAATGAGGTTGGGAGTTAGATTTAGGTAAAAAGGGCTTAATGCTACCACATTCAACAAGTTGGAAGTAATGCGATATGGCCAAAAACTCCATCATGATAAACATTTAAACATCAGTTCATATGAAAATTTCAAGGAACATGGTGAAAAAATAACATAAAAGACAAAACGAGATGAAAATGACACAAAAGATTTAACAATCAAAAATTACATCAGAACATGACAAACAGCAGAGCATTTCATATATCTATTCCAAACAATTCTAATGGCTGATATTCTAATTATTATTAAGTTCTAATTTGTCTGAATGAATGTATATCACACTATCAACGATAATTAACATTTCATCACCCAGAAGTTAGCTCACCACTAAACTAACACTGGAGATACCAGCAGGTCTGCATGTACAGGATGTGGACTATTTCCATGCTGTAGCTCCAGCTGTTGTTGCTCACCTGTCCTGTGCAGTGCTGTTATTCATGCTGATTGTTGATTTGCTCATATTTGTGCCCCTTTATAAAATGCCCGTGTTCATGTTGTTGTGTTCTGTAGCTGCAAGCACAAAGTGATGGTGCACATGCTGATGCCGTCTATTATGTGTGCATCTGCCACAGTGTTTCTGTGCCCACCGCTCCTGTAAATCAAATAACCTCTCTGTTGATTTGCCAGGGTCGTGGGGAGACAGGCTTCCGTTTTGCATTCACTGGCAGGAGATAAGCTCACTTTTCCTGTTTTGGAGAAAAGAGGAATTGTCATTGCATACGTTGAGCTGGACCGTAGGCCCGTTTGAAGAACAAGCAGCCCTTGTATTTTAGCAGACAAACAAGTTGAGATAATAATGACTTCTCCCATTGGGGGGAGATAAAGGGTAGACAGGGGAGACGGTGCTGGTCTTTTGAAAAAAGAACACAGTGTGAAGCACCAGAAGTCATCAACTGGAATTACACTTCAGCTTGTATTTGTCACTTCTTTTAGGTTGTGCCAGGCAATCACCAACAGAGGGGGGAGGGGGGGCACAATCCTAGAACAGACCTGCAGTTCTTAACAATCAAGCTCTGAGCTCTTCAGCTCTCTTCAACAGCATCAAGCTAGGTAGCGAAGGAAAAAGTGGCTTCACTGCGGGCACAGAACAATAAAGAGTTGGAACTGGGTGGCAGTGGTGTTGCCCTTAAGGTATAAATCTGTTGCAAATTGTCTCTTCTGCTGCATTTCATTACTGGTGGGAGACTGCGGGATGTTCACAAGAAGACAGAGAAATAGGTCATGATACAACATAGTGATCACTTGAGACACACTCCAAACAGTTTCTGCAGGCGAGATTTGATTTGTCCTGCCAGACAATTAGTGAATAATGTGTGTAGTAGTTAGATAAATGTATCAATCATCCCTTTGCTCAAAGACATTCCATAGGAGGATTACTGTATGTGGCACTTTTTAAAAACTTTTTTGCCTGGTAGATTTTAGGGGTTTGCGAGGTTGTTAAGATTGTTTTGGGCGTGTGTGAGAATGCTTGCGGGCCTGGAGGTTTGTGTGGGCGGTTGTTTGTTACGAGCATCTCTGTGTCTGTCACTGTCTCAGTGTAAGATGTACACATCCATCTACGTTACCGAGAAATGAAACACTTAGAAATCTTTTGTTTGTTTGTTTTTATTTATTTTATCACATGGATTCGGCAGGTTGAAGAGTTGTTTCTGGAGACTGTGTGATGTGATGGTGAAGTCTCCCAACATGGGGAAAAAAAAAAAACAGCACACACTGAGATGAATTGCATCAGAGCCCTGGCTCAGATTTAATAAAGGACTTTTAAAGAAAAACAAAGAAAAAACAAGAGGAGATGACTCATGGCTGTTGAAGAAATTAAGAAACATTTCATTCTGCAACTATAGAACTGGAAGCCTAAAGTTAAATTCTCTAAGTACCAAATACAATAAAGAGTCTTAATCAAATACAAAAGAAAAATGAAATAATAGAGAACAAACATCAAATTTTTCTTTTCATCAGCAACTTTTTCCTCCAAAGTCCTACTGTATGATGTCAGTCATACAGTGGTATCTCATCTCACTGAAGAGAGGACCTGAATTTATAATTCATGTCTAAGTCTGCTGTTTTGGATTTTTACCGTCCATTGCCAGTCCAGCTCAATGAGCAGGGGTACACTGCAGTGGAATCTGACAGTGAGTGCTTTTGCTTTAAAATGGCAGCTCTGCAAGAGAAGAAGTGCGCTATCCCCGGGGCGCTAGTACTCTCATGTGAAGTAAGCAATCTGTCAAATCCTCCACTCTAAAAATAAACACCAAAGAAAGGGGCAATATCTTATTTATTTATCTTTGTGCGAGTGCATAATCCCTTTGTTTCTGCTTGTTGTCTTCAGAACTGATGAGAGCGTCGTAACCCGCAGAACACAACATCGATTCGGTGAAATATTGCATTACTTGCCCCGAGTGAGTTCACATGTCTAACTGCATCAGATTCAAAAGGGGAGGCAGAATATTTGAAAGGACTCTCATGCAAGTTCACTCAAACTCACAGAATGAGGAAGAATTTCAGATTACGATGATTGAAGATGATAGCCGAGGCATCTGTCCAACTTCTCGTCCAGCTTCTTTGTGAGGATTGACGTCATGACTGCTTGCTGATAATATTACTTTGTGTCAATCATTCGGGAACAGCTGAAACTCACATCGTGTCAAAGATCTCCTGTTAAATGAGATACATGTTACATCTCCCAGCACAGCTTAACTCTACCTTTCCCACTGGGAAGCAGCTGTCTTCACTCTGTTTGATCATATTGCTGCATGTCTTCTTTACCCGAAAGCTAAGCTGAATTTATTGTACACCTTCCTATTTGGTGTTGAAAAGCACGGTGTTAACAATAAGCAAATGTGTATTGTAGTTGTATGCAGATATACAGACACTGTTCGTGTTACTGAATGTATTTGTCAAGAACTATAATTCCTCCATCCCAAATCTAGTAAAAAAGTGGGAAATAAGTTAACCTTTGACATCCACTCTTTTCATGGAACCCTGAAATTCCTAATTGTTCAATGTAACGATCCATTTCATTTGGTCACCATTCAGTGTGGTCGCAGCCCCTTGATTAACGTTAACATTACATGTCGCTATTTCATTAAAAAGAAATGATATAACCTTCATATGCAACACTAAATATAATGTTAACAAAGCCTTAATACATCACCTTGTCTTTTTTTTTTTTCTCCTGCCGAGTTCTTTATTATGTACAAAATGAATACACAACGTGACACCAGGTGACATCAATTAGCCAGACGTCACACAGTGAACAAGACAGAACAGATCAATGAGACAAGTGTACATCTATAAAGGCAGATGAAATTATGGTTCATTGAAACCAAATGACATTTTCTAAAAGAAAAATCAGAGTCAATATTATTAATCCACGCAAATCCTTCCATAGTCCTTTGATATGATTACCTGCCTGAACACAAGACGAAATTAACAATTCATGTCCTTTTTCAACTTTTATGTCTCATCTACAAGCATGATTTTGTGTCAGAGTCGTGTCAGATAGATCTTCTCTGGTAGTGGTGATGAAAACAACTCCCATGATCCCATGCCACTTCACAGTGTTGTCATCTACTACTATGTTGTTTTTTTTACTGTTTTGATTAAGAGACCCCTACTGGCAGAAACCAAATAATGTGTGTTTAACAAATGCTACGTAACACGTGTCACATGCGCTCACATCCAAACCCACTCTGCTGCCTCTGAGGAGCTACCGAGTGTCTGTCCTTCTGATGACCCCGACACAACCCCCCCTGTCATGGAGGATGTCTGACAGCAGCTGTACAGGTGCAGACCAGGCAAGGCACCAGGGTCGGATGGCATCTTAGTGCGACTGAGCTCCGCCATCCTCCACTCCATCTTCTGAGAATCTTACAGGATAGCATCACTCCCTAATCTAATCTCTGGAAGACATCCACCATCATAACAGTCCCCAACAGACCCCGTCCCTCAGAATGCAACCAGTTGAAGTCAACCATGCCTGGAAAAACTGATCATTTGCACCATCTCGCCATTGGTTGGACCACAGCTGGACCCCTATCAGTTTGCCTACAGGACAAACCCTAACCCTTGCTGTGGCAAGCCTCCTTCAGCTCCTCCTCCACACCTACCTCTTTTGGTCTGGAGTTTTGAACTTTTCAGTTTGATCTCAACTGAAACCTCCTGTGAACCATAGCCAGACCTTTGTCATTTGATCATTCTGAACCAGCACATTTACAGTGTGAAAACACTTTTTTGGATGGTTTGGACCTTTAGACTAATTACAGGAATTATAGCAGGCTATTGTCTGCAGTGACACAAAAGAATAATATAAAGAACAAATGAGCCACGGTAGTACATAGGGAGACAAAGTTATTAATAAGAAGGGTCCAACAAAGCAATAAAAAGTCTTGGAAAAAACATAAAAATGCTGAAACTTAAATGTATTTTTTGAGATGATGAGAGAGAAATTATATAAGAGGACAGAAGAGCAATTCCACCTGAAGATATAGAAACTGTGGCAGCATTAAAGGAGCACAATGCTGTCTGTTTATACATTTTTCTCCAATCGAATGGAAAAGGTAACCCAATGACCCAATTGATGACATGATGGCATCAGACGCATGCTCGTCTAAAAACCACTCAAGTACAGGGAGATGCAGCATGCCTCAGCGTGTAGGTACATATGTGGTGTGAAGTTCTTATTTCTTTAGTGAGCTCACAAAATTGCAGTGTGAAACCGAGATCAAACGTATACAGTATAACAAAAACATGCCCCTTGGTTTGAACTTTCAGATGTGAAAGCACCCTTAGACTCACTGCTCAACTTTGCTTCAGTCCTCTTTGTTGAATTCAACTCTGATCAGAAAGCTCCCCCCACCTCGGCATCCCTCCGCTCCTCATCCACTGGGTTCACAACGTCCTCACCAACTGACCCTTCATCCATCACCACGTACTTAAAATACTGTGACACCGCAATACTCCTAGTAGTCAACGGCAATGACTGTGTTAGAACCTATCAACACTCTATTTCCCACTTCACACAATGGTGCACAGATAACTGCCCAGGACAGCTCCCACAATCATGGCCATTGCACCTTGGGCAGCAGTTGTCACACTGTAAAAGCTATAAAAGCTTAAATCGCAAATGTATTCAGTGCAATTAACTCAGTAATTTGTGTCCAGTGTTCGAATATGGACTGTTAAATTTGATTTCTTTATGTGGAAAAGATAAGTAGGCTAGGCTCACGATGAAACATGGTAAGTGTCCACATCTGGGCCTGAATGATAAGTCACAGCAAACTAGAAAAGCACTCAGAGAAGACCCCTGTATGATAAATAATCAACTATGTTTTACTGTTTTTGGTCAGTTGGTGCCACTGGTTAGTTTAACTGACTGTTACCATGGTAATAAAGATCCTTGTTCTATACTCTTCTTTTGTTGCCAGTTGGTCAGATTTTTCTTATCATGGCATGGTCTGTTCCTTGATTTATTTTGCAAGTCACCCCCCTCGTGTGTCCTTGCCTGTTTTCTTCCCGTCTTTGCGTTTTTCCCTCCATTTCTCTGCCCATCTCCCCCTCAGTAGTTTCCCACCTTCCAGGCCACTGCCCCACTTACCTGCAGTTTTCCCTCCAATCCGCCCCATACCTCATACTTGTTTTTCATCCAGTAATCAACAGCTCCTGCTCAACTTGCCTGTTCATCTTGTGCACCCCCATGCTCCCTTGTATTTGGAAATATTTGGACCTTTCTTTTGGATTCCCTCTGTTTGTTTATTTGTTTTTGCTAATAAACCCCTTTTGTTTCTGCCCTCCGTGAGTCTGCGTCTGGGTCCTTCTCTTCTCTGCTACACCTGTGACATATTAATCATATTAAACTGTGACCATTCTTAGTTTTACTAGTGGGCACACACTCGCTGGCTAGCTGAAGCATTCTAAGATGAAACAACTGTTTCCAGTGACTCCACACAGTGAATCCGTGTGCATGTCTGCGTGCAAGTAAACAGCACTCTGTGCGAGGCATAAATCCACTGCTTCTATTTTTTCTGAATATAGATGCCTATGATGTTTCTCTTCAGTACAACTCTGTATATAGCCTTGTTTCCTAACTAAACTCCTTTAACTGTTCACTCTATGCAAGTCGCGTTTTTACCTCCAGAACACACATTTTAATGCCTCAGCTGATAAATTATTTTTGAAAACATCCAATTTCCAGAAAAAGTTTTGTGTTTGTTCTGATCGTACTGCAGGCAGAGTAGTCCCACCACAGCATGTAAAGCCTCTCTCTGCCTCACCTCGACGGGGTGGAGTTAACGTTACATTCTGGATTACTTTCTGTCGGGGTAACTTGCCGATAACTATTTTTGCCGGTAATAGAATAACAGAATAACAGCCTTCGTGTTGGTACAGGTTGGTATAAGCAATAGTAATGTGACAACATAAAGTTGTGTGATTTGGAGGCATTGAACACAGTGGCTAAAGCGCCTCTGCCCTCGTCCATCTCGATGTTTCACTAGAGGTATGTTGAATTGCGCAACGGTTCATTTTCATATCTAGAAAATGTGACAATGCATTGTGGGATTGGGATTATACAGAGCCCCTAAAGTCCTGCAAGGTGATATATTTTTTATCCCATTTGCATTAATTTGAGTTATTATCTTGTGCTAACAAGATACCATATTTTGCGAACGAGATAGAAAATGATTTTTGCTGATGACGGTACCGTGTCTACATGCAAGAGCCTCAATAATTTCATTATATGACATTCCAAGATGAAAATAAAACTTACTTAGTTGAGTAAGGACTTTAAGGGCTCCATAGGACTGTTATCAGAAAGTAGTGCACATATCATGCTCACTGCTTTTCATGATGCATTGTGCGATATTCAAGCGAGTCAACTATATAGGGTATAATAACTTGCACAATAAATTTGGACAGCACAACAAAATGAGAAACTTTGAGACGCCTTTGACAGGAGGAACATCTAGATAGCACACTGAATGACTAGTCATTGACTGGACATTCAGAGAGAAACACTTATTAGATTCAATAAACATAGTATCACTGGGGCTAATTTGACGTCATATTTTACATTTAACAGAGCTTTGGAAAATCAATCTGTTTTGAATGTATTATAAACATATACTAAGAGTTATATATGGCTTATAAAGAGCAGAAGTTAAAATACAGTAAGAGGATTCTTAGAGAAGGGCCTTGTTTACACCTCTCCAGGTATTTTCCCATGGCCTAAAGGTGTTTTATTCTTTCTAATTCTGTGCAAGGTCATTTAAGCTGTCTATTCCATATTGCCTAAGCAAATTTTTCTATTGCTTTATCATTTCTTAATACACAAATGATAAGTAGTTAAAAGAGGGTGACAAGATGAAAGTTCGGTCTGTAAATCCTTGTCACCGTGATTGGTTTTCTCTGACAAGGCGAGAAGAAAAAAAGTTCAAAGACATCCCTGTGCCAAAAACACAAATAAAAGTAATTAAACACAGCAACATCATCAATCTCCCCAACAGTGCTCCTGCCAGGCTGGTCTCTGCACTGAATTAACACTGGGTGGGCTTCTGCCGGCTGAGATGGCTGGCTGTTTGGCAGCCTGGGTTACTATCTTACCTGGCAACGAGCCAAAGCGAGATGCTTTGATTGGGCATGAGAGATCAGTGCGCATCATTCACTCCGGGGGACGAATAGCTGAAGCTGTTTATGATAAGATTATTCTGCAACCAGTTGATTAAATGGGACGCACATATATCTGTCTTGGGAATGAAGGGATTACACTGGCTGGCTCGGGATGTGTGATAAATACTATACATAGTATTGATGTTAAAGTGCGGTGGGAAAATGTTCATACTGTAATCCTATTGATTAAGCATGTTCTCTTGCCACAGTGCAATATTTCACTGTGATACACGTATTTTTTTGTGAATGACATTCTGGCTTGTACATCTGTGCAAGTGACCCTTCGTTTATCCCATCCCTAAAACGGCTACTTCCCAATCCTATGTTAGCAACCGTAACTAGGCAACGGGCGGCCTGTCAAGCTTTCAGAACGAGCGAAAGCTGTGGCAGTTAGTGTTTGTGTGGAGCTAATACATATCAACTGAGTCTGAAAATCAACACGTTTGCTTTATGAGTAATTTAAAAATAATTAAAGGATTTTAAAAAATTTCAAAACGAAATGAACGCATATTGTTTCCTTCCTGTGGCAGCTGACCTATGGTCAGTGTTGGACAGCGTTACTTGCCGGTGGTGCGAAGGTGTGGGTGTGTTTATTTGTGTTTTAGAAATGCACGCTGTTAAACACACAGTAAATAACATTTTATTTCTTTCATTTACTCCTTTCCCCTCTCTCTCTCTCTCTCTCTCTCTCTCTCTCTCTCTCTCTGCTTGAGCTCAGTGGAGTCTAAACTGCAGTATATGAACAATCTTATTCATCACATTATGAGTAACTTAAGTGATTCCACCACCACACACGGCTGTATAAGCAGCTGAGAGCAACATTATGTCGAAGCACTTTTGTATGATGGTCAAATGAGGCACCAAACAGGTTGGTCCATGATTATGTAACTGATCTGTATCAGTAACTGACTATAGATGACACAATAGTTTGTGTGGAGTGAAACAGTCTGAACTCTGAGCTCATTGTTTTGTTTCTTTCATATTATCTGGTCTATTTAAGCTGATATCTACTTTGAATGACCTTGGTGGTTTGGAAATTGAAATGGCACTTTATTATATAGGCCTGGGTTTATTCTTATTTCTGTCAGTGCAGATCAGAAATAATAATAATCTGACAAGCTGGATGATCAGGTGTGATGGTCTTTTTAAACGTGTCAGGAAATAATCTGTGTTTAAATACACTTCTTTTACATTTAAATATAAATGATTACAAGCTTCAGTCATTAATGCTGCTAAGATTTCTTTATAGCATTGAGAATGCTTTTAATTGCAGTAAATAGTGTGATTAATTAGTTACTCGATTGACAGTCATGATGTAAAAAAAAAATATATATATATATGTATATACATATATATATATGTGTGTATATATATATATATGTATATACATATATATGTGTGTATATATATATATATATATATATGTATATACATATATATATGTACAAATTGAAAGGGGTTGAATGCTTTTGCAAACAGCATATTCTTTTCATTTTCTTACGTCCCAAATGGTGGTTACTTATCTTATTCACACGAGATGATAAAATCTCACCATTTGGGACTTGAAAGCCTGTGTGCAGTTTAAACTTTAATCACTAATAATCCATTACAATTGGAAATAAAACAGTCATACATAAAAATAATGTATCATTTGTTATCCAGTGAA
Organism: Coranthus polyacanthus; assembly: GCA_037367275.1. Classification (NCBI taxonomy): domain Eukaryota; kingdom Metazoa; phylum Chordata; class Actinopteri; order Kurtiformes; family Apogonidae; genus Coranthus; species Coranthus polyacanthus. The sequence goes on from JAPQRN010000001.1 coordinate 25,934,832, forward strand.
ATTAGTGAAATTAATGTATGCTTGTTTCATTCTCATTAGAGGTGTTTACATGGAACACAGAGGAATGTGGATACTCATGCCTGTATACATTCTAAACACTAGTATCCTGGTTACTCATTACTGCTACTGTTTGTGCAGGTGCCTGTGATGTTTACAACTTAAACATATGGTAATTTAATCTGACATTTCAGTATCTGCTAACTTTAAAGTTAGTGTGGCTGTAGAAAATGAGACCACTTTGGTTTACAGCAGACTTAGCACTATTAAATGCCAACGCCACGTTGTGGATTTGTCTGACTGGTATTCATCTACTGCCAGCAATGGGAGATGAGAGACACAGGTAAACATGTGCTTCAGCTGTTATTCTGTCACTGTCACCACGTAGGACAAGGAGGTGGATGAAGATCCGCAGCCGTGACTGATGAAAGAGGGTCGTCATGCTGGACTTCAGTGTCTGGTTTTCATGTTAATCCACATAGTCATGTTTCTGTAGTGTTTTCCACTGTGACCTCAATTCAATTCAATTCAATTTTATTTATATAGCCCAATATCACAAATCAGGATTTGCCTCAAAGGGCTTTACAGTC
>JAPQRN010000001.1:25935518-25952597 GCA_037367275.1 Coranthus polyacanthus
TATCTATCTATCTATCTATCTATCTATCTATCTATCTATCTATCTATCTATACATGCAAACTTTCTCTCTATCTACGAGTAGAAGATTGTCCACTTAAAAGTCTTACAATAATCAGCAGTTTACTGACACAGCCACAGTGTAACTATTAGAACTGGTTGAGCACTAACACCCGGTTCAGTATAAACACTCCCGCAGGTGCATCCTAAATTCTATGCAGGGTTCCCAAACATTTTCAAAACTTTTCCATGACTTTTCACGGACTGTATATTTTCCAATTACTATTCATAAAGATACAAAACTGCATTGTTTTTAGTCAAATAACAACAACAGAAAGTCATCCCAGCACCTACAGCTTCTACAAACAGAGGGGAAACCCTGAGAGGTCTACAACATTTTAAAAATGCTCTTCAGTGTCTACATCTGAGAGACTTGGTCTTTTGTTTTATGAATTTCATTACAGACAAAATTCTGGAATGCAAATTCATCAAGGGGTGAAAAAGGTGACAACGATGCAAACCTCCTAGGAGGAATCTGGGGGCTTCTAAACCATGAAAAACATTGCTCCAAAAGTAATGGAATGTCATTTATTTCAATGAAATGTTTTTGTCTTTGGAATTACACACCCAGTAAGGACTGGCGCTACAGCTACAGCTGTTTCGCCTCATATTTTGATCTCAAAACGGCTGCTGAGGAGTTTGCATCCCTAAAAAGGTCAATTCCATAACTTTCTAAGATTTTAAAACTCCACAACATGTCCAGGTTTTTCATGACTGTGGGAACCTTGTCAAAATGAGACAAAAACAACAAATTCCAGACACTGACATAAAAACAATGTTTCTCCTCATGCGTACAAACACCAACTGAAAAACCAATGCTGTGACCCACATGTGAGAAACAAAGTGGCTTCTCCTACTGACTTTTGTTCACATCAGATTAAGAGCTGTGTGATGTTGTGTCAGTAATGGTGACTTCATAAAATGTATATTGGGACAGACCTTTACAGAGTCCGTCAAACCGCTTTTGTTGTTGACAAAGGCAGTGTTTTAGCGTAATTTTCAAATCACTGCCCCTACTTTGAGCCCCACCTCCCCAAATCTGGTTACAATATAATTCCTCCCACCCACATTTTAGCCAAATTCAAAACAGTTGTCTCCAGTATTTCTTTTGTAAACTGTGCATGAGGTTGTCTCGTGTGTCTACAATGCAAATACTGAGACCTAATCTGTATATAATCAAATATGCACTGTGTTGGGGATAGTTTTCACATACCAATCTCAGCCAATATCTGATTGTTTGTTAGCTGAGATTAGTGGAGGTAATGTGTAAGATTTTCCAATTGGAGATTCAGGCAGTTTTGTCTTTGACTTGTTAGACAAGTTGGAATAGAGCAACAAACTCATCATTACACCAGAATCTCCATGCAATCCTTTAAGGCATAAATGTTAACCAAAAACCATGTCCATGATCAAAGATATGCACAAATTCCAAAGAAGCAGGTTTAACAATGCAGTTATTAAAGCTGAACAGTCCTTTTCTTTCCTATACAGGGAGTTGCGTGCTCTTAATGCCCTCACATCATCTCCCTCCACCTCGTTCCCTCCGTCTTACCTGTGTCCTGTCTGAACTGGTGCATGGACTGGAGATCTATGATGTAGGGCGAGAGCCGGCTGTCCACCTGGCCGAGGACCACACTGCCTCCGCGGGGGTCGCTGCTCCGAATGGCTGCCTCTATCTGGTGGGAGACGGTGGGGCTGTAGGGCCGCCAACGGCCGTGCTCGTTCAGCCATTCCCACACCACCACCGCGGAGGCCAGTAGCATGTTGTTACTATTGGCCCTGGAAAACAAATTCATTATGAAATAGCAGGAAAACACTTGTTTTTCTGTCTGTAACGCTAGGCACCCCGGAGACAAGGGGTATTTTCTTTGCCAAAATAATAAAGGCTGTGTGCTAAAAGCAGAGGCCAACCACACAGCAAACAAGCAGACATTTCTACACAGCTGTATATTTTGAGTGTGAACAATTTCAACATGGCTCTGTCTGAACCTATAAATGATTCCCCCCCGTGATAAATTAATGAAGACCGAGTGTCCCCCAAAGCCAAGACAAAGCCAGGTTTAGCTAGCTAGTATCTTACATGGAGCCGCGGCAGAGCTAACGCCGGGAGAAGGCGACACATTTCTGGACGAAGAGCGGAGTCCTTCGCATGGCCAACCGGCGAAAGAAATCACAGTCCAGGCTCAGCTGTCTTTGTTCTAACACCGCAATACGATGTTAAAACAGCCGCACGGCGAAGTGAAGGCAAAGCAGCCTCAATACCGGGGTGTGTGTCTGTTACTTTTTGCTTCCACCACACCGATAGCTTCTCCGACGAACAGTCGATTTCCAGCGACGGCCCTTTTTCGGTGCTTTGTGAGGTTCCTGCCTCGGTGAAAGAAATCTCCTCAGCGTGGGGGGTTATATGTTAAAAAAATACGCTCCAGTTGTTGTTTTCTTGTGCAAAAAAAGCTAGATACACACGAAGCCAGGCAGAGCCAGCATCATCAGGGTGTACATAGCAACAGCTAAGTGTGTTTTTCATTCGTAGTTTGGGGCGTAACGTACCGAAATGTTCAAGAAAAGTAGTGGATTCCAACAGCGCAACCTCAGTAGTAACGTCTGTGCAACCCGGATCAGCTCCGAGAACAGGTTCAACTGGTCTGGTTCCAGTGAAAACACAACACTGGAGACTGACATTATGAGCAAATGTAATTATCGAAGTGGCCAATGTCTGCTTGGCCCACATGTAGTACGTCTTATTAAGATTTTTGTGGCGACTGAACCAATTTCATGTCTGTGTTATGTGTTCCTAATTGCAGTGTGGTCACTGAGGGACCCGCAGCACAAGCCTCGTAGTGTTTCAATGAAGACACTGTATTTATATGAAAAACACCAGCTTTCAGCACTTGGTTAGTCGAGATGCACCAGTTTATACACAAGTATGTTTTTGGTTTTTCAGCAATACACAAAAGGGATGACTTTTTTTCTTTTTACTAAACATTCACCTGTTGATAGGATCTTCTGGGTCCAGTTCTCCTAGTCCAACACGCTTGGAGCAAAATCCAGGACCGTCACAAGCCTTCATCCTTTTGACTCCGCCATGGCTTTTTCTTTATCTCCTTTTTCCCCCCAGGTACTCGTCCAAAACCTCCTTCTTTCTCTTTAGAATAATAGTTTTAAAAGTTTAAAAACAAAAGAGAGAGGAACTGGACTTCCTCTAATGGCTTATGAGTAAAAAAACCAAAGGACGTCCATGATACGGTTTATTAAAATCTCCCATGTTTATCTATAAACTAACCCGTCGACTCCATCTTCGTCTTGTGGAGAGAAATCCTGGGTAGAAACTACGGCGTTACAAGGGGGGGGTCTGGGAGGACAACTGCAGCCCGGATCCAGCCCCCTCACCACACCCAGGGCCTCCCACGGTACGGGACAACAGACAACCAATGGAAACGAGGGCTCCTAAAGCACTTCACGCAGGGTCCCCCGTTTTAATGAACCTCGTTAACGCCTTGGTTACACCCGTGTAATATACGACCTGTGTTTTTCTTTGGCCTAATTTAACTGAAATGCAACTGTAAGTGAGTTGATTAAAGTCGAATACATAATTATGGCGAGTTTGCCGTTCTATTCAACTTAACACCACTATTTGACTTCTTACCTGATAGAAGCGTCGGCTGTGGACGCAAGCTGTGTTTTTTAAGGTGGTTCGTTGCTGCCGCCTCGTGGACAAATAGAAAATCGTACACATTCTGACTGGGCTCACTACAGGAGTCGAAATAATGTCATTTTCAGATCTCGACATCCTACATATATATATCTATAAATCATATTTCTTATTACAGCAGAGCAGATAGGAACACCAACAGGCAAATGCCAGGCTAGCACTTCAACGTCTAGGGCCCTTCAGCAACAGCCTCATACTGTCATTATAAGCCACAGTCAGTCTCTGCAAGCTGGCTTTTTTCAAGTAAGGCCACACATGGGCAGAATAGAGGAGTACGGGAAGCTTTAAAGAGAGACTGCTGAAGACCAGCAATTCTAAATGTAAGTGTATATACTATAAAAGTATCACGGAGGCCGTATAAATATGTCGGGAGAGCCCTATTTAAGGTATAATGACGTCAGCTGTCTTCATCCGGGGCTCCATAGCTCAGGGGTTAGAGCACTGGTCTTGTAAACCAGGGGTCGCGAGTTCAAATCTCGCTGGGGCCTCATCTCCTTTTTCATTTTGTTTTCTACATCCTAATACGAAAATGGACAGAGTTCAACAGCGAAGATAGTATACATGACATTCAAAACATATCGCATTCATTTCAACATTCACACTGAACTTTAGCGTTAATGTTTTTAGCGTTAGTTGCATGTTACCCGTTTATAACCCCCTGTCGTAGTTTTTCTAAATATTAACCAATAACCATTTTGTACCCGTGAACTTGAGGGTCCACAGTCAAGAAACGAAAAACATGAAAAACAAGAACGCAAGATATCAATCGGCTACTACATGCCCAAACAAATCAGTTTTAATGTCTAATTATACAGGGAAATATTATTAACGACTGTACATATTCATTTGCATTTTTGCCCTGCAAATAATCGAGGGGCAATCTACCAATTTCATACATATAACCTTAGCCTGGATTCTTCGGTTGACTTTTGCTTCCTACTTACCCGCAGTGTAAGCTAGCCTCAATTGTACAAAATGTATACTACCAAATAGAGAAAGGGAAAGTACGCGACCGTTAATATCCGCGTCATTTCTCGATTGAAATGCCACTTTTTCCGAATGCATAGGCAACATTTGGATGTATCTTGGTAATGTTACAGTATGCTACCGATACTTGACATAAGCATGAGATGCACGTAGCGTTTTTAGTTAGAAAACGTAAGTTAGCTAATGAAGTTATCGCATGTGGGCTAGCCAAACTGCTGTAGTTTTCCGTATCTTCCCACTGGTAAAGCACCATATTACTGCCTGAAATCTATTTTCACGTTGGCTTTGTAGTCATTTACTATCTAAACTGGAATACTGTGCGCACAGACATGACATCCATATTCTAACATTGTGAGTGATGTTCTCAGAGCCCGGATAGCTCAGTCGGTAGAGCATCAGACTTTTAATCTGAGGGTCCAGGGTTCAAGTCCCTGTTCGGGCGATACGTCTTTTGCGTTACTGTCGTTAATCTTCTGCAGACAGCATGCATGAAATGCCACATAATAACGGATAATACAAAGATAAAAATAATTTAGAGAAAGAAAGAAACTGTCAGGCACTACTAACTTTATTAACACTTTTTGAAATAATGGCATGAATAATAAAATAATATAATAATAGTAAAAAAGCATTGTATGCTTCAATAGGCTTACTTAATATATTTCCATCACCTACTGTTTCAATTTTTAATATTTACACACAATTTCTGTTACAGGTCTGTTACAGTCTTCATCATATAATGCATATTAAACTAACAAATCCTCTAATTTCTTTTGGAACACAAAACTCAAATAGTGTTTTGGTATTAGATCTGTAATAATAACAAAAACTGTGTAACTTGTGCTATACTTACATTACATACACTTACTTTTCTTACATTACAAATTTGCAAAAAAATATTTTTTTCTGTCAACAGAATGTGTTGTTTTGCAAAGCCCATTAAATAGCATGTTACAAAAAAAAATGACGGTATTGTTCCATAGGTTATCAGATGACCAAGCACACATATTCACTTCTGTGTAAATAATATTATGAGGTACATATGTACTTCCTGACTGCTATACAAAAAAATTAGCTGGTGGTTTTCCTGTTTACCTTGACTCTTGTCTTCCAGTGGATAAAGCAAACACAAAGCACCATAGTCAGTAGCACACAGCTCCAAATCACACAGTACCAGTGGTAAAAGAGGGAGAGAGATGAACCTGGAGATGAAACTGAGACAATAAAGACAGGGAAAGTGAGGAAAAACAAAGCTATGGGTTAGAATAACTTGTTGTGTTTTTTATTTAGCTGAGAACTACTACTGTACTGTACTACTGTATAAACTGAGACGGACTTCCTTGTGTGAGCTCTGAAACTGTCAAATTCACCTGCACATGTTAAACCAAAGACAGTTAAGGGAAACAAGACGCTTCACTGGAGAGTCATTTCCTGTATCAGTGTCATGTGGGTTTATCCAGGGCTCGTCCCTTTAGGAGACTACAAGCAGATCCCGTCCTATTCATGAGAAGTGAACGTGATTTACAGATTTCAACAGATTTTGTCGTCTGAAAGTCACAACATGTCTTCTGACATTAAAATGATATTTATCAGACACACGGATCAGGAGAAACTTGACTTTGTTTGAGGCCTGTCTCTGTCTCAGCAACGTGATCTCGTAACACAAGTCTCGTCTGAATGAGGTTAAAGACGAGCGGAAAAAACAGCAAATGATAATTATGATAAAATAATGTTACTCACCTGTAAAAAATGTAATATTAGTTTCTTATTTGTGTATTTAAACCATACTAATCTACTTTCTACGACATTCTCAACCCTTCTGACCACACCCATTTAGGAGACAGGAAGTGTGCGGCATTTCATATCACTGGCAAAGCGTACAGTGAAGCATCTTTGTAAACAGAAGATCTTTGGTTAAACACAGTGCAATGTCGATTAAAGAGCAGACATTATGTGATTTATTTGCACAAACAAAGATACAAAGATTCTAATATCATTTTATATCACATCACAATATAATTTCTACATTATATCATGATAATTAAGCCTCGGACATCAGCATCTATGATTATCGCAATATAGTTTTATATTGTGGTAATAATTGTTATCATGATGTAAACTCTTTTTATCAAAAAATCTTTTTTACGTTGTTTTCATCTTGCTGAATAAGTTAAGACTGCATTCAACAAATAAACAAAAATAAGAACAAAACTGCAAAAATCAGAGACTTGTTTTTTTGTCTTGTTACGTCTTTTCATTGTTTTCATCTTGATATGTCTTGTTTTTGTATTGTATTTGCAAATAATTTTTAAATAATTTAAAACTACAAAAAACCATCTGGATTCTTACACTTTCACCCAGGACCAAGAAATCAGCCTTTAAACAGGAAAAAAAAAAGATTCGACTTTAATCATAATAATTATCGATATTTACTGATATGAAACAGTTTATCATGGAACATTTTTGTCTGTATCGTCCAGTCCTAGGGGACATGCTGGGGCTGGAACAGCAGTTTTGTTTGTGCAAATAAATCACAGAATGTCTACCTTTGAATGAACTTCAGGCCAGTGCCTCTAACGCAGCTGCCTGAAACATATCTCTGTACCTTGAAGCCTGGTTCCTGTTCCGACCTTTAGGTGTGTGTTCATATGTCCAACACAGTAGTACAGCCCCAGGTCTCCCTCTTCAATGTCACTGATCATAAGAGCGAGGGATCGGTTCATGAAGCCCACAGAAAAACGAGGGCTGAGCTGGAACCCTGACAAACACAAAGTAATACTATGTGGTTTGTGTTTAAAAAGTGCCTTTTAGCTCAGGTAGATGAGCGTAATACATGTCTTCTGAGGTATGTGTCAGGTGATACTGTAAAATAATAAGAGGTTTGAAATCAAATCTACTAAATCAAATCTTTTCTGGCCTTCTCCCAACAATAACTACAGCAAAAATATACTTATTATCTAAATGGAAAAATAAAGTTTCCATATTTGCTGATGTCTGAATGTGAAATTACATTCTACCTTGAACCAGTTGTCCTCCTGTAAGGCTGGCGCCGAGGACCACTGTAGGGGTGAGATCTGGGTTGTGTTTGAGCCATATTGTATCATAAAGGTAGGAGATATTACAACCCAAAGTGACTGTAGAGCCAAGCTGGACATGTCGAACATCAGCAGCAGGAGCCACTAGAATCCAAAACTCAGCCATGACGATGAACCCTGGAGCGGAGCAAATACATATTAAGATGCTTTCAGATCCACCTCGTTTGGTCTTTCCAGTTTCATCCGAACCAAATTTGCAGGTGTGAAACCTCCCTCAGACCATGGTGTGGACCAATCAGCCTTTGGTCTTTCTTTGGTCTCGGTCTTTGGTCTGACTAAAAGAGGTAATCTTGGTTCGGATCAAACCGGACTTTGGTTCAGTTCCTGTACGGTGTGAAAACACTTTTTGGATAGTTTGCATTTTCAGCGCAATCACAGGAAGTCACACAAGGCTATTGTTGTGAAAAATAAAAGCAAATAGAAGACAGAAGAAGTTCAAAATGAACCAGCGTGCTGACGTTAGAGGCTGTCTATAAAGGGAGACGAAGCACACATAGATGATGACGGCAGGATGTTTTAGTCTGCTCCAAAAACTGCAGCGTGAAAGGAAAGCTAACATATATACAAGAAAAACATGAACCTTGGTGTCAGGTGTGAAAACAGCCCAACTTTACTGATGCATCCTGACTATTATTCTTAAACATATTTCTATAAGTCCAATAAAGGGCACTTTGTTTTAGAAAATATGAAACATCTAAAACATTTTTTTAACCTCTTAACATCCACCAGATCAGCAGCGACTGATTTTAGGGTTAGAGTTAGATCTGAGCCATGTTTAAACTGATGTAGTTCAGGTTGTGTTTCAGCCACATCTTAAACACGGAAACTACAGGATGTTTCCTTTCAAATGAAGTCTAATACATACATATTTGACTTAGCCTTCCTCTGTTATAAGCCTAACCCTAACCCTAGCTTTGGTTTAGAGAGATCAGTCTCAGACATCAGTGTCAGGTCATCTGATTCACTTAGAAGTCTTTCACACTACATGAACCATGGAATTAAAGCTGACAGACAAATGCAGTGTAGTAAAATGTGAAATATTTGCCTCTGAGATGTAGTGGAGGATAGAGTTGCATAAAATGGAAATACAGAAATTAAACAAAAGTACTTTTTGCTGACTTGATGATCTTAAGTGGTGCATGTCACAAAATGTCTTGTTGCTGCTCCATAACTGGTTGCGTTCTCAGTGGTTTCTCTAGTTTCCTTTATCTAAAGATGCTTCACTTTGAAACGAGTCTCCTGCTGTACCCTACTGTACAATACAAATCAAGCTCGGTCTCACATAACTGCCATCATCACCCAGTGTCTCCTTCATGTCAGCCAACATGTCTCAACAAGTAGAATGAACTTTATCCTCTATATTCAGGTTATTTTCTGTTCTGTTCTGTTTTGTTTTTATTTTCTGAAATAAAAGCCTACATAATTATTACTCACCATAATTATTACTCACCAACAAGAATCATCGTAATCTAGTTTATTCTTTTGTATCTTTGTTTTGTTCTGTCCTTGACAGCGCTGACGTTTTGATCTTTATAGACCACAAAGACTTCCTTTCTAACGGCAAAAATGCTGTTTCCACTGAACGCCCACTTCCACATTTACCTTTAACCTCTTTTGATTTGGTAATGGTACAACTTTGCATTTCAGGTCCCCATGTGGTTTTTATTCTCAAATCAACCAGAATTGTATTTATTTATTCATTTATTCAACCTTTACTTAACCCGGAAGTCCCTTGAGAATATAATCTTTTTTTTCAAGGGACACCTGGCCAAGAACGCACACCAATCCATACAAAATTAATAAAATCACTCATGATAAAGATGTTGAATATACAGTAACACAGATACAAAACAGGGAAAAAACAACAATGATAAGGAGGACAGGAGGAAAGATAGAAGAGACAAAATCCAGCTTAAGAATAGCAATTACACTCTTCAGTTACACAGCTCTTAGTAAAATCCCCAAAGAAAGTTTCCATAAAGCCACATTTAACCTGAGAGCAATATGTCACAGTCTATAAATTAATCAATCCTAAAATATGAGTGATCATAGTCTGATCAAAGTTTTTTGTGGTTAAGTGATGAAAACAGTAGGCTAAAAAAAACAGGATGTCGCACATAGCAAAGTGATGATAAACAAGAGCACTTATAAGTTTAACTCTAGCCTGAAGTGGAATTGAAAATATTAATAAAATACACATCCAAATCAGAAAGAGTCAGGACAGTATGTTATATTAAAACTAAAAAAAGTGATGAGTAAATTATCTTTGAATTGTATTACACCGAAAACAATACAACAACAATTATTTGGCAAACAAAATGTGAACCCCCTCCATTTTGCAACAGCACACGAGTAGTGCTACATCAATTTCTGAGCTCACAGAAACACTGTGGCTTGGGTTGTTTGAAAAGGACCAATCAAACAACATGTACTTGGCAGGTTGACCAAAAACTCAGGGTTGAAATGGGCTACTGAGTCAGGTTGAGCTGCCCAATACAGCAGTATGCCTGATAATCATGGTCTGTTGCTCTTTATCAAGAAATGACAAATACTGTCATCAAAAAAAAAATTTAAGAGAAATTGGAAATAGTAATTGGGTTATCACTAGCTGTTGCAAAATGGAGGGGAGTTCACATTTTGTTGCCCCCTTCTGTACAGAAGTGACTGAAAGATCCCATTTTTCTTTATAGATCCTCTGTCAATCTTTGATCTAGACTAGACTAGACTAGATCTTTCCTGGACGCTGCTTTTGGACCAGATCATGATTCCAATCACCTGTTCACATCACCTGTTTCAAATCACATGATGAATGGATGTATATTTACAAATGAAATGAAGTTGACCAGACAAAACATGAAATATGTTGTGTTTGTCTACAGTGAAATGCAAGTCAAAGGCATTTTAATATCACAGCATCCTTTTTCTTAACTCATGTTTTCCATACCGTCCCAACTTTTCGTTTTTTTTTGTCGGCATTCACTGTAGAAAACAAAAATGTGTTACGTTTTTTTGTCCACAGTTATGTATCTATACTTTTAATGTACAAGTGATCATTATACATATGTGTGTCACTGTGAAATGGTAAAAACGTAATGGTCAATAACAAATATCCAGACAAAAGCAATAAATATATGTTATGTAGTTAACTGACTTTATAACGGACTCTGGTTATTATTCAGAACTTTTTAAAAGTTCATAATGAGATTCTACATAACAAATATAAGATGTAAGACTTCTGTACCATTTTGTTCCTTCTTTTATTGACAACAGAATAACGGAAGAGCATTTTGGTAAAAGAATAGCACTACATAGCGACATATAAACGGAGAACATAAATGAAAAGTAAAAGTATATCTGTGGCAGATTTATTGTATTTTTAATATTCACAACGTTTTTCCTTTCCTTGTCTCATTGATTTCTTTCTTTCTTTCTTTCTTTACTTCTTCGTTTCTGTACCAGGTCACGTAAGGGCGCGTTGGCCGATGACGTAAAAGGTCAAAGGTCCACAACAACAGCACGGAGCCTCCACGCCGAGGAGAGGAGCAGAGACCTCTCTCTGCGCTTGCCGGTTAATGTAACAGGACAAATGACACCCACAGCTGTTTACGCATAAGAACATTTTCGCTTCGTAAACTATCGACACCCCGGACTGACACAAGGAACCAGCGAATGTAGGAGCGTCCACAGGTACAACGTTTGCTAACATTAGCATGTTAGCGCGCTATCTGTCAAAGCAGCTGTCAAAGTAGACTGTCCCTGTGATAATATCTCAGCTAAACTCTGTTACTCTGACACTTGTAACCACTGTGAGACCACTGAAAGACGGTAGTGGTACCAGGGTAAGCTGCTTAAAATGCTGGTTTAGCTGTAAGGTAGCTTAGCTCAGTGCTTTCATGTTTAATTGCTGTTGTTTTGGTAGCCACCTGACTTAGTATGCTGCTAACGCGAGAGGTTAGCTCTCTAAGCGTTATATTCTCATACTTTTAATAGCAACTTGACGTAAATAATAACCATTTCGGGCAAGAGGGGGAGTATTACGAGGCGGTTGTTAATGTCTGTTTACACGTTAAGTATCTGTGCCATGTTGAGGGTACATACAGGCTGTGCTAGCCGAATGTTTGAGTGGGCCGAGTCACTTGAGTTTATCACACAGGCAGCACAGACAGCCCTTTTATTGATGACAAAACACCACCGTCAGACACGAACACTAGGTTGGTTTTGTGTGTCAGCATTGCTGGGAGCACTGGGTGTGGACTGCAGTAGACCAGCAGCTGGGAAAATGTTGCCAAAGGCCTGCAGGGTGATTTTCAAAACAGTAATATTCAATAAAAAGTGCTTTTCTTCGATATTTCTAGGATAGCTATCTCACTCAGATTAGACATTTCTGGAAATCCAATGTTGCAAAAATAATGTTGCACTATAACAGATCAAGGTACTGTTATACATTGATCCAAACATGAAACTGTATATGTCTGTGAAGTAGTCAACAGATTAGGACTTGCCTGCACTGGCCCTATTAAAAGTCTAAACTCCAATAATCAGAATTTTAGGCTTTAAAATGGCTTAAATGCAATTTTTACAAGACTTAATCATTTATTGGACTTAATGCAAATGCTGCACCTTGTACAAGAAAATGCTCAAAATAGGAACTTGAAGGCATTGGAGTCGCATGGGAAGTCAAAAAAACAGACCGGCAAAGGCCTGCCATCACCCAATAAGGTTCCCAATAAGTCCAGCCCCGGGGTGACTGGATGTGAAAAAGATCTTAAACTGCATTCATGATGGTCTTATGAATGCAGTTTAAGTTAAGTAGCAGCCTGCACATTTATGGTACCGGCTGCTACTTTGCTTGTTGCTCAGGATAAAGCTGTCATGTTTGTTTCATAGTTGTAGAGTGATGCCACATTCCTCAGGAAAGTGTTAATGAGCCTGTGGTTAAGTGAAACACAACAGATTGTTTGACCATCTGGTCTTTGTTTCAGGATGGCCGGGGTGTTTGACATAGACCTCGAGACTGAGGACATCAGTGACACAGAGGTCAGGATTCACTGGTCATTCACTGCACAACTGCTGATCAGGACATTTGCCAAATACAAATACAAACTAATAATACAATACATAGACTGCTCTAGAAACATGATCGGTCTCACATGTTGGACTGCAACTAACAGTTATTTTGCTTTTGATTGATCTGCTGGTAATTTTCACGAATTCTCCATCGATATGTCATCTTGTTTCTATACAATGTTGGAGGCTGTAGAAAAATGCCTCTTCTGTTTACTCTAAGATTTGTTTGGTGACGCTGCATTCTGTGTGAAAAACGAAGCCATTACAGCTGCAATAATAGCTTCATCAATCAGTCGTAAGAAAATAAATAAGCAACTATATTGTAATCAATGAATCATTTTAGTTCATTGTCTGAATCTAAACTTCACTGGTTGCATCTTCTGAAATGTCACGTAGGGCTAGTAATCTGTCAATTATTTTTAATTGTTTACTCTATTAAACATCAGAAAAAGTCGATGAAGTCGTCCTAAAATGTCTTGTTTGGTTCACACCTCAAAGATATTAAGTTTATTGTCATAGAGGAATAATTTAAAATAAAGAAGTTGGAATAAGAGAGTTTGACTTTATTTTCTTAAAAAGTCACTCAAACCAATTATTGATTAACTTAGTAGTTGAAGGCCGATTGATCAATTCATTGTTGCAGCTCTAAAGACTTTAACGCTTTTCTGTGGCATCTACAACTAAACAAAATGCATTTGTTATTGTGAGAGTTAGATAGTGATTGACATGGGCAGATTAATCAGCAATGCAAATAATTATAAGTTGTTGCCATAAAAATAATGGATTATGGAAATAGGTGCAAATGAAATTTCTTTTAAGTAATTGTTACTTAGTTGCCTAATCCTGGCCAGTGATACAGAAGCTGATAGAAGTGAAGTTTGTATATATTGTCATACTTTTTTTTTTTAATTGTTTTATTACTGTGTTACTTTATATGTATTCCTTTGTTTCACCTGATATACAGGATGATGTCTGTGACTTCACTGTGACAGAACCTGAGAAGTAAGTCTAACTTAGCACAGAGTCGTAAAATATATACAGGAATATTCCGCAGTCCTAATCATGCTGTTTCTCTGGTTCGTGCTCATCCCAGTGTTCAGACGGAGGAGGTGGAACTGACCAGTGAAAGTGTCAACAGAGACAGTGAGAGAGTTGGACCCGACTGCTTTGAGCTTCTCACGGTGTTGGGAAAAGGAGCCTATGGCAAGGTGTGTGTGTGTCCGATGGCATTTCTACTCATGGCATGACTTCCACTCAGTTTATAAAATGGCCCTTTTCCTCTGCTAGTCCAAATCATAGCAGCTGTTTACCAGTGACTGCATGCCAGGGCTCCCAAATGTTTTCAGTAAAATGCTTTATGAACTACATCCTTCACTGACTTTTCAGCCATTAAAACAATAAAAGCACGAACAGTGACAAGTAATGTTAGTTAACCAGCAACAGTCTAGTCAAAAGGTTTGTCACAATTATTACATAATCGCCATATCGCAATTACTTGAAATAATCTTTAGTATTTTACATAATCGTGATAATCATATGCGTTCACCTGTGTTTTTTTAAATCATTATTTCCTTCATATATTTTAGTCATGTCATATCTGCCATGTTCAGTTTTTATTAACAAAAGGCAAACACAAGTATCATTCATTTTTTTGTTTCAAAATTCTATGCCAGCACATGGCTCTTCTTCTTCATAAGGTGTATGTGTCATTAAACTATTAGTGGTCTTATACTAGTGGTGGCACAAAGCTCACACAATAGACAATAATACTGTTTATTGCAATAAGTTGTATGACAATTAATTTTCAACTCAAATTTCAATATCGTGACAAACCCTACTAGTCACCAACTCAGAAATGAAACAAACAATTCAAATGCAAACATACACAAGCAAACGCGACTGACGTACTTTTCTGAAGTCAATACACTGTGTCTCAAAGTCTCTTTGCACAGGAAACATTCTTCTGACTTTCCTCAATACTGACAATGCTTCGTTGGAGATGCTCGATCAATTTGTGAATTTTTAAGCTTTCATTACTAAGTACACACACATAGTAATACTAACATACATAGCAAAAAAGTACACTCTTCTATTTTCTGTCTCATTAGGAAAATTACTTCACATATCATAGCAACATTGTGTATTTTACTCTGGAGTTTGGCGAACCAGTAAAAATGGTTCCGTGACCGATTTTGGGTCCCAACCCTAAGTTTGGGAAATTGTAGCTGTATACCAACACATCACTAGCTTGTGTGCCATGTATTTTAAAATATAATGTCCTCTTTCAGGTCTTCCAGGTGCGGAAGGTTCAAGGCGCCCAGACGGGAAAAATATTTGCCATGAAGGTGCTGAAAAAGGTATAGCTTATAAATTTCTCCAAATGCATAAGTCAAATGAGATAAATGGTATAAGCACTAACGGCTATATTTACATGACTCTATCTGACACTGTTTCCTGTCTTTTTCCACTGACAACACTGTACTGTGCACACGCCTGGTCTGTGGCTCCTGTTAGGCTAAGATTGTGTGTAATGCGAAAGACACAGCTCATACACGGGCAGAGCGGGAGATCCTGGAGACTGTGAGACACCCATTCATTGTGGATCTACTCTACGCCTTCCAGACCGGAGGAAAACTCTACCTTATACTGGAATGTTTAAGTGGTAAGACAGAGGTACCCACTGATGGATTGATTAAAAAGCTGGGGGGAAGTTTCATAAACATTAGAAAGGTTAGAAGGGAAAAGACAGGAAAGTTAGAGAACTGGGAGGGAAGAAGAATGTCTGATTGTACTGCTGTCTGTCACCAGGAGGCGAACTGTTCATGCAGCTGGAGAAGGAAGGCATCTTCATGGAGGACACAGCTTGGTGAGACTGCCCACACCTCGACGAAATGTCTGCACACACTCACATAGCTGTAATGTGGTCATGATAAATATGTCAGATGCAAATTATTTCTAAGTCAAACATGGACTCCAATAATGTGTGTGTGTGGGTGTAGTTTCTATCTAGGAGAGATCACGTTGGCTCTGGGTCACCTCCACTCTAACGGGATTATTTACCGTGACCTCAAACCTGAAAACATCATGCTCAATCACCAAGGTAACGCAAGTTTACCAAAGAAAATTTGCCAATTGTTACTTACGTAGGTAAAATGTGACATTAAAAGTGACTTTCGGTTACTGTGATGATGGATTGAAGTTTGCGTATTTAAACTAAAACAGGCCTTATATGTTTGAAAATAGAAAGTGTATATATGTAAATGAGTTTTCTTAGGTGTTGTTGTCAGGTGTGAAGTTAAAAAGAATCATGTTGGTTCTTGAATTTTGAGAACATCTTACCCAAAATTAACCAGTGCTGCATTTTGGCTAAACATCACCTTAACATTCACATTGTTTCCTGTTTCACTTTGTGTTTGAGACATTTTTTCTTTCTTGTAACAGTCATTTAGCCTTACATATAAACAGGCAAAATGTTAGTTCTAAGTGTGCTTTCTGTTCAAAGGACACATCAAGCTGACGGACTTTGGCCTTTGTAAGGAATCCATACACGACGGCACCGTCACACACACCTTCTGTGGGACCATAGAGTACATGTGGGTGACGCTACATTCTTATACTCATTAAACCCTTTTGTGCTTTTTTATGTTGTCACTGTTGTATTATAATCTACTGAAGATTATGACAATATTTACTAACATTATCAATTCATTATATGTAAGCAAGGTAGCACATTTTAAATTTGTGCATATAAGTGTGCATATTGCATCCAACAAACAAATGCATTATCATCAGCCATTCACCCAGCCCAAACACATTCCCACAAACTTTTCTTAGAGATACAACTTCCTTGCTTGCTTGCAGGGCTCCAGAGATCCTGATCAGGTCAGGTCACAACAGAGCAGTAGACTGGTGGAGTCTGGGGGCCCTGATGTACGACATGATGACTGGATCGGTAAAACGACAACATTGTGTGATGTTCTGTTTTTATTTCAAGTAATATTTAGCATGCTTCAGGTGCGTCTGCATCGTTCCTACAGGCCCTGTTCAGACCTGCTCTATATGCAAATAAACAAGGTCATCTATAGCCAATGGGCAGGGATGGCTATAGTGTGGCTATAGTGTAATCTCTGCAAAGTGTAATACCGCTTATGGCCACTAGATGCT
>JAPQRN010000001.1:25952697-25967443 GCA_037367275.1 Coranthus polyacanthus
TGCATTGAACTTCTCTCAATATGTTTTTTCAAGGACTCATTCCAGTCTCATCCATTCTATTTGGAACCTCTAACAAGTGTTCTGGTCCATCTTTAAATTGCTCCTCTGTTAATAAGATCTCAGGTTGAATAGAAGCTTTGATGTCTGCCATGTTGGCTTTGATTGACAGGTGTGTATGAGGCCTCGTTCGCCTACTGAGTCGAATTTTTTTCCTGACCGACAGCTCCACTGTAGTTGTGGTCAGTAGGTTCCACTAACAAGACCATAAAATGACTTTGTTATGCAATGCTTGATGAATTTGACCATTTTACCAAGTCAGTAAGCTAGCATTTAGTATTAGCTCAACTCTGACCCCTTGCGCTCCCGCAACTCTGCCCCTTTTGATCAAATATGGTAATTTCTGGTTCCAAAATGCCAAACTACTGGCTTCAAGATGACAGTTCAGAAACCAATGGGTGACATCACGGTTCATCGATCAAATAATCTATGCAGTCTATGTCTATAGCCTAAAACATAGCCCAGGCTTTCATTTCAAGCTGAACAGGCTGGATTTGAAATGTTTCTTTGCTAATTTAATTCACTGCAGTGACTGATGTGACGTTGTGATTCAATCAACACATTTTAAATGTTGACCATTTCATTTGTTTTATTGGTCCTCTTGCATGACATACGCTTTAGTGATAAGTGAATCTTCTAGTGCTAAAAATATGTACATGACTTTCCACTGGATTGTACAAACTGCAGATATTTTATTTCCTCACAGAGAAAAAACAAATGTCCAAGTATCATTCATGTGCACTCAGACAGCACTACATGCATGAGCACTCATAAGTTTAATATGACGCTGTCGCTGTGCTGACTTTCACTTCCCCATAGGACGTCAGCTGAGTATTCAGTCCTTCAAACCATCCCAGGACCCATTCGTGTTAGGACTGATAAAAGAATGTGGACATGACCACCTCCGAATGCGTCCTGAGTGATCAGACCTCAATGCGTCCTTGCATTAGAGCCGCCAACTTGTGGTGGGATCACTCTGGACGGATGTTAATACCAGGTCTGAACAAGGCCACAGTGGAAGGTCACCTCACTGTATGAAAAGCCCAGAACAAGCCCTGAGAAGACATCAGTCCTATTCAGCCCTATTCGCACAGGACTAGTGTTATGTGGATTATGTGGAGGTTGTCTGTGATCTTAATCCTGTGTGAATATGTCTCCGTGGATTTATTCTGCTTATTCTCTGGTCATGAATTATGGAGGCTTTGCTGGCAGTTATAACTGAACATTTGAAATGTTGCAAGTTTAGGAGGCTCATGTCACGACACAGCACCCATTGACAGAAAGTCCTCCAGATGAATGAAATCTCAAAAGGTGATCAGATGAATGACATGCATGGCAGCATACAGTAAGGAGCATGGTTCCATCTTTCAACAGGCTTCACAGTTATCTTTAAGTGGTAGTTCATTAGGAGTGACCCTTGACATCATATTTGGGATATAATGTCAGTAAATTGAAGTAAAACACAGACTTCGCTTATCCTGTGTGAATGCACCGCATGAAACATAGACATGGAGGGTTAATTTCGAAATGACAGGAGGTCCCCAGGTTATATTAGTCCTGTGCGAACATGGCTTTAGTAAAATGAGATAACCCTGATTTGTCCAGTGAGATTTATCCCCTTCATCAGGTTCATTTTGATAGATGTTAACCTGTATCTTTTGTATTATGATATACTATTTCTCTGTTGTATTAAACTGTAAATTGTTGTATACACTTTTCCCAAATCAAAATTTTCAATTTTCTTTAATAAGCCGAGATATTCCACAGTCTTTTCAGCTGTAAGAGTACATGTTGAATACTTGTACTCCCGGTTTCAGAGGACTAGCCAGCTCTGCAACTGCAAACATCTTGGGTTGTAATGTGCCTTCCCCACGTGAAACGTCAAAGGGATTTCAAGAACCTCTTTGGAAAGCGGAAGAGCCTAATATAACATTTTTTTTAGATAGGGATTTCATTGAGAAATCAAAGCTAAATGATGCAAAGTAAGAGCAGTTTACATTTATCATGAAAATTATTATAATGCTAAAAAAAGAGTCAGACGGTAAGAAATGAAAGGAGATATTTCACTTGCTTTGTGTGTTAGGTAACACAAAAGTAGTAGTAGTTGTAGTAGTAGTTGTAGTTGTTGGTCTTGTCTTGCTGTGATGGATGTAGACCTGGACTTTGTGTGTTAATAAATATTGACTCACTCTCTGTAATTCTCCTCCAGCCTCCCTTCACTGCTGAAAACAGAAAGAAGACCATTGATAAAATCTTGAAGTGTAAACTTAACCTGCCTCCGTACCTGACCATCGATGCCCGGGACCTCATCAAAAAGGTACTACACACACAGAGAAAAGATTTAGATTTTAAAGTGAGTCATATCATCTCATCATCCAAAAGTATTAGATGCTTAATCCACTTCAAAAATGATCACAATTAAATCACTCACATTCCTGGGAGAATACAAGCACTTACTCTGTTTGCATTCATGTATCATCTGTTTGTTTTTTTCATCTACATCCGCGAACTAAAAAATAACAAAATAAAAGCAGCAGTAAGGCAAAGTATGTATTTACGAAGTTTATATTTGTTTTGTGGCCAAAGAAGAAAATGTGGCTGCTCCATATTTAGTCCACACACCTCTACACCTACGGACTGGTCAGTTTGAAGTGCATTCTTACAGTTTAGGCTTCACATAATGTACGACCAGAGCTTATTCATCCTCTTTATCATGGCTTCCTTTACAGTTGTTTTTTTTTCTTTTTAAGCAAAAGTGTTGTTGAAATGACTTTTTTCATCGTGTTCTTCTGTATGCACTGAAAACATTCTGTATATTTTGGCAGAATGACAGAATACAATGTACTGTGTATTGCAATATTTATTTGAAGTGAATAAAAAATTCATTTGGAGCCAAAATTATGCAAGATGTCCTAAAACAGTATTTTTTGAAGGTTATTTATCAAACTAAAGGTTGAAGTACTCGACAAAAAAATACTGTATATCTCCTATCATAAATAACTTACAGATCTACAGTATGAGAAAGATAGCGCTTGAAGTTAAATGAAAATGTAGCCAATTACGTGCATAAAAATGTTATGAAATATAATAAAACAGGAAAATAATGAGCTTCCATGGTGTGCTCTGCACTAGTGGTGTAACAGAGCGTAGTTGATCCGTGATCCATATGGTATTAAATGTACCCTCAGTAATGTGGGACATAACCATAGACTGTACATGAAGACGGATGGCGTGATGCTGTTATGTTACTGCCGTTGCTTGTGTGATACAATTTGGAGCCTGGGTCAGTGCAGTAGAGACGTGGGAACGTCTTGCAATGTGCCTGACGGATTCAGGACCACGATTGATCATTCCAGCTGTAAATCACCTGTTTTTTTTACATAAAATAACTTGCTAAAACATAGATTTCTTTTTTTTTTTAACAACAATTTAAATATTTAAATGTGATGTGTTAATGAAATATTTTGTAACTTTTTTTTTAATTGAATGTTTGAAAAATGTATTTTAAGAGTAGTAGTAGTAGTATCTTCTCTGTGACAGGCTCATATTAAATAAAATTCTTGGCTGCTTTTTTCTTCTTCAGCTGTTAAAGAAGAATCCAGCCCAGAGGCTCGGCTCCAGTAAAACAGACTGTGCCGACATCCAGGTAATTGTCACTATTCCGTCATCGTGATATGTAGTTACACTGGACCTCATTAGCCTTTCACCTAATGGTAACATGCTTTTGCTGTAATGGAATGAGTCAAAATGTGCCAAAGACATTGACACTGATGATTTGCATTTGGCCAACAAGTGGGCCTTAAAGGAGCCACACAGAATTTTAATGAATTAGTTTCCCTTTTGTTCCTCTTCAGAAACATCCTTTCTTCAGGCACATAAGCTGGGATGACCTACTGAACAAGAGAGTGGAGCCGCCATACAAGCCACAGCTGGTAAGTCATCAGCCTATTGTGCCGCTAAATGGCTCTTTGTATAGTTCTGGTTGACCACTTGCACTCTGCATACATCTCCTCCATGTTTCCAAACTGCTGAGCCCCACACAAGAACATAGTCATTCATATTTAGGGCTTGAGCACTAACTATTGCGAAGCCCTCTTGAAACTTTAAGGATTATAATTATTTTTTCTTTTCGCAGAATGAATCTAATTTTTAAGGACCTAAACATACTTGAAAACTACCGCACACACCAGAAGTGGCAGAAAATATTTCATGGTTCTTGGGCCTAGCTCTGCAAAAATAGCTCGATAGCGCCACCTGGAAAGGTTTAAAAAAAAAAAACTAAGCCCCTGCATGAGGATTGTGCTAAACATACAAAATTTGGTAGGTACATGTGTCAGGTACAGATGCACAAAAAGCCTCTTAGAGTCACACCCTAAACCCATTTCCAGTCTCTGTGCTGTTGACCGAGGAAGTAATCTTTAACTCGTACGAGGGCTTCAACACCGAGTCACTAAACCTTCTATAAACAATGTTACTTATTCACGAGGTGTCCATTTATAAGATGTGGTCATCTACAAGCACTGTGATTTGATGTTCTGATTTATTTTCAGTTGTTTTTTTACTTAGACCTTATTATGTTAACTGCCTTAAGACAATGATTGCTGTATTTTGGCGTTTGATAAATAAATAGATTTTAAATAAAGTAAAGTGCAACATTTAAAATGTAGCTATTGGTCGTGCCATAAGAAAACAACAATTCTGAACCAGCAAAGTTTCCTGCTCTGTGTAAGTGTTTATCCGCTGTTGAAAGTGGGATGTTCTTTTGCATGTTCTTTTTACTTTACGGAAATAGTGACCTTCTCTGTGGCAGCTGTCGAGCTGCAAGAATTAAAAGAAAGATTTTAAAGTGAAGAAGTTAAAACATAGAAACTGCTGCGCTGAAACATTCTTCCTCTTCTGGAGAGACACAGACTGGAAATGAGTGAAGACAATTAGTAAATGAATCACAAGTACCGCTGTTTATACAAGAGGTACTTGTATGAGTCCTGCCGTAACATTCTTCTAGACTGTGTTCAAAAACCATCCTGTCTGTGTGTCTGTAGCACTCTGATGAGGATGTGAGCCAGTTTGACACCAGGTTCACCAGACAGACTCCAGTGGACAGTCCAGACGACACCACACTCAGCCACAGTGCAGAGCTCGCCTTCGCTGTGAGTCTCCCTTTCACTGTTTTTATTTATTTAAGAGTAGAAACCACAATCTACTGAAAAAGCAAACTGAGTTTTGTTGTTTTGTGTGAAGTAATCAGTCAGTGCAGCCTTCTCCTTTAATGCTGTACTAATGAAACAACAACTCCCCGTCAGGGTTTCACCTATGTGGCTCCATCGGTGTTAGAGAGTCTGAAGGAAGGCTTTTCATTTGAACCTCGAATACGACCTGTACGCCGACACAACAGCAGCCCACGCACACCCATCAGGTAAACACACACACACAATGACACGTTTCTGCAGCTGGACATTCTGTATCAAACGGTCAGTGATGAAGACACAGACTGTGAGACATTACAGGACTTGATAGTGCAGGTGCTTCAGTCTCGTAGACCATATTCACATGGTGGCCATTCTCCTCTGATGTCACGCTCAGGGTGGGAGGCTTAAATATCACTAGCAAAACCATAATGTCATATTGCTCTGTTCAAGTTGTATAAATGCATGGAGTTGACAAATTGTTATCATTTCACTGCTTCCTTATGGAGAGTGAAAAACCAGATGATATCAGACCATATTTCAAAGTAGAACAACATATTTGAAACAGACAGCAGCTAATGTTTCAGTCTGATAGTGTTTTGTGACATGATAGGAAAGCGGCAAATTAATTTTGAAATACCAGCACACATCTAAGCCTGGAAGTAAAACTCACAGGACATTTACTGCTGTACGGTCCCATATCCCTCCACATTTGAAACCCTGCATTACTTTTCTATTATGTTCTCCACAAAGGTTTTTTTTTTCTTCCCTTCCTCTGTTTCTTTCCTCTATCAGTCCTCTGAAATTTTCTGCAGCCGGCCCCTTCAAATCAAGCATCGACGGGGATCCAGACGTTTTTTCTCCCATCTCTCCACCAGCAGCAGCTCCAGCTCCGGTGCCTCTGGAAAATGGGAGCATAAGTCAACCAATCAGGACGCCGGCGAGAAACAAGAAGCAGAAGGGCCACCGGAGATAAGAGGCAGTGTGCACTGCAAGAACTCGGTCAGATTGCTGTTTTCTTTAGCTTACAGAAAGCGTTGGGGCGCGCAGTACTTTTCTGGTGGCATGCTGTTTTTAAGTGGTCACTGAAATGTCAAATCAAAAGTTGACAGCTCCTCTTGTGCTTTACCATTTTCTACCATATTTCATCTTTAGAAAAATAACACAGACACTGGGTTCAGATCAGACACTTTCATTTACAGCGCCCATGTGTTCAGTTTATGAACTGGTGGTTTTTCTTCACCATATTCACTGACTCTGTCATGAGCAGTCAAGGTCATCTAAATGATGGATTGATCTGCAACCGTGTTTAATTTTTGATGTACATAGTAGTATAATTACACAAAGGGGAAACTGTCAGTTGAAGTTTTTTGGTTGTAATTAGTTCATCAGATTTAAATGAGTTGATCAGTGAAGAGGTCAGGCTGACATTTTAATTACAGGACCGATGATGTATTAGTTGATTGATTTCTTTTCCATTAAGGTTGAAATGTGAAACTGACCTTCAGGTAATCAGGTAACTTTTGCTGCACAACCTTTTAACATTAGTTCATGTGTAGTAGAGTAACCATATCATGTAGGAATCTACTGAATGAAATGCTACTGTGCTCAAAGGTGTAGGTTTTCATGAATGTCAGGTTCTTCTAAATCTGGCAACTTCCATCTGTTTCTCACTTAACAGAGTCTTCATGTCTACTGCCAAAGCTTTTCCACATCCTACGCTCATATTGTACCAATGGACCAGTCACGCTATAGTAGACAGCACTAAACACCAGGGATAGACTGAGAGCATTCATTGTGGTGAATAAAGAGGTTAGTATTCAGCCCCTATAGAGTAATCAGAGTATTCTACCTGAACGCAGACGTGCATTCAAAAAATGTGCAGTCAGCAAGCTGTTCAAAGTGGTGCTTTTACACTGTGTTCAGACTGAGCTCACAGAGAACGTAATGGAAACTCCAGTCATATTTAGTTATAAGACACAGTGAAAAGTGGCCGAGTCGGAACACCTTCAGGAGCCAAACATGATTCACACAAGTACGCAAACACCATTGCCTCGAGCTAGATTGTTGTCAGACATACTGATGTCATATTTCTGGAGTGTCACTGCAGAGGCAGTGTAGCGGCTAACTGAGTTAAAGCTAACCCTTTGACCCCATTTTCATCTGGTATTAATGTGATCTGCATCCGGTCATGTTATCCAGATAAACTATCCGTATATACTATACTATGCGTTTACACCTGGTATTTTTAATGCATTGTCTGCCCTCCAAAGCAAAACGTGCACAGGAGTCATTTAAAGTGGTGGTAAATCATGATATGATGTCAGCAACATAATCTTGTTATAACAAAAGCCTATTTGAACATTAGCATCAGCAGGATTACTCAGCTTTATCATTGAAGTTGAGTTTGTGTCTCTGTGGTGAAAATCAAACATGTCATATGTATGAATCACATCTACAATGTGACACAAAACAGAAAACGGAGCACACATTTCAAATGCTTCAGACTGAGACAAAGCATTACCTTCAGCGTGTTCACTCCTGTGGTTTATTGAACTGTCTTGGCCAGACATTACTGTTTGCTTTGGTGTATTAGCATGGCATATGTTTGGGGCCATAGACAACACAATCTTGTATAAAAAGAGTATTTTATTCTACGGTATTTTTACATACAAAACATAGGTCAAACAGTACAGTATATACAAATAAATATAGATATTTTGAAATGTTTGATGCTTGCCGTATGCTCAGTCAAACATTAATGAACACTTGAGTGTGTGATGGTCAGGTTCTAATGTTCTTTTGATGCCAAAGCTCTTTTAGCTGAATGAGGTGATTTCTTAGGAATAATAATTTGTAGACTGAGCAAATCCAGGTCTGTGTCATTATACTTTGTGCTATTACAAAGAAAATCAGTCAAGCTTGCGTGAGTCTGAGGGCACTCAATCCACAGACAGACTCCCGAGTCCTCAGTGGAGTTTGATGAATGTATCTTACCCAGGGTGAACTATTATTTACATTGTATAGAAAGTGTTTAATGATTAAGATGTTGTGAAGTGACTAATCCTTTAAGTAAACACAGACACGCTTATTTAATAGAGCCATTCAATGACTAATGAATGGACTCGTCTCATCCAGACTGGAATATCTCCATAATTATTTGACAGGCTGCTGTAAAATGTGGTTAAATTCAGATATTCAGGAAGCTCCACTGACTCATTTAAGAGCGATTACATCTTTTCCTCTAGTGGCACATGCAGGTCAAACCTCTCACTGAGATATCTCAACATCTGCTCAATGGAGGGGCACAATTTGTAGTCAGTCATGGTCCCTGGAGGAGGCGTAATAATTTCCATAAGCCCTTAGCTCTTCATCTAGTGTCATCAGCAGGTCAATGTTTTCAGTGCTTCTCCATCAGCCACAGCAGGACGTCAGTGATTTGGACCACTGAGGAAAAACATCCTTTATTAAATTGGAACATTTCATAATAATAAACTTACTTGCATTATTTTCAATTTCATGGTGAAATATTTAGTTTGTATTTATAATGAGAATGTCTGTGTTATGTATTTAACATAAAACAATTTGCATCTCCATGAAATTAAGCTGCCTGTTTTTTAAAAATTCTTTTCAAAGCAGGAAACAGGTCTGACACTCGGATCCAGATTTACTAACATGCCAGAGCAAACCCCATTTTTGGCGTTAAAAAAAAAAAAAAAAAAAAACTTTAGCAAAGTTAGCGCATGTTGGCATGGACACAGTTGTTTTTGCATCTGGTCTAACTGCATATGAATCTGTAGGAGCTTCCCTGTCTGAGGGCTTATTTCACACTGAAACAAAGCATGTCTTAACATGGCTGCCGCCTGACATGGCTGTGATAGTTTCACCAGGAGGAGGCGCTGCTGAGAACAGAACAGGTGGTAGAAGTTTACTCCACTTGTGTTAATTTATTTGTAATGACAGAAGAAGGTATTATCAGAACAGATCGATTGCAAAACAATCCACATTTTCACCTGTGTTGTTCCTGGTCTTGAGATCATTAATGGAAAGAGAACATAGATGTATAATGCTACTAAATGACCAGGACACTGAAGAAGCAAACAGGTTTAATAAACTCTGACTTTCACACAAAGTTGTAAGGCTTCTCTTAACCACATTCAAATTTCCAAGTGTTTCTCATTTCTGTAGCTGATAAAGACAAAGTGCTATGGTCCCTCTGTATTATTGATATTAAAAAACAATAACCTACCAACTATATGGAATACATTTATCTGCCGCTCAGGTTTGACCACAAAGTGTTGTGAATTGTGGAAGTCATAATTCAGTGCTATTACAGTCTATAAATGTGGCTTGTCTGTGTCTCCTATTTATCGTATCATCTTCTTTAATTTCCTCTGTGGTATGAGCCTTCTCCTGTATTAACCAACAGGTCGGACATTGTGATTTTAAAGCATTTTAGCCACTATTTTAGTCTAGGTTCCATTCATCCTCTAACTCCGCTAGTTCTACTGCAGAAAACTCCTCCTCCGACTGCCTCTCTCTAGTCTGTGTTGCTGTTTCTTGAGAGACATGCATATAAAACCTACACCTGTTTGTCACTTTACAGTATGCACGCATTTATGAACACAGACAGTTCTGTGCTCATAAATTTGCGCATTGTTAATAGGACGGCCACAGAAACAGCCACTCCATCAGCGCCTTTTCTGGGATTGTGGCCTCACTAATTTGTGCTTCTTGGTAAATCTGGACCTCAGTGTCTTCCTACCTTCTCCCATCAGCCCTCTGGGTGTCAAGTGTGCTCATGGTATATTTACACTGTAGTTTGTTTCTGTGACACTGTAACCACACAGTGACAGGTATAAACATGCTTTTTTTGTCACCACTGTTATGTAATGAAACAGTTGAACAGTAGGAACAAATGCTCATCAATGCTTGTTTGTATTTATTTACATGAAAAATAAAAATCATAAAGTAATGTATACAGTGCAGTGCAGGACTTTACACATTGAGTTAAAAAAAGTTTTAAAAACTGAATTCACAGAATAGGAGGAGTACTTATTTTTGTGATCATGGCTGAATTATTGTCGTTTTTCCTTCTGCTTACTGATGAATGTGTTAAAATAAATACATTAATTGCTGAATTGCTGTGTTAGGAACTTTATTTTTGCAACTTTCAGGTTAAATGAACTTTGAAGTTAAAAGAATGACAATCTGAGCACATTTTGGTATAATGTTCAGACAGGAGTGTGGTGGTAAATCAGGGTCAACATTAACAGTCAGGTTTGGTACATTTTAAATTAAGTTTCAGTAATTAGGGTAGGATGTAATCAAGAGGCATCATTAACAGAAAAAAATTAAGGTAAAGGAGAGCAGCAGACGGATGCACATGAATGTAGAATAAAATGGTAATTATCACAGACGGATTTTGAGTGTGACATGAAACGGGATGTGCATTCCCTTAAGTTCTATTTTTACATCTTTTTGAGACATGCAGCTTCAAAAGAAAAAAACAAAACAAAGACAGGCTTTACGCTAACTGCTTAGCCGGTTAGCAACTAAGTGGTAAACATACTGTGGAGCATGTAACCTCTGCATGACTTCAAGACCCAAACGCAGCTAAAAGGAAATTAAATTCTGGATTTTTGTTTCCGTTATCATACTCAGTTCAAAGATAGCCTGGGGTCTCCAATGTTAACCAAAGTGAATTCCAGCCTCCACCTCTTATTATGGATCTATTCCAAATTATAAGGTGTTCATCCTTGTCCTGTGTCCTACCCTTCCATCAAGTTTCATGAAAAGCTGTGCAGTAGTTTTTGCATTATCCTGGTGACAAGACAAATTGGACAAATGCATATCTTGGTGAAGGCATATACTGATTATACCAAATATTTACTGTACTTAAACCTTAGTAGAGGGGATGTTTTAGGGTAAAATATTGATGACCGATAACACCATACTCACACTTGTTTTTTTCATCAAACGTTTTCAGAGGTCATCAAATTTTAAGAGAAATGTAACCGATGTAATTTCTTATGGATGTCTTTAGCAGGATGGTTGAAGTAAGAACGTCACTTTTAATAAGTAAGTTAAAGGGGACATATTGTACCCATGTTTAACAAGTTAATGAGAGTCTCACATGTCCCCAGAATATGTAGTTTCAGCTCAAAATATCCCACAGATCATTCATTGTATCACAGAGTACTTGTGGATTTCAGTCCTGTTCCAAACAGACTGTTTCAGGGTCTGTTTGGCTTAAATGCAAACGAGCTGTTGCTGACCACACCCCTTTCCTGTCGGTGCCATGGATACCATCATGCAGACATCCTGCTAGGGTGCCAGGGTGATTTTGGTGGTTCTGGTTGGTCTGCTGGTCTTGGAGGACTGGCTCTGGTTGGTGACTATAATTGTGACATTACAAAGACAAAGAAGAAGACAGAAGAAAGACAGAAGTCCCGCTCGTTTCAGGCTCCGTTATTTCTCTGTTGAGTGATCATTTTGATAGCCAAGTTCTGTTTTAATAGCACCCACACCTGTTTTATTATTGAAAAAAAAATCTTATTTATTACAATATATCCCCTTTTAAGTTCATAATCACAGTCTGGTCCAAAGGTGTGTGCAATCATGATAATTCATCTTAGTAACGAGTGACAATGACATGGAAGCAGCATGAAACACAAGGACGTACGACGGCTGGACGGACTGGTGGAAAAAAGTGTCGGTGTCTGGAGAGAAGGTGGACCCTGAGGACTGTGGTAGAGAGACTCACCTCACTACGATGCAGGACTGAACGTTACATCCTGTGTTACATGCCATCAGACCATACAACACCTTAGTCAATGGAAGATAGACTGAAGACTAAACGGGACAACTGTTTTGTCTTGACTCACTATATATGTTCTATTTACTACTATAGTATATTTTGTGGATGTTAGAACATCTTTATCAATATGGTTAACACTAGAATATCCCCTGTAACTAATAACAATGAGACATGGCATTACAAATTAAAAGCTTGTGCTTTAAATGTTATGATAGATATCAGGTACAATATTTTTCCAGACAGACACCAACGTCTCCACAGCAAATAATAGTACATTTTTGTGAACAAGCAGCGGCGTGACTATTTGTGACCTTCACTTACTGATTAGCAGATCTTACATTTCCCAGCAGCAGGTGCTACTTCAGGTCAGTGACGCATATCAACACTTCATCATCACACAAAACACATTTTCACTGTTATTATTCGCTCATGTTAAAAATTGCTGTTTATATTCACAAGCATACAGTCCTCTGAACTGTATTTACAGAACATGATGTTAGTAAAAGTCTGGATTTTGTCCGTAGGGAACTGGATTTCTTGTTTTCTTCCTCAAACCCAATTTGTGTGGACTTTGTGGAAAGTGCTCAAACAAATACTGATAAAGGTGAGTGTGAACACGCTGATTAGTTTATCAGATACTGCATGTTAAGTACGCAGACTGACATGTCTGATCATGTGATGTGGGACTATAAAGCCCAGAGCGGCGTGGGATCTTCTTGTCGAAGACCAGTCCTCTTTCACCAGAACTAGGTAAGTCCTTTTAACTCGCTTCTCCATCTCATCTGAAGTGACTGTTAAGTTGTAACTGGTTCACTCTGTTCAACTGTAGGAACGTGTCATTCATCACCATGAAGCCGTCTCTCGTCCTCTGTCTCCTGGGTGTTGTCCTGTCTGTCAGGGCTGCATCAGGTATGTACGTGAAACTTCAAAATTGTGTCTGTAAAGGAAAAGCAATTTAAGGCAAAAACTATTTTGGTTTTAGCAAAAAAAGTTCCAACACATGACAGCATATTTGGGCCACTTCAGGTAAAATCAAAATTTTGAGAGGGATGAGGGGGTAATATTTAGAAAAAAAACCCAACACATTTATGAGAAAAAAGCTTGGATACTTTCAGAGGTTTTAAAGTTATAAATATGTGAGAGAAAAAAGCAATTATGTTGTCATTAGTGTATAATCATCTGAAAATAGGAATTGTTGAACCGTTTCTATGGATTAGTGTGTTTATACATTACACAAAGTTGACGTTGCTGTTATTACAACTGTACATGTTAACAGTAGATGAAATTACTTGGTGGTGTTTAACATAACAATGTTAGTTACCATTGTGGTTGGTGTTTTCAATAAGTTAGCAGTAGCATTAGCTTGTGTCATCCCTTACCCCCCACGTTTAGGTAAATGTGACATGTAGTTTACCGTTTTACCATGTCAGTATGTAAGCAGTAGCATTAGCTTCACCCCTCAAGCTACTCCAGCTTTGCTCTTTTTGTCCAAATATGGTCCAAAAAACTGCCAAAACTGCCAAATTCAGGGCTTCAAAACAGCAGTCCACAAAACAATGGGTGACATCATGGTTCTATCATACAGAAGTGGAGCTGCCATGTTGCTGATGGAATTTTGAGTGCAGTAGAGAAGCAGGGGTATCATGTCCTGAGCTCGTAGGTTTATTTCTGGCTGCTCATCTGACAGCTCTCAGTCACCAAAAATGTATTAAAAACAGAAAGATGACGATTTAAACACAAGTCATTCTGATGAAATCTAAATTAATTTAGTACTTTGACTATATTATGAGTTTTCATTTTGTCTGAAGTCCCATTGAATAACATAGAGTGTGCTGGATTTAGGGCCTATACTGCAGCCAGTCACCAGGGGAAGGTTGAGATGTTTTAACTTTTGAAGAGCCGTTACCATGTCCTTCTTTATACTGTCTATGGTTTAAATCAGGATAGATGGCAGTAAAAATGCTTTCCAACATTTGGTATTAAAGGTGCAATACTTAGTGGCATATAGCGCTGAAGTTTGCAGACCCCTCCCCCCCGAATGATGGCCATTATAGAGTTATCATTAAGGGGATAACTAACAGCTCTGGTCCACACTCAAGCCTATGAGGTGATGGTAGTGCATCTTAACACTGGACGCCACCCACCATAAGACAGAAAAAAGAGGAAGTTCCTTTTGAGCAACTGAAGAAACACAAATGGGTATGGGTAATGACTCCATTGAAGCGACCCGCTCTCTCTGTAGATATAAATGACTCATTCATGACAAGGTTATGAAAAACACAGTGATTCTCATTTTCATGTGATTATACACTAATGAAAACATAATTATGAATATCGTATGCCATTTCTACATTTCGATCCTCTGAAATTCCCCTAAATCGTGCACACTTTAAGATATGTTTTCAAAACTGATATTTATGACAGCAAGTCGTGTACAACTTAAAGTTTTACAAGATGAACCTTTTTAATTTAGACAGAATTTAATTCTCTTCTTTATAGTGCCTCCTCCTGAACACCACACTGAAACTACTCCCCCAATGTCTACTCCAGCTACAGACATTCATTTAACTACTGGCATATTGCTTACTCCAAATACCACTACTACTCCTGCTACAACTACTCCGACTACTACTCCAACACAAACTGTAACATGTTGTTTCACTACACCTACTACTACGACTCC
>JAPQRN010000001.1:25967543-25980260 GCA_037367275.1 Coranthus polyacanthus
CCACCCCCTCCATCCCACTGGGGGACACAAGAGTGACATTGGTGTGTTCTGCCTATTTATTAGTATTTTTAATAATAATTTGTCCAGTTGTGTTTGGAGCCTTAAGCAGTGTGTTTGTCAGTAAAACAGTGGAGTGGAAGTGATACCAGAAGTAAATGCAGATCAGCTGGAGGGCCCACTATCACAAGACTGCCCCCCCTTCTCTTTGTGGCATTATGTTGGTAGATTTGTTTACCCACTCAGACCTGTGTAGTTCATCATGGCAATATGACCATTAGTTGTTGCACAAGCATCATGGTGAAAGCCTTTTAGACTCTCTTTCCATGTTTTGGCTCGTGCTACAGGCAGGATGTCAAGAGTGAGGGTATTTACAAATATTTCAGATTTATTTCTCCAAGAAACTGAACTGATTCATTTCTTATCCCCCAGCATAATGCAGGAGGATGTAGCGATCAGCATGTCCATCCGTCTGTCGGTCCATCATCAGTTTGTTTCCAGAGAACAAATGGAAAACCATTCAGTATTTTTTTCACCTAACGTGCTCTTATTGATCAGCAATGTACTGAAGTGGTGCTTTTTATTATTTGTCAACCTGTGAACCACAAGGGGATAAGTCATGAACTGTACGTCAAACAGTGAAATGCTTCATGTCCACACATTCCTTGAATTGAGAGACATCTGCTGATATAGGCCACGCTCAAATAAGTCCAGGCGATCTCACAGATCTCTTAGATTGTGATCCATCTTAATTTGTCATATGATTGTACAGATCATACCATTAAAAACAATAAATAAATAAAATAACAGGGCTGTCAAAACGTTCCTACCCATCAAACATTTATTTTAAATGGCCCAAGTACTGCTTAAGTCTCCAGAAACCAGAGAAAACTAGAGGAAAAGCTTTGGTTGTGCCTACATTTTATAAGAGGGGAGGAAATGGTGATTTAGATCATGGAGGATGATTCTACCTCAAAAGTGAAAGCCACTTCTTTTTTGTCTGTAGTTTTTTTTGACCTAGAGCAGAACTAGAAAATGGGTAAACTACTCAAGAAACTACTCAACTCCTCTGCTGTTAATAGGCAAAGTCAATGAAACTAAGCTAAGATCAGTAACAAGTACGACTGTTGTTGTTGTTTATTGTTTCAGTGGAGTTACAAGGATTGAGACAGTTGAAACAGTTGAATAGAAATGCATACTATATTCTGGGATACAAGGAGCTAAGCATTTAAGTCTGTTGTTTGATACATGTTACAAGTAACAGAGAATGATTACGAACATACACAGGTTTAGTTTAGACCCTTTGTGCATATTTTTTCAACTTCGGTTATAGCGCTCTTCCTTTAAAAACTAGGCAACCTCAATTGTTGAACCAGTGGAACATTATTTTTCACTTCTATTTCAGGAACCATCCGTCCGGTGCGGAGGAGTTTTTACGACCCGGTGTCAGCCCCGGGTCAGGGCTGGCAGTGGGAGTGGGAGAATGACGCAGGCACGTGGACGCCCTATGACATGGAGGTGGCCATCGCCATCGAGAGCGCTCACAGCCGCCAACAGACGTGCCTGGACCTCACACCGCTTGGCTTCTGCTACCTCATCGATTTTCAAAACATGACACAGGTGTGTGTAGCATCTCACCTCACATCTAGCTTTTTATCACAGACCCTCAGAACTGAATCAGATTTTGAATTTGGATGGATTTTTTTCATTTTGATCACAGTGATGTACTATTTGCATTCCTATGACCACATTACATTACAGCCATGCAAATACGGTACATATAAGAAAATACATTGTACAGTGACCTGTAGTTAATTTGATTTCAGAAGGTAATGTAAGAAATAAACAACAAAGTTTAAAGGCTCATTTTTGATCCTGAGTGAAAGTTGAAGAAAATAGACAGTTATTTGTGGTTTTAAATTATCAACAAGATAAAACAAGACATATTAAGACAAAAACACACCTGCATTTTCTGATGTAGTGCTTATTTTGTTCACATTCTAAATTTAGATTTAAAGTTGAAAATATAAAAGACAGTACATGAGTAAATATGATAATCACAATATAAAAATGTATCATGACAGTGATAATTAATGTGCCGTGAAGTGAAGATTGTCCTAAATGTTGTCAGTGATGTGACTTACAAAAGGTCTTGTGCCGTGTCCTCCTGCAGGTCAACAGACAGAGCCAGAGGTGTCGGAGGATCCAGAGGCGTGCGGACATGGCCTACCCTTTAGTATCTGGTCCTCTTCCCTTACCAAAAGGAGGAGCAGGTGGAGGAGGGGGTGGAGGTCTCACAGGAGCCCTGCTGGGTGTTGGGGTGTCTGGGGCCAGCATGGGATTTGGAAGCTCTGTCTACCCCAATGGGGGAATCCCAGCCACTGCACTCGGCCAGCCTTGTTCCTGCCAGCAGTGCATGCTGGTCCTTAGTGTGAAGACCAACACAGGAGGAGTAGGAGGTGGCGGAGCAGTGATACAGACTCTGGGCAGACGCTCACTAACCATGCAGAGGCCCAAGAACTTGGCACTTGCGCCTTCCAGCTCCTTAAGTCCATCTAAATCAGCCACTCTGGGGCGAGGGCTACAGCAGAACTCCAACTCCAACTCCAACTACTATCAGACGCTGCCGCACGGCCTGGCCATCTCCAAAAACACCGCCTCTCCCAGAAGGAACGCGCAACTCTTCGCTCAGTCGCTGGCTGCCCTCACCGCTGGCACTTCTTCTCTGGGTATCAGCTCGTCTTCCAACAGGCCGCCTCCCCCGTCCCTCCCGCCCCCTCAGCCTCCGTCATCCAACCCGAACACGAACCCTCCATCCCTTCCGGCCAAACACTCCTCCTTATCGTCAGCCGGCGAATCAGTGCCAACCGCCACATTAATTACCCCCGCCAGCAACGTGACCACGCCCCCTTCTCCTGTGCCATCTCCGTCGCCGGTGGTGATGAAGCCGCAGCGTACGCCCTCATCCACAGTGTGCCATGCCCCTTTGCCACAGAGATCGAGCTTAGCTGGGCTGAGCAGACCAGCGTTACAGAGGATCGCCATGGCCCAGTCCAGAGCACTCATAGCATCAGGGTGAGTAAAACATACCCACCCCTCTGAACTATTCACTTGCTGGGAGATCTCATGGTGCACTCTGGAGCTGCATGATGTGTCATATTTTCTATCTTTTTTGAAAAATGACCGACCACAACAAACACATAAAGCTCTTGCCCTGCTTCTCTGTTTCCAAATTCAGACTCCAACCCGCTACTCAACAGCTGGTACAAACATAAACATAAACTAACCAGCACTTTGTTTTATTGGCTGGATCAGAATACATTGTATATAGTTACAGACTATTTATTTGTGTGTC
Organism: Coranthus polyacanthus; assembly: GCA_037367275.1. Taxonomy (NCBI): domain Eukaryota; kingdom Metazoa; phylum Chordata; class Actinopteri; order Kurtiformes; family Apogonidae; genus Coranthus; species Coranthus polyacanthus. The sequence continues at coordinate 25,970,896 of JAPQRN010000001.1, forward strand.
ATATTGCAATGCTAATACCCAAAGTCTATTGCCCACTGCATATTTCCAATATCATGCAGCTCTGTGTCAAACACACTTATTCCAGTCTGAGAAATGCTCTTGACAAATGATCATGTTGTTTGTACATTTACATTTGCAAGTACAAACAAGCAAAATCACCTTTACAGGAATGCATGCTGAGGCATGCAGTGCTAAATATGTACACACCCCGTGCATACATACAACTGTCAAAACTCCCACTCAGCAGGTGTCATGTTTGCTAGTGTTGTAACCAGCATGTTTCTCATCTGGCTCACATTCATTCACATTGGAAAGTTCACAATCAGTGAGGCCTTATTCAACACTGATTTAGATACATGTTAAATGCACAGTATGTAGCATCTTTACAATAAAACATGTAACAGTGACTAAGTGTATGTTCTATATAGGGCTGGGCAATATGGCCTAATTCTTTTCACTGTCATGGACGATTAGGGATTTTAATCGTGAATCATCCATGACAATCATTCATTTTTTTTCTGTCTACATGAACTCGAGACAAAACATGTTACAAGTATTTTCTTAGTAGAATTATACACCGTATATGTGTAATATACATAGACAGCAATAACAGAAAAGCAGCACTTGTGAGGCCGTATCGCCTGAATTATTTGTTAAAAAGTGATAGATGTAGTTGTTTCACCAGAATGAAATATACATCAGCAAACATTCACACAGTGTGTATGTTTAGTTTAGCATAATAACAAAAGTGGTGGATCTGTAATGAACGGAAGCAGAAACCACATACTGTGTATGTGTTTAACAATAAGGAATACAAAAGAAGAATCTTAATGAAAAATGAAAGCAAGGCCAGAAAGACTCTATCAGATGTTCAACTGAAACATGGCTTCGTTGAATTCCCATGGTGTGTCAAAAGTCAGCAGGCCTTCTGTGTGTTGTCCATCTGTGAAGTGGCATCTGTAGAGCAGAGGGGGAGGAGTGGAGGATTGTGGGAGATGACGGCCTGCTTCATGTACAGGGCAAAGGTGTCCACCCACAGAGGGGTCCACTGTGCCTTCTCCTTTCACATCCTCAGACCTGAACGGGGACTCAGTCCAACTTGGGGTCTTTGGGCTTGATGGCAGGACAGTTTGAGGAGAATGTAATGAGTATTGACATTAACTGGGATTATTTTCCATAGGTCTGGACGACAGAACAGTAATTACCATCATCACAATATGCATTTTTCTTTTGGGTTGATTTTGTTTACATTGTGAACTAAAACAGTGTTGTTTTACTCAGTTTTACTCATGTTTATTTTGATGTTGAACAAACATTTTATAATTATGATTTTTATAAACCATAAAGAAGAGTTTAAAACCACAAGCAGCCATCTTTTACATCGTTTTTCTCTTTTAGGTCACTTGTCTTGTTACATCGTTTCTGTCTTGTATCTTTTACAAATAATTTAAAACTTAAAATAACCATCTTTTATGTCATTTTCATTATGTCATTGTTGTGTCTTTTTCGTTGTTTTTGTCTCGTCACATGCTTTACAAATAATTTAGACCAACAAATAAATGTCAGGTTTCTTTAGCTTTCACTCAAGATCAAAAAAACGTTAAACTTGAACAAAATAATGATTTTGTTATCACATTTGTTGTGATAATTATCGATATCAACTGATATGAACATGTTTGGCATATAATCCAGCCCTAATTTTCCAGTATTTTATTCAAAATGAGCATGTAGCGGGGCTGTTGTTGGACATTTTGGCTTTAGCTTCATGAGGATCTTGTGGGAAAGCAGAGGGGGAATTGTTACGCTTTCACCCACAGTGAATCAGCAGTGTAATCAGCCTCTTCCAGTCATAACTTGTTCAAACAGATTCTCGAGAACTGTAACCAGAAAGGAAAACTTTCTGATTTACAGTGACAGTTTCCAATACTGTCATACATCAATGAACCAAGGGTTGCTTTTTTTGTGTCTTGGAAAGTTTCACAGGAAGTGATGCACTTTTCAGTTTCAGTTTACCAACAGAGACTGAAAATGGGACTCTTGCAGATAATCACGGTCAAAATTAATGCAAGGTCAGATGGTTTTGAGATGCAGATTTTAGTTTTTTTTGTACCCTCCTCCCTTAACTCCCACCCCCGCCCCCCCATACCTCCATCCCTCCCTCCTCTGCCGTCGCGTCTCAGCAGACTGGGCCCCTCAGAACTTCATTGTTGGTCTCCACAGTAACCTTTGTTGAATTGCCCAAGCCTGGACTGCATTAGCAGCACAATGCTGAGCCATCGCTGGTTTTCCCTTCTCCTTCCCCCTCTCCCTGCTCTGTCTCCCCTTCTGCAGCCTTTCCCTAAAATGTGTTTTCTTCCCTTGTCTGTTCTTGTGTGTCTTTGCGTTCTGGCTCTTTTTTTGCTCCGCTTCCTTGTGCATGTAGAATTTTGGCCATTAATATTTTTAGACATTTCTCTCCCACGTAATAAAGACACCATACTTCCATGTGTCCCCTCGCAGCGTTTATTGGTGTAACTGCATTGTTGTTGCTCTTGTGTTGGAACACCCCACCCCCAGATTATTATAACTTCAGTAGCTTTGTTTTTTGATTTCACTTTAGTTTTAGTTACCTTTACAATTGCATAAGAGGTTGTATCTTTTAGTTTAGTAGAGAAACCAGACAATTATTTGTGGTCAAGACAAAACAAGACTAAAATCACATAAAAGACAGAACAAGATGTATACGAGGTAGAAGATGCAACAAGTCGAGAACAATGGGGGAAAAAATGTGCAAAAAGATGAAAATGATTTAAAAGACGAAACAGTGTAAAAGACAAAAGACACACACAAAACACAAAAAAAGATGCAACAAGGTGAAAACCATGTAAAAGATGTAAGATGCAAGATGATGAAAACAACAAGACAAAAACCTCATAAAAGATGAAATGGTGTAAAATACGCAACAGGACAAAAACTTTGTAAAACAATTAACAAGGCAGAAACACACCTGTAGTCAGTAGTCACCTGCTTATTTTACTAATTGTTTTTATTTTGATGCTCGGTTTAGTTTCAGGTTTAGTTTTCATTAGCTATAATAATTCCTGGCCCTGATATAAATGGCATATTCATAATGGGAATCATTTTCACGTGGGGTGGGGGTGATGTAGACAATGGTACTGGTCCAGTCAGCATTGTTACTACTCCTAGACTATCTCAATTCTGAGGAGGGGGAGGTGATGATGTGCGTGTGTGCGTGAGTCTCAGACCCAGACAGCACCCAAGACAAGGGCTGATGGGAATGAATGAGGGTGTGGGGGTGGGGGGAGACAAAGAAACGAGTCAGCAAACTGTCAAAGATTGATCACAGAGTGGTGCAAGAAAGAAATCAGGCCAACAAGCACAGAGAGGAAGAGAGGTGGCACACACACACACATATAGTCATAGCGTGCTACCCGTCTGTGAAGGCATTTTACACACACACACACACACACACACACACACACACACACACACACACACACACACACACACACACACACACACACATTGTCCTTCTCCCTCTCACACAGTAAAAGTAAATATTGACCATCCTAACAGGAGATGCAGTGAAGAATGTGTGCTCTCTCTGTCTCTGCAGTGGGGGATTATGGGACGAAACAAAGGGAATGAATGAATGTGAGAAGAACCTGGTGGGGGCTGCACACACACACACACACACAGCAGTGAGGAAAAGCAAATGAAGCGGATTCGGGTGTAGGAAACAGAGACAGTCATGAACCGAGGAGCTGAAATGTGTTAGCACCTGTTCACAGCTCCAGCAGGTTTCTGATGTGAACCATGTGTGTTCTGCAGAGAACCATGGTGTCATACTCCAATTCACACTGGTTCATTGTTGTTTTGTGTGATAAACATACACCTGTATATGTCTTTAACAAGAACAACTTTACATGTGGTTAGTCCTTGCACTTACAAAGGGATAGTTTGTACGTTTTTGAAGTTAGTGTATGACCTGCAGTAGATCACACCCAGCACCGACACATTTGGGAGACAGACACATGTCTTTGAAAATCCCAGACCACCACTTTTAGGTTAAGTTCAGTTTATAACGTTACATGTCATCACTGTTCAACTTCATGACAGATTAAATCCTCTGCATCTGCTACATCCAATATGACCCTTTGTCGTTTTTGTGTCTCGTTTGAGATACTTTGTAAAACTAAAGTCATGTGGGGACACAGGGTTTTTTAACAGAACAGGAACAGAACAGAATGGTGTCCATCACCCCCTAATGTTATAAAATTGTGTAAAAGTAATGTGAAATACGTGTGGTAATCTGGAAGGACAGAGACCAAAAACAGACAGACAGCTAGACCAAACAGTCTCCTGTGTTTGTCTCATGTCTGACAGATTCCTTCCAGTCTGTTTGTCTGTCCGCATCATGAATTCCCATCAAGGACAGCGTTTTGTTTTTGTTGTTTTCCATATCTTGTAGAAAGATTTTTAAACTCTCTTGTTCTTGCACCAAACCCCACAGGCCCCACATCTTTGTTGTTAATAGTTTCTTTACTAACAAAGATGTTCCAGGTTTCAGTGAAAACGATCACAACTTTACGTGTCATTAAAGCGTCAATCAGTAAATTATTGGAGAAAAGCATCACAGGAACGTGTGTGAGAAACAGTTGTGTTGATCTTTGTCTATGTGTGTGACAATATGTGTGTGAGAACATGTGGGAATGTGTTATCGTCTGTCGTCTAATCAGTCCAGCTGATGTCCATCTGGGCTCGGGGGAATAGACGGAGCTGAGCGAGTGTGTGGGACAAAGCTGAGGGAGTGTGTGACCCAGAAGGAGGGAGGGTCTGGGGTCGTAGGAGGTTGAGAGACTGGAGTCCCATTCAAACCCTTCCCCCAACAGTCAGGGATGGGGTCTTCCTCTCTTTAAAGATCTCAGGCCTTTTTTCCCCCTTCTTTTTCAGCTCTCACATTTCAGAGCTGCCTGATCCATCACTGTATCCTTCATATACTGTACGTCGACTCATAGGAACATTTGTAGTTGATGAGTTAAGGGCTTTTTTGTTTGTTTTTCATGCTTTAAATAGGACGAGAAGCAGCTTCCACCGACATAGAATTGCAAGTCCATTTTCAAGCTCAGTTTATTCAAATGATTTTATTCATTTTAGAATTTGGCTGAAGTCCTTTCATCTTGTTATGATTGTCGCTTTTGTCTTGGTGCATCTTTTATGAATGATATAAAATCACAAAAAAATGGTTTCTTTAGCGTTTGCTCAGGATCAATCATCAGCCTTTCAACTGGAAAGAAGTGATCGCGATAAATACCGGCTTTTAGTCCAGGTACTTGTGTATGAATGTTGAATAAATATATAAATTAATGTTTTTACATTTTAATATTCTTCGTCTTTCTCCCAGTTTGAGGTATAATCATGAGCAATTGTTTGGGAAATGCAGTTCCCATAATTCTTTGGGCATCTTTACATGAACTAAAATGTTGTCATAGATCTGGGCAATACAAGTCTAAAGGCTGATATTTGCCGAGTGGAAGTTGAAGAAACCAGACGGTTATTTGTATAATTATGATTCCTAAAAGATGTAACAAGAAGAAAAGACGTAAAATATGCAACAAATTGAAAATGACCTAAAAGACAAACCTCATCTGTCGTCCCTGATTCCGTTACTTAGTGCTTATTTTGTTAATTTTCTTTATTGTTTTTTATCAAAAAATGCAGAAAACTGAGTGCAGTCTCCTGTATGGTCAGAAAAACACTTACCAAACATCAGAGCATTTCATGAATCTACAGGTAGAACATTCAAAACTATTAGAACATTTTATTTAGAATGATAAAATATTTGTTGAACATGAAAATATACATGAGTCAAATTAAACAGCAAAACACTGAAATAATATAAATATATGAAAGTGTTTTAACTGACAATGTGAAAAAAATAAACACTGAAGACTGAAGAATAATCTATGTCACAATAATTATAATAATCGTAATATAAAAATAGATCAAGCTAACAATGATATTAATTATGGGATTCGTTTACTCATCCCTGAGTGTGTATTGTGTGAAACGGTCAATGTGATACCTGATGGCCTCAGCGTGTGGCGCCGTCGTCTGCGTGGTGTCATCCACACATCAGTAGGGCAGTTGGAAACTGTGTTAATGAGCTATGAGATAAGATAATCCAGGATCAGGCCTGAGTCAACACGCACCTCTCTCCTCTACCTCACACTGTAAGACCCTCCCTGCTAACACAGCAGCCTGTTAAATATGAATAGATCCAGTGACTGGCAACAAGTGATTAGTGTGTGTGTGTGTGTGTGTGTGTGTGTGAGAGTGTGAGTGTGAGATCACATCATCGTCACAGATCTAGAGCAGGTGTTTCCCTGCCGTCATGATCTGACAGCCTATTTATACCGAGTAGGGTGATGGATAAATCTTTATTGACAAGTTTAAGATCTTAAACTACTTTAACTGCGCATGACAGACTAATCTGACCGGACGTCGATGGAATATTCTTTTGTAATGAACACGTGACAGCAGCCGAGTAGTAACTCCAGCCACTGCTGTTGTGAATATGATGGAATCGAATCGTTTTCGTTTTTGCACGTTTTCAGACTCAGATGTGACGCTTATATTTTTGTGCTCTTGAATTTAAAAGGGGTACATTCTGAAAATAAAATGAACAAAGAAAATGAACAGCTGACTTTGGTACATTCATTTTTTGAGGACTTGGACTAAACTGACTTTGATCAATTTTGAGATAATATTTAGGGAATGAGGGCAAAAAATGTGTGATTTAACTGTAAAAACTCTTGAATACTTGAAATACTTGACTTGTATTTGATTGGAGACAGTATGAACACAACATATTTCATGTTTTGTCTGGTCGACTTCATTTCATTTGTAAATATTCATCCATTCATCACATTCAGGATGAAACACATTCAAGAAAAAGCTGAGACAGAAGATATTTAGGACTAATAATAAGTTCAAATAATGAAATAATGTGATTTGAAACAGGTGATGTGAACAGGTGATTGGAATCATGATCTGGTACAAAAGCAGTGTCCAGGAAAGATCTAGTCCTTTAGGCGAAAAGATGGACCAAGTGTCGATAGTTTGACAACAAATGTGTGTGAAAATGATTGAAATGTTTAAAAACAATGTTCCACAAAGAAAGATAGAACAGACGTGGAACTTTTTTAGACCCTGTCCTATGAATATGCAGTTAAAAGTTGAAAAGTCGTGGAAAGTTTCTGATGCAGAAACAGATGATGAGATTAGTTCTGAATTCAAAACAACCTGAGCTTTGTTAAAGAGTTCTCTGTGTTGTTTATCTCTGTTTCTGTTTACTCTTGTTGTCTTCACACTCTGTTTTTATCCTTTTCCATCCCTGAATAGTAACAGTTTCACAGCAACTCACTCCCTTGTATACACTTTTCTACACTAGAGCAGACTAACTCTCCCTCTCACACACACACACACACGTCAGTGAGTCATTTACTCGCGCTCCGTCATGTGTCGCTGAGTGGGGTTAAGTGAAAGCAGCTTAGAGCACTGACAGAAAGCCTGTTAAAGCTGAACCAACAACAGGAAACAACAGATCATCTGCACTCTGGCCCTCTGCTATCACACTGCTGTTTCTGGATCATTGTGTACCACAGCCCCTTCGATAGCTCAGTTGGTAGAGCGGAGGACTGTAGTGGGCAGTGCTGTAATCCTTAGGTCGCTGGTTCAAATCCGGCTCGAAGGAGGTACCTTTTTTTTTTTTTTTGCCCAAGTTACAGTCCTCAGTGTGTGTTTGTTCCACTTTCAGCCACCCTCCAGCTGCCATTTTTATGACTGGAAGACAAAAGACAGTCCTCTGCCTTTAAAGACTCCTGCCACACACACCCTCAGCCCGCAGGATGTGTGAGGCTTTTTATGTGTAACCTCAAGGTCTATAACTGTAGTCTGTAATGGACTAACCTGCCTCTGACCCCAGTGTGTGTGTTGGCACGCCCAGCTGCAGCACTTTATCACCTGACCTCAGAAGGACAAACTCCAAAATAGTGTCTGAACACACAAGTTTGAAAAATGTGTTTATTTTTGACAGCTCCAAATGTTCTAAATAAACTTACAGATCTCTGTGATGAAATCTCTTCGATGTGTACAGTGTATTCAGAAGCTACAAACACTGCAGATTTTATGGGGAGAAGTTTAAAACAAGCTAAAAATGCTGCACAGTTTACAGAGAGAAGCTAAAAACTTCATACATTTTACAGGCCGAAGCTAAAAACAAGATGAAAACTGTCTGTCCTCAGATGTTGCCACATGTCTCTACTTCCTGTATCCATTACTTCAAATTAAAAGCTCTGTGCAGGTCATGTAATGTGACCTCATGATAGTGTTTCATAAAGTTCTGAAGCATCACAGGTGATAACCACTGCAAAAAGTATCTAAAGGAAACCCCGGTGTATAAAAAATGATCAGAAGCTATATGTATGTGTCTATGTGTGTCAATGGAAGATGATGATGAGGAGGATGATGATGGGTTTTGTGACGAAGCAGGTAATCCACAGCAAGCAGCAGTGTGACGTCCATCCATCTGAGCTCACTGAGCAGATGGAAACTCCATGGATTAGCTCTCATAAACACACGCTGACAGCCGGCTGCCTTCATTCATACACTCGCCAGCCACCGAAAGAAGTTGTTCAGAGTCGGGCAAAAAATATACAAAAAGAGGAAAAGGGCAGATATAAAAACTGATACATAGCAGAAAGTGGAAAAGACAACCAAGCTGCTTTGTTTCTGCGTTTGTGTATCTTTAGGACACTTGTGTAAAAGCAGCTGATTTCATCTTTCTCTGTCAGAATGACAGTCATCAGTTTCTCAAAGTGAGTTGAGTCTCCTGGTTGTCGTGACTGCACTGTTTGGAAGTCTGGAAAAACACTGAACTAAACATTTGGTGTATTCTTTTGCAGCGTGCCCACTGTCCCAGTGAAGAACCTCAATGGATCCAGTCCTGTTCACCCTGCACTGGCTGGTAAGAACACACTTTACATTAGTTTTTATTTGGTTTGTTTTGTTTTTTGATTGCAGTTTAGTTTTAGATAGTTTTTTGAGTGGATATTTTATTTTACGGAATTGATTTAGGGCGTTTTCACACCTGAAAGTTTGAACCAAAGGAACAAGAGACACTGGACATAGACCCAGAAGAACAGAAGACACCAGACATAGACCCAGAAGAACAGAAGACACCAGACATAGACCCAGAGGAACAGAAGACACCAGACATAGACCCAAAGGAACAGAAGACACATGGACATAGACCCAGAGGAACAGAAGACACATGGACATAGACCCAGAGGAACAGAAGACAC
>JAPQRN010000001.1:25989360-26009718 GCA_037367275.1 Coranthus polyacanthus
TGTGTGTGTGTGTGTGTGTGTGTGTGTGTGTGTGTGTGTGTGTGTGTGTGTGTGTGTGTGTGTGTGTGCGCACGTGCACGCCTCCCTCTTTCTCTGCCAACTTCTGAGGAAAACACACACGTTTCTGAAACTCTGTATTCAGTTGCTGCCTTTACACTATCAGCTTTACTGGAGATAATACTATTCCATGGAAACAGGCCAGACCGGTGCCGTCGTGCTCAACACTAATGGCCTGCGACCGTCTGTGTTCTTGTGCAGCAGTATTTGAATAAATCCTAGCGCAACAGTGACACCTGCTGGCCAACTGAGACCTGACCGACACAAGACTTCACTCTCTGGAGGTGAAGGTGTTGTTTTATTCACGTGGTCAGAGGATCACACTGGAAAAGTCAAAACCTCTCTGCTCTTAAGAACAAATTAAGACCACAGTTAATTAAGTCTTACATTAGAAGGATGCAGAGAATGCACTTCAGTTACTCTACATTGGATGATGGCCAGAAGTGCTAAAGAGGTAAAAAAAAAAAAAACCCAAACATTAATTCATTAACAGAGTTATTTTGTGCTCTACCGAATCTGAACCACCCCATTATCTCATCTTGTTTACTTCTGCAGCTGACTAATTAAATGTAGAAGCAGAGGGTTCTTCTTTACTGCTGAGATACAGATCAGACAACAAATCAATAACGTTAAAGACTGTCATTTTGGGAATCTGAACCAAAGATAAAGAACTATAGCTGTGCATTCATTCACAGCAGCAGACGTGAACCCTGAGCAGGATTCCTCACGAGGACGAGGACGAGGACGAGGACGGTGACTGTAGCTGTCGAGCAACGAGTCCTGAACAGTATGAATTATTTAAAGACAAGGCACAACATTTTTGGGTTATAAAGAATTAAACAAGGTTGTAGATTTGGTGTGAGTTTCCAAAAAATCACATATCCTGTATGTGACGACTGATCAGCATACTTCCTCCTGTCACTGCTGACATGACAGAAAATCATTTTAATGAGATCCATAACTGAAAGAAAATATGATTTGATATCTGATGGGAAGAAGAGTCTATTTCCTGCACGTTCAGAAGTTAGAAAGGTTTGCAAGCTGTTATTGTTTTTCTAAAACCTGGAAAAACTTCTTTCCAACGTTAATTATTTTCACGGTGGAAAACAGGATTGTGATTATGACGGGAGGCAGACCTAAACTAATGGAAATGTATTTTGGGTTTGCAGCTCTTTAAATCTGGGCGACTCAATTTCACATTAAATCTGCTTAAAGTGTAGAGAGCTTAAGTGAATAAATGGTTTTGAAATCCCTCCCTGTGAAAAGACAAGTCTGTGTCCTTGACTGTGAATGTGGCTGCGACTGGCTTTTGTGCTGAGCGGCTCATTTCACCAGCCTTCATCCCTTTCATCGGCCGCTCCTCCTAAATCAGCAAATGTAGTTTTATTGACTGATGCAGAAGACTAGCTTACCATTAAAGGAACCATTTCTTAGACATTGAGAACCATAATCCCCGTTGTCTGGATCGGTTTTGTCTGACATAAAACACTTTGAATTTAAAAAAGAAAAAAGGTTTCGTCCTAAACATTGTCAGTGATGAGTATATTATGGGAATCGTGTAAAATCGTGGTAAAATTTTGGAAAACGTGCAAATAAAAGATAATTAAACTGAGAATCACTTAAAGAAACAGTGAGTGTTTTTACTCATGTTGCTGTCAGTAAACAGACTAATAATATGTCAGGAAAGTGTTTTGTCATAAGTCCCTGTGTTTGAGTGTGTGGGAACGTGCTCTATGTACTACAATAAGTTCAGATGTATTTGTATATTAGTATAACCTGGAGATTTAGGAATTAACTTCCCACGTCTGTGTTTCACGCTGCACATTCGCACTCAAAAATACTGACATGATCCCCAGATCTGATGTCAAGGTTCGCTATTAACAGGCCAGCACTTGGATAACTGTTGATCCTGTTGAAAGATAGAAACATGCTCCTTACTGTAGCTGCCATCCTTCATCCATCTCAGAGTTCACTCTTCTGAAGGATTGAAGTTTTGCTCTTTGAGTGAATTGGTCTCCATGCCACACCGTGACCTCCTGAACTTATACCCAGAACGCTTTTAAAACTTTGATTTATAATGACCAACGCAGCCTCCATACTTCTCAACCAGGAGACGGACACAATAAATGCTTGGAGGAAACAAAAAAAAATGTTGCAAATGACTCGAGATCACGGTTGTGGGAGGTAATTTGTGATGGAATTTTTACTTTACAAATTACGACCTGGCAGATTTGCACAGGATTAAGATCACAGACTCAGTTAGTACAGTTATTACAAATTAGCAGAGGTCCACAGGTAATACTAGTCCCATGTGAATCGGGCTTTGAGCATCCTGAATACCTGTGGTACCTATGGAACCTATGGTAAGATTCTCTGTATGGTTTTATGGGCAGAAGCAGAAACAGAGGACATTCTCCTACTGTGTTGGGGCTAAACAAGGCTAAACCATGTCTTAGTCCGGTTCAAGGGGTTTATTTAAAACTGACTGACTAAACCAACCGAGCCAAAATACTCCAGGTTTCCTCTAAAGAATATTTCTTTCCATTGTATTTAAGTCCATCACCTGAACTTACCTCCACTGTCTGCAATACATAGTTACAGCGTTCTCAAACGTTCCAACTCCTTCTCACCCCCCCCTCCCTATAACAGTGTTTTGAATCAATACACTATTCCTTCTGCCTGCCCATTTCTCTCCATCTGTCTGTCAGTCTGCTGGTTCTTCCTCTCGGTATATCACAGTTGGCTTCCTCGCCTTCCGTTCCTGTTGCTCAGTCTCCGGCAGATTGGAGTATTTGTCATACAAACACTTACTGCAAGCGCTTTCTTAGGAGCCAAAAGGTTCATTGCTCTGGCCAAATTAAATCTCATCAGACCGAGTCAAGTGATTGCAAGTGTCAGCGGACTGAAGGCCTCTAAGAAACACACAGTACTCTAAGCTAGTTTAGTGTGTAAATTCTAGCTCTTGTCAGCTTCTCCTGAGTTTGTTTCCATGGACGTCCTGTGCCGTTTCGTAGTATGTCATGACACTACTGTTAAGTGAAATGTGACGTATCTACATGAGTTGGAGGAGTAAGGCTCAGAAAAAAATGGTAATTTGGGGCAATGTTGGGATAAGTTTCCAAAGTGTTTTGAATGATTGCTGGGGCATTGTTAAGTGCTCCCTGAGGTGTTTCAAGTTGTTTCATTGGCTTTTTCTTGCGTCCACCAACAGCTCCCGGTGGTGGAATAGTAAAGCTGTACTATGTGCTCCAATAATAGTCATTTGGAAGTGTTTTAGATGGTTTTAATAGCATTAGCAAGTGCCCCCTGCGGTGTTGCAGGTTGTTTTCAAAGACCTTTTCATGTGTTCACCAACAGCCTCCCGTGGTGGAATAGTATGTGCTCCAAAACTGCACATCTTGGACAGGTTTGGTATGTGTCCAAAGTGTTTTAGGATAGTTGCTAAGGCGTTAATAAATGCTCCCTGAGGTATTTCAGCTCATTTCAAAGCCTGTTTCATGTGCTTGGAAATGGTCATTTGGGGACATTTTGGCATATGTCTCTGAAGTCTTTTAGATCATTGTTACAGTATTAATAAGTGCTCCCTGGGGTGTTTGAAGTTGTTTCATAAGTTTTAGTTTGTTTGTTTCTTCAGGTGTTCTCCAACTGCAGTAGTGAGGTTATACTACGTGCTCTCAAAAATGTTAATTTTGGAAAGGTTTTCCTATTTCTTTCTAAAGAGGTTTAGGTTGTTCTAATAGCATTAACAAGTGCTCCCTGAGGTGTTTCTGGTGGCTTTAAAGGCCTTTTCACCAACAGCCTCCTGTGGTGAAGTATGTGCTTCAGAAATGGTAATTTTGGACAGATTTGGTATATGTTTCCTAAGTGTTTTAGATAGTTGCTAAGGCATTAAAAAGTGCCATTTGCTTTGAAAATGGTTATTTTGGCCCAGTTCTCACCCAGTATAGTCATCACATGACATGGTATGATACGATCTCAAAAGGCTTTACAAAAACAGAAAAGACCCGTGATCTATGTGTAACAGAGAACTTCATAAAAACAAAGCAAACAGGAGCGTCAGGTCCCTGGAGTAAATGAATGTACCCCAGAGTTTTCAGTGAAAGCTATCCACAGGTGACTTAACATTATGATTGCCTGCAGCACACAATGCAGATCAATACCAAGCTGAGTGACTGTCGATGTGAGTGATTGTTTTTACTTCCAAATTGCCACAAGGGACAGGAAACAAATGCTTTCACTACACGCCAAGATATCCTGTGTGGCTGCGAATGCATAATACACTTTGCATATAGAGTATGGAGAGGTCTACGTTTAAAACGGCTCAATAAACCCGACGCTGCTTCAAAATACAATTGTACTAGGTTGAGGAAAAGAGCTCGCAAAAACGGAAGAAAAAGCAATCCAGCATAAGACAACGCAGCATCAAAACTCAAAGGGAAATGCAGAGAATAGGAAGAATAATGAGAGGACGATGGGTGGACGGAGAGAAGTAAAAGAAAGAAAACAGAATGTCTAAACAGTGTTGCAGTCCATTGTTATTGGCCAGACGACTAAGCATGAATATTAGATGAATGAAGCTGCGCTGGGGTGAGACCGCCCCAGGAATGTTAACGTAGAGGAGGCACGACAAGGTGGCATCAAAGGTCGTGTTGCAGAAACAACAGACACATAGGATCCACGTCCGCATTTCTCCCTCTGCGAAGACGGATTTAACACTGATGTACGGCATGCACAAAAGCAAACGGTGGAAAAAGCTGCACGTGGAAATGGCTGTTTCAAATGCTGGAACATAAATATATTTCTGGAATAGATTGTGCACAGATATGAAAAGAAATATTAGAAACAACATTTTCTTGTGGTTTGTAAACTTACAAACTAAATAAGTAATTTTGTTATATGGACAAAAGGTGAAAAATACAAGCGCTGAATGATGCCAGTTGGTTTACGACAGATTGGATTCATTCTTGTACAAAAACTTGAACACAAACAGTCACTGCCTAGACTAATTAAAGAAGTTGGCCTCTGCTTTCCACAGTGTGCACATGTCAAAACAAAAATGAAAAGCTCCTCTAATCACTGGGCTTTATTTCCCATTAACTCTCCACAATTATTGAGATTTAACGGTGTCTGTATATCCTATCCTTTTGTTCAGGTGTCCTTGTCGGAGGTTCGTGACTCTGGTTCTTTCCATTGGCAGTAACTGGATGCTGCATCCTCTTGGAGTAAGTTCTGCTTATTCATATACGTACAATAGATCTGTAAACTACTATATAACTACTATATCTAAGTGCATGATGCATCTGAAAAGTTCAACTTAAACGATCCTCCCTGATCTCATTTTCTTTTTTCTCATTTGCCAAAGGAGGTTGTAGAGCAGACTGCTGGTCCATAGGGGGCGCACCTAAAATTACAAATTACATTTAAACATAATATTAAACATATTAATTTTAGCAAGAATGTCTCTGAAATGCTTAGATTAGTATTATTACGCCTCATCCTGTGTCTGTGCTGGAAGTTTAGGTTCTGACTTAGTTCTTAAAAAGGGAAGTTGTAGTCTTGTTGGGTTAAAAAAAAAAGTCTAACTTTTTGCAGAAAGAGCAAGTTTTGGACCATTCTGGTTAGGATTTGGCACCATTTTGGAAACGGTTGAGGTTAGAGTCAGATGTGTGAGTTGCCTTGTGAAAACATACATGCATATATTTACATGTAGATAAGAGTGGGGATGAAACCTAAAATCTCAAGTGGTAAGGGTTCGGGGTTGGTAAGAGGCTATGGAGTGCAGATGGTCTCTTCATATCATGCTTGAGATGACCGTGAGCCAATAAAACCGCTGGTGGACGCGGTGAATGACTGTTATTTGTGGTGGTTTATATTGGGATTGGAATACACAAAGGGGAAAAGAGGAAAACAAATAACACATTGTGCAAGGGGTTGTTTTTAATACATTCAGAAACCGAGAGCAAGCTTGGAATGCCCCAGCCAATATTCATCAAGTCAGTCATTAATCCCAGGGTCTGCATCGAAGACCTCTTCTATTTCTAATGTTATATCATCTGCATGAACGCCACCTGTGAAAATGAGTCGACAGGTTCGCAGAGGGAGACTTTGATTGAAACGCTACCAAAGCAATCAGTTGTTACAGTCTATCGTATTAAGGCCTGTGGTGTTTGAAAGTGATTATGGCTGGGAGGCAGCTTCTCTCTGAGCTGTTGAACACATTTGATTGAAATCTCTTTGTATCAATAGCGATGCACCACTCGAAGGGTCCCAAAGCCGTAAAAAGTTTGACTGTTCAATATTCAGCCAGATGCAAACCACTGTGTTTCCAACGTGCATTTACTGACAACTGTGGCTGACTTTAATTAAATGCCCTATTTTTCCAGACATGGTATACATATTTAAATCAGTGGGGAATTGTGTTTCCTATTAAAAAAAATTGGATTTTTCAGTAATTTCTGTACAAACGGGGGCATCAAAATGTGAACCCACCTCCATTCTGTGCATGGCTAGTGATACCCCAATTACTCTTTCCAGTTCCTCTTACTTATGGTCTTTGCCCTTTAGTTTAACTGAAGGAAAGTTGATGACATGTAAACATCGTGTGTGCTTCAATGTGTTATTAACAGACTGAAAGTACTGGCTCAACCCCTAAAGCTAAAAAGTGAATTTCCACTCCAGTCAGTTTTCTATAACATCTTTATTTAAAAGGATTTACAACACAAACTGGCACCACTTCATTTATGGCATCTTTTTCATCCTTAATTCTTCTGCACATCTTGTATTTTTGTACATAAAAACACACAAAATGTGTTGCTTCAAAAATAAAACCCATGTGCTGTCAAGTAAGGTTTTTAGAAAAGAAAAGGGGGAAAATAATCTGGCAGTTTGTGCTCATCATAAAATTGGTAATTCAGGAGCCCCAGAGACTCTTAGAGCAGATTGACAAAACAGCCCCTCAGACAGAAAATTGATAGAACGGTTTGTTATCCTCTGTTTACCTCAATGTAGAAAGGAGAAATTCAACAACCACATAAAACCAGTGGAAAACTGCAGGAAACAAAAGGTTGCAATGTATCTGTAGAAATACAAAGAGCATATTAAGTTTTAGCTTAAAGTTACAAATCCTCAGAGATGGGTTTAATTTTGTATGTAATGCATTAGTTCGTGTCTGATACACATTTGTATTCAACCCTCGAAGCTTTGAATTATTGTCAGTCACAGCGAGTACAAAAAGACCATGTGCAGCAGTTACTCAAGTCACAGAATAATTTCTTCTGAATTAAATATGTTCTTACGTGGCTCTGTTATTTAAATTGTGAAAAGGGCATACAAGTTGGGTTTTTTGCATTATAGTTAATAGAAGCTGTGTGTGCATACATTGTCTCAGCCTTTGGGTGGATTGTAGTGTTCATAGTTAACACAGACTGGTGAAACAGTAACATTAGCTCAAAATGAAAGGGATGATGAATAAAATGACCTTTCTTAGTTGTTTTGCTGGTTTTGACGTATGCCAGGTGAGGTGAAATGGATCAAAGACTGATTTCCTCTTCGTTCAGTATCTGAAGGGATGTTTAGTGACAGGCAGTAAGTATCTAATAAGGATCGAACCATGTCCAGTTTTACAACTAGGGCTGGGTATTATATCCAACAGAAAGATTCAGGCACATAGAGCCTGGGACTCTTACTTTGAAAGCATTTTTCAACAGCAAAGCAAAATCTACCTCCTCAAGTGTAATTTGAATTGGATTCCAACCATAGTACCATCAGAACAGGTGCAGTAATGAGAGGATTAGAGAACATAAGGCTGGAGAGTAAAGTGAGATGAGCAACAAAAAAGTGGTCTGAGTGGTAGAGGAACTTCAGGCAGGGAAAGTGACGGATAACCTCTGCTCTATCCTTAGAAAATACACACTTAAGGTTATGAAAGGAGGCTTTTATAAACTACAAAGCAGATAATTTGGTATTAAAATACAAAATGTTATTAATTGTAGGGTAAAATTTGCCATTAATACCTAAAAAGTCAGTAGCCCATGAGTAATTACACCAATAAAGTCTGAAATAGGCTTCATGTGAAATCGAATTCACTCTCATATTCAGAAAACTTCTAAATGTCTGAATAAAAGCCAGTTATAGTGACGTCTGCAGCCACGGGGCCATGCCGTCACTTTCCCTACCTGTAAATTAATGAAGAGAAATCAGACATTTAGTTTTAGGCTGTTCCTGCTGCTCCTGCAGGCACCGGTGTAGAGATGGTTGTGGCGTTCAGGCCTTTCCCTCGATGTCGCTGCCCTCCTCTCCTGCGACCTCCGCCTCCTGACTTGAGCTGCAGGAAAAACAACGAGAAGCGGTAAGAGGGTACAAATCTAAAAGACGGCGGGTCAAGTCTGGTCGTCCACAACGGTTCACATGTTAAGATGACTTTCTGTGAAAGAGGGTCAAGGTGCATTTAGATGATGAACACAAGGTTAAAGATTCATCAACTGAAAAGAAGAACATGGGAAGATGTAAAAAAAAAAAAAAAGAATCAGAATCACAACAGTTCAAGGTTTCCCCAGGAAATCTGTTAGTGGAGCTGCTAGACCTCGCGTATAATTGTCTCATTCGTTATAGAAAGGGCTTCATTTGGGTAGTTTTCTTTAGCGAAGCTCCTTCACATCAGCATCATTATAACGAGCAGCGCTGGTCAGTGTTTTATGTGAGGGAGTCTCTGTCCGCTACGACACACCGGGGGAAACCCTGCAGTCATACAAACGGTTTCAAATATGACAAATGACCGTACAATGCACTGCAAATGTTTAGATGGTTTTTTAAAATTGTATAAATTCAATAGAGTGCAATGCTTTCACATTGCAAACTGTGAGTTCATAGCCACGGTGAGGGAAAAAACACAGCACAAGCTTTTATTTTGTCTCCTTTAAGGCAAGTACCTCAGCAGTTTGTAAAGCAAACACCACTGGGGTCCAGCTCAATGAGTTTTGGAGCAATTACGCTGTGAGACCGTGAAGTGGCCTGCAGTAAAACACTGTGGTTGAACTAGAGCTGAGCGATCTCACATTCTTAGATGGTGATTGATCTTAATTTGTTACTCAGGTCGTGTCATTAAAAAATGAATAACAGCACTCTGAAAGCTGTCCTGTTGAGCTAATATTCATTGATCCATTTACCATGAGTAATTACAGTATTTTACAGAGCGTTGCAGCAGGTTTGTAGCATTAAGTCGCTGTGCTAGAGTTTATTTCAGTCCGTTTAGTGATACTTAAGCGTTTGCACAGTGAAGTGTTCGGTTCGATTCTGTGTTAACCTGTGAGTTTGTGTAACGTGTTGTTTTGCTGCTGAAGAAATAACGACTTCAGAAAGTGAAGGGTTACATTAAGTCTGGAAGCTGCAGATCCAACTCGTGAGCGTGCAGTGAGTCTGATTTCCAGTTACGTTAGAGTGATTCACTTTGAACCCCCACTCAACAAATTAGGCCACAGTCTAGGAAAGACTGCAGCATCACACATGTATGTACAGGAACATGTGTTTAGCCTGCTTCACCTATACTGTCGAAATATTATAATTATGTCTGTCCAAAACAAACAAAAAGCCATCACACGCAGCCTCAGAGATTCTACCTCAAAACACCCTCATATGCTCTTCTGACCTGATCGCCCAGACCCAGGTTGTACCGTGCAGCTTCCAGGTGTGTATGAGAGATCTGTACTGAAGAAACACTGGGCATGCGCACAATAAGTGAGGAAAATAAAACCACATTCAAGCCTCAGGAGGTCTGGATTTCATTATTACAACGGTCCGGATAAACTTCTTTACCTTGTTTTCTTTGTTGCCATCTTTACATAGATCCTCCTCCTCTGCCGCTGTCTGATGCCAAGACAGGGAGGAGAGGGAGGAGGGAAGGCAAGAGGCATGAAGACCAGGAAGAATGGGGAGATGAGTAAACAGGACAAACAAGGAGGGGAAAACCACATGGGAATGTGAAGGTGAGAGGATTATATGCAGGGTAAGAGGGAATGTTGAAGGAAATGTCACCATCAAGAGGTAAAACAGAATGAAGGAGAAGAAAGGACAGAAATAGAAAGTAAGTGACAAGTTCAGTTTTTCAAGTATGTTTTAGAACAGTGGTCATGAGTCCATACAAATGCTGTAAAAAGGTTTTCCTTGTTAATAATTTCCTCCTGTGTATACGGATGCTTTATGGATTTCAGCGAAGGGGGGAATAAACTCCTTCCTCAACCAAAGTGCATTCCAAACGGATATAAGATCCTCGGATACATCTCACACATCCTCCAGGGTTGGTCTTGGTTTTCTCGGTTCAGACTGCCAAAGCCTTTCGTCATCTCCAGATTCACGTTTCAAGACATTTTTGCTCAAAATGAACGCTATGGATTTTGTCCCTTATCTCTTACACTGAAAGCATATTATAAAGGGATCTTTTAATGAAATAATTACAGCAAACTGAACCAGTTTCACTCACTGTTCATATGGGCATCTGAACATTGTTTTAAGATAGACTTGGGGGGAAAAAACTGTGGATCTGACCTTTAACCAGGAAATTGGAAAAGTTAAAAATAGGAAGAAAAGTAGAACTTTAAATGTCAACGTGAACATTCACTTCAAATGACAAACTTTTAATTAAATCACTGGATACATAAAACAAGTCCATTAAACAGTCTCACTTGTTGTCAGAGAGGTTTGTATTTTTGAAAAATACAAAGCTGAATATTCTATGAACCATCACAGAAGATGTTAAAAAAGCCTGGTTTACTCACTGGTAGTGCTGTGCTGGGACTAGGCGGCCGTGCCGTTGATGCAGCCTCTTCATTGGCTGCTGGTCCGTCTTTAGAAGACTTCTTATTGGCCTGAGTCTTGGACTGCTGGGCCTTAGCTGCCTGGGTGTTCACTGACTGGAGAAGCTGGAATTACAAGCAGAGACCATGTCAACAGAACCTATTGATAATCAACATTTTTCATCAATGTAAGGTTATGTCAGATGTTTCAACAAATATACTCATGCATATTGTTAGGATTTTGCAGTTTCTCATCAAATAAAAAATGCTCCATCCATTTACTGGTTGAAGTAGACTTTCATAACTCATACTGATTTCTAGTACTTCATGGTCTTTATAACATTCAGTACCTTGGTAATAGTGCCAACGGCCTTGGTGCGCCCTTCCCTGAAGACCAGCTTCTGGTCACAGTGCAGGTACTCGGGGGTCTTGATGAAGCGGAAGTGGACTGAGGCCTTGTCCCCTGTCCGGAGACAGTCTTTGTTCATGGTGAGGATGGTGGCTGTCTGCCTGATGCTGCCACAGTGAACTGGTGGAATAAGAGGGAGAAAGTGGCCCGTTGACGCTTGGTAACAGTAGCCGTTTCCATAAACCGGTCTGGAGTCGATAACCGAGACTACGTTACACACAGCTCCGATAAATGCAGAGCATTCTGTTTTCCATCTAAAATGGCTGTAATGTCTTTTTCTTCCTCATCAGTCCACACTGTCTACTGTACTACCCGACATGTTTTCACACTTCGATCAGTCAGCTGATCAATAACGCGAGTTAAATGTTCACTATGTCAGAATTTACTCAAAGAAAGGTGTTTCTTTTCCCCTTATGCGCATTTACTCTTTTGTGAAAAAAGGCGAAAACCACCTGAAGTGAACGAAAAACTTTTTTTGACAAACTTCGGGAAGTCAAATTTTGCGATTTCCATAAAAATTTTCCAGTGCGAAATTCAAATTTGGGCATTTCAAAAAGCCCATTAAATAAGTTTTTGAAGACACACCTAGTGAATCTCAATAAGCACAGCTTTTGATGATGGTTCAAACCAAAAGCTAACCCTAACGCCTCATATGTAAACCAGTCTACACAGTAACTGCCGTCACTAACCCATTGCCTGGTATCTCGGTGATATCGTGGTGGGGTGGTGAAGCACCAAAATCTCAGCCTCAAACTCCCAGGTGGCCTGTGGCATCAACTTCGGGGAGACCATCACCATGCCTTTTCTGATAGATGACCGCTTGATCTGTGGAGACGGAAAGGCAGTACGAGAAAAAAACAAAACAGGGAAAAAAAGAAAAGTTCAAATTGAGCTGGGGCTGATGAAGCCACACCAGAATTAGACCAACAGAACACTACCTGCTCCTACTGTTTGGGATTTGCATGCATTATAAAACTGATTAGAAAGTTAGGAAACTAATTCACATGCATAATACATCCCAAAGTTTCAGATGAATTCTTCTGAACTTCACTTTGTCTCAGGCTGTCTTTAGGCTGTTATAGGTGAATCTGTTTAAAGGCTGCGATTAATTATTTCCCACAAACCTTCTTGAGGGCAAAGGACGCCGTCTGCCCGCCGCGAACCTCTCTGACAGGCATCCTCTTGCGGTGGATGGATTTAACAGCGATGGGGATAAAGGTGCCTAATGGGTCTGGGCCTAGAAGCAGCGTGTCGTTGAGCCGTATCATTCCACGTAACGTAGTCCCTGAAACTACTGTGCCTACACCCTGCAAAGAGAAGATCAACACCAGATTAGAGAGAGCTGTTCAACCCTTTTCATGGTGCTTTGAAATATCTACAACAGCTTCCTTTTTTCTTTTACTAATTGTCATTTTTATCAGTTTCTAAAATTACGTAAATGTATTTTCACACAACACCCACAGTCGTCTGCTCATATTCAAAAAGCACTACTGTTTACTACAACTATGTCAAATGACATTGCTTTGACTCTGGCGGCATCTAAAGATTCCATTCTGTGGTGAAAGCAATAACAACCTGTCCCTTACATCACTTCATTTACAGGTTTTCAGCGCAGCGTTTGATGTCCATAACAGATCATGCCACAGAGACACACTGCTAGGACAAATCTGCAGCGAGAACCGTTTCATACTTGGATCACTATCAACCATCCTGTTTAGTCAATGTGCCTCGGATTTAGCAACATGAACAGAAAAGAGTGACCAATTAAAAATGTTCCAGGTGTGTTTGTCTCGTACCGGTACTGAATATGTGTCGTCTATTTGGAACTCAGCAGGCTCGTCGTTGCTAAAGGTGGTCCTGGATGAGAGGAGGTTCAGGAACATCTTCAGCAGGTCCATGTTTTCTCCAGTCACGTTTGAGATTTGGAAAATTGGGCACATCCTGCAGAGAGAAAGAGAGAGATGGAGTTACAGAAACAGAATGCAGTTTCTCAATCCCTATTATTTCATTAGAGAAATGAGAGCTTGAACAAACTAGCAAATATCAGTTGATACTCGGAGCAGTTCAAAACTAAGGACTTGACTGTTTTGACTAAATTAAAGAATCGAAAAGGAAGGAGGTTTATGGATTCACCAGCAGTAAAACCACGTCACACAGTTACTACTGTAGAGACTCTGAAGTCTCTGTTCTGTGACTTGTGTGAGTACTTACCATCGTCACGACTGCATTAAGCGCCAGACAAGCAAAACAAATGAAAATCATTTTCGAGGCACTACTCTCCCCCGTCCATCTGCACTGCTTGGATTTGCTCTCACCTCTCAGAGCTGAAGTTGGAGGCTGTGACGATGACATCATCCTTGTTCTGGACCAACACTGGGATCTTCCTGCAGCCTGGTGACTTTAATAACCTCTGTAATAATTTTAGCGTCTCTATAAAAAGACACAGAAGAGAAAATGCACTGCATGAATGTCTGAAATACTGCACATTTCAGTTGGATTAAGAGGTACGTACGATGACAAAGATGAGAAATGGGATCATAAATTATTCCTATTTTCATCAACTGGAGGGAACTCTGCAACC
Organism: Coranthus polyacanthus; assembly: GCA_037367275.1. Taxonomy (NCBI): domain Eukaryota; kingdom Metazoa; phylum Chordata; class Actinopteri; order Kurtiformes; family Apogonidae; genus Coranthus; species Coranthus polyacanthus. Next base: position 26,003,195 of record JAPQRN010000001.1, read on the forward strand.
AGTCGAACCATCCTGTTTAAAAAGCATATTTAATCATGTTTTTTAAAGTCCCTGTTCACTAAATGTATCCCCCTTAACTCAACTCTTCCCTCCCTTCACATTAAACCCCTTTGAGCTGCTTGGGGCAAAATTTCTTACTTTCCCTGAGAGGCTTTTATTGTACATGCTTCGATTCATTAACATTTACATAATCAAGCGCTCAGTGGCTGTAAGCGCTACCTTTGTGTAAAACACAAACTCAGAGCTGAAACAGGCCTCTGCAGGAAATAATCTGTACAGCAGCAAACCCCATTTCTCAGATTTGAAATGAACCTCCATATCATCCAGTCACATCACAAAAGAAATTTCTCATTCTTCTGAACAAATGTGGTGCAGTCATGCAAATTATTATGTACAATTCTCTGTTGTTTCCTATATTATCAATTGCTTATGTCAATCAAAATGTATTATATTGTTAAATAGTTTTATCATCAAAACATCTCAGCATTTGTTCATTGCATGAGTCATTATAGGTAAAATGGTTGAACAAGTTCAATCTGTCAAGAATATTCTTTATACATTTTTATGAGACTCTTTGTGTAGGCGTCAGATGTGGAAAGACTGCGCTGTGATTCCCCATGCAGGGCTTCACATACAGTTCTGAGTTTTCAAGTTTTCATTTCTGTTGTTGCCGTCTGATTTTTTTTTCTTTGTGATATGCACTGATGTAAAACAGTCTTGTCTTTTTCTGTCACATACACACAGTAAAGTTAATCTTTGTACTTTTATAATTGATAGATGTCATACAGAAGAAGAGCAGCCTTGTGCATTTCTGTACATCTACTTAATTCACATTTTTCAGGTCGTGTGGATGATGAAGAGACCGAATTATTCCTCGATCTCATCCATGAAAAAAAAAACAAAAAACACACATCACAGTCATTTTAGATGGAAACAGAAAGCTCCACTTCCTCTCCTCCCTTCATAACAGCCATGTGTAACACAGTCTATAGCGCCACCTTCTGACAACATTACACAGCCTAGTTTGTTCACTCCAAACTCGTTTATGGAAACGCACATATTCACAAATTCATTTTCTTTTTTTGGGACTTCGCTTGACATTTTGTGGAATCGCTTTTGAGCAAGTTATGAGTGATTCATTGTGTGGTGCATTAGTTGAGAAATGCACGCACCGCTTTATAAATGTTAAGGATGATTGGAGAAGAAATGTAACTGTAAAAAGTGTAATATCCATTTACCTTGCAGGATGTTAGCTGGACACATGTCTATCTTCGTAACCACTACAAACACGGGCACGTTGAGGGCCAGTGCCAGACCCAGATGCTCTTTGGTCATGCCAACGATGCCAGCGTTACTGCCAACCTAAGAGGAAAGACGGGAGGTGGTGGTGAATAAGAATGAAAGGACAACACGGAGAAGATGCACAACAACGCCCTTTCCTTTTCCCCCTCACCATGAGCATGCAGAAGTCAGGTAGGTGTCCTGTCATGCCAAACACTGTGGTCTTAAGGTACTTCTCGTGGCCTGCCAGGTCGATGAAGGTGATGACTTTGGAGGATTTCTCACAGATTTTGGTCCAGTCTAAGCCGCCACCGTGGCTGTCTGGCTTGTTCACAACCTAGAAGAGCACAGGTAGAGGTAAGAGGGAATGTTTGAAGACTCTGTGAGCGGTGGTGTAAAAGTCAGAGACAAAGTGAGAGTGACTGTGATTTTCATTCTCAGAAATTCATATGTGCGTTGGTATTATCAGGTATTTGCTAAGAATCTGATATTTAGTATTTTTTGAGATGAGTGAGAATATCTGCTTTGCAACAGACTTTGTCTCCTTCTACTTTTTATAGTGCAAAAGTTCTGGTTAAGAATTCCCTTCTTTTTTCAATGAATGTGAACAATGTTAAATGAACAGATTAAAATGTCCAATAACATTACAAGGTTATGGCTCAACATCCAAGGCAATTTGGGCATCATAAAAATCAATGTGGAGATCATATTTATAATAATAATGGTCCAAAATGGTGCAAAATTCTGTTTTAATGAAAGTCAGAATATTTTCTTGCTGGAGAAACCCAGGGACAGGAATTTAACCAACAACAGGCCTCTCACATTCACAGGAAATCACGTCCCATCATTTAGTCGAGACTCACCTGTCCCTCCTGATCAAAGCCCAGGATATCGTTGCCCACACTGCTGGTCCGGCCACTCTCCATTTCATGTTTGTGTCTGAAGAGCTTCTGGCGAGCGAATCCTCTACCATTGTCCAGCTCTCCGTGGGTCAACACTCCGAGTAGAGTGCTCTTACCGGCGTCTACATTCCCGACAACTGCAACTCTGGAGGGAAAAAAAAAAGATGAAGAACAAAAGGAGACTGAGTAGATGATAGACAAATGCACGTGAGGAGTTTAATAAAGTAGATACACCTCCATTATCCATCTGTGACTTCACACTTTTACTATATTATTGTCTTGTATTAACTACCGTTTGTTCATCATCTTGTATTGCTGTTATTTTGTTATGATTTGATGTACCTTTGAAACTTTCTATGCATTATTAATGAACATTAAAAATAAATACAAACCTAGGTTGAAATGAGTTCCATTTATGTAAATCCACTTACAGATTAGCATGTTACAAAAGCCACACAGTTAGAGGACTTATCAAAACACAGTTAATGGCAGCGGCAGCGGACAGTTCAGGGATGTGTTCTGAATAATAATCTGCCACTGTCACAAACAGGGTTTACAAAATCCATTAGTCCCATTTTAATGTGGACATGGGATCAATCCACAGGGTACAATTACCACGACAATGAGATTTATCAGAATACATATATGTTTTTCTTTTGACATAAGGGTTTATTTTGATGTGGAACAAACATTTCATCATAATTGTTTTGTTTTGTTCTGCCTCTAGATTGGTGGAATTTTGTCAACAAATAACCGTCTCATACATTGTTTTCATCTTATTGAATAAGAACTCACATTTGACTCATTTTCTTTATTTTGGTCTAATGTTGTGAATCACTAAATCACTAAATCAGGGACGACAGGTGTGGTTTCATCTTGACTCTTATTTACAAATAATTTACAAACACAAATAACCGTCTGGTTATTAACCCTTTGGCTTTTATCGCCAGCTCTAGTATCTGTCTAGAAAGTTGTGCGAGTGCATACATTTCCTGGTGCTGCCGATTTAAGAGCATAAGTGACCTCGATCGGTCCAAGAGCCACTCGTAATCAGCCAATGAGTAGCTAAAGTGTTATATTAACCAACTTCCTATTCAGTTTCCCTTCCCAGGAAGTTTTCTGTAATATTCACCTGACTTCCAGAAAATCCTGCTCGCCCACTCGCCGGCGGATGAGGTAGTCCCGAATTTTTCCGCCAGTGTCCGTCCTCTCCCTGAGCATGATTAGATCTGCCTCAATCTGTTCACAAAGCGACCGCACCGTCGCTACCGACGCCTCCATGTCCTTCTCGTCCAGACCGTAATCACCTCCATCTAACCGGGGGCAGGAGAAAGACAGGTGAAGGAGCAGGAACAAGAGAGCTTCTCTGATGCAGAAATTTAACTTATGAAATATCAGAAGCACCGTGTAAAGCTTTGTGCTGGAAATATTTGAAAGCTGCAATTGAGGAGGAACAGAGGACACACTGGAGGCTGACTTTGTAGACGGAAAAAAGAACAGGTGGTTTAATGGAGCGACTGAGTATACTGTGGAGATGAGGATTTACTGTGGCCACCACACCTCCCTAAGTTACTAAATCATAGTGAGCTCTAGACACAAATCAAGCACTCTGCAAAAACTAATCAATCAATCAACCAACCAATCTAACCAAGCCTCCAATCTTACATTTAGACATAAAGTTTAACTGACCTTGTTTTGAGAATAATATACATGTGAGAACAGACTGTGTGAGATTATTAAGATTGTTTTAAGAATATTCATCAGCAAGCAAACAGCAAGCCTATTGGAAATATAATCTAACCCTGCGTAGAAAATAAAGTTTATGTCTCTGCTTGTCTCAATAAACAGTCACACTCTAGTCTGAGAAAGCGTCACAACAGTAGGTCAGCCACTCAGACAGAATTACTGACATGAACAAGTGACGGTCCCAGTGCTGAGCAGGGAAAAATGACACCCTTTCACACGTGAACTCCGACCCCCAACAGACCATATGGGTCAGACATGTTGCTGTAACAAGCAAAAATAACTCTGGTTGCCAACAAAGGCCTGTTTGTGTGTGAGCCGGGGGGGTTTCAAAATAAATCAAAATGGCATACAAATGGGGTTCGCTGCCTGAGAGGACACACTGGACCACAGCTGACACAAGGGGTGGTTTCCTACTACACATTACTGCCTTGGTATTTCATAGATACACTCGATAAACACAGTACGTACAACACTATAACCACATTTTACATAATCCAGATTTTAAAAAGGGCCACATGCAAAAGAGTAGGAACTGAACACCAGAACATGCTTTAAGGTACAAATGTAATCCATAAAAACTGTCTGATAAATTATACACATGATAAGAGCTGCTTAGCGCACACACACACACACACACACACACACACACAAACAAGGTCTGAAACCAATATTTTCTCGATCGAGCTAAACTCAAAACTGGGGCTCGTTTGGTCACGGGTCTTCTGAACGTACCAGGGTGTTATTTAAAATGACATTTCAAAAGCTGACTTTGACATGAATCACACAGAGCCCGACCAACAAATCACAACTTAGAAGCTAACGTAATGTATTAATACATGCGTAAATGTCACACTGGTTGGCTGAGAGAGAAGAAAAAGATGCCATTCTTGGATCATACAATTTAGTCACCTCGACAATTACAAACAACACCTTTCAAATGCCACCAGTGAAGTCACCTCTGAGACTCGGATTTGCTTCTGTGTAAATAAACTAATCAGGAAGTAACACAACTGGAAATGGAACCGCCTATTGCTTACAGGCCCGTAAAATGAGCAGACTACGTATACAAACTGGCAAATCCTGTCGGGTTCATATAACTATTTATTTTTATTGAATTAAACTTGACAGTCTAAGCTTAACGTACGTCTGATTGTTTCAATTCAAATTCATTGTGGTGGCATACAAAGTCAAAATAATGAAAACTGTGTCACTGTCCAAATCTGGACCAGACTGTAGAAAAACAGCTGCATCAGCCCAAAAGTAAACACAGAAATGATGGACCAGGAAGCGCCGCTGTTTAGAAGATCACATGTAAACAGTACAGAAGATATTAATGAAGAACTCAAGAAGAAAGTTATTAATCCATACCTGACCCCATTCCAACCACATAGATTGTCTCTCCACAGCCCTCATCTATCCGCTCCCTTAGATGCCGTAGTAATGAATCATATTGTTGCCCTGTTGGACTCACCAGAACCAGCTGAAAACCAGAAACAAAGAGAAGAACAAGAAAGAGATCATGGTTGGAAGTGAAATGTCAGAACAGAGCAAACACACATTAAACAGGTTATATGAGATGTGCATTCAACAGCTAGAGGCTTAACTTTGTAAAGACAGGCTGCTTCTTTTGCAAATAAGTCATTTGCACGTAAATATAGCACATGTGTGGGTAACCTGCCAGCGGGATGCAGTTACACGCAGTGCATCATACGTGTCACTTTCTGACATTTTGCACAACCGGCAAAAATGTTCCTGCACACTCCACATGCAGCATGAGTTATGTAATACCGACCAGGTCCAAAGCATCCCCCGGTCTCATCAAAACAAAAGTCAACGTGGCTGAAGCAACTTGCATTTTACAGTTACTGTGTGATATTTACAATGAGGCCCACCTTGCTGCTTAAATCTAAATGATCCGCGGACTCGCAGTTTGTGTCCTCGCCGTCTTCAAAGCCTTCTCCGCCGGATTGGTCGTCAGCACATCCCCGGTCCGGCGCGAACATGCAAGCGGGCACCAGGGACTCGGCTGTTTGTATTGCACCTGGGCACACTCCTGGTTCTGTCGCCGTTAACGACGCCATTTCTAGGGAGAGAAATCATGCAAATGTGACACGAGAAAATAAACTAACTAACTTATCGCATCTGCTTGTCTCCAGTTGCTAAGCTAAACAAACAGCTAGAAGACCTAGGTTAGTACTCTTTTATTAGAGACAGTTTCAGTAAACTTCCACAGCCGTAACGTGGCAGCTACATTTACAAAAGTTTGGACGCCTAAATGTTCGATAAAGTTTAATCACTTTTGATTATTATCTTATGAAAACAAGGCATACCAGAAGCTGCTAGCTAGCTCAGAAGCTAACTTAGTCGTTTATGGGAGTCCGTCTGCTGGACACGCCCATCACAGAATGAGGGCACCGGATTGGTTAGAGTACTCAGTCACGCCCACGGGGGGATGCACAACACTCGTCAGCGTGCTGCTCGTGGAACCTGCAGAACCCGCGGAACCTGCAGAACCCGCGGAACCTGCAGAACCCGTGGAACCTGCAGAACCCGCGGAACCCGCGGAACCCTGACTGGAAATATGGCTGTCAACTA
>JAPQRN010000001.1:26029092-26039333 GCA_037367275.1 Coranthus polyacanthus
TTGGGGATGAGTTGCTGCACCCAAGCAGAGGGGTTTAAGTATCTTGGGGTCTTATCCATGAGTGAGGGAAGGATGGAGTGGGAGATCTACAGGCGGTGATGCAGACGGCGGTGATGCAGACGTTGTACATTGTAGGAATCGGAGTCAAAAGATGAAGCTCTCGATTTACAGGTTGATCTACGTTCCGACCTTCACCTGTGGTCACGAGCTGTGGGTAGTGACCGAAAGAACGAGATCGTGGATACAAGTGGTGGAAATGAGCTGCTGCCTGTGTAGCTCTTCCTTAAAGACAGGATGAGGAGGTCGGTCATCCGGGAGGAGCTCAGACTACAGCTGCTGCTCCTCCACATCCAGAGGAGTCAGTCGAGGTGGTTTATCTGGTCAGGACGCCTCCTGGACGTCTCTGAGGTGAGGTGTTCTGGAAACGTCCAACTGTGAAGAGGCCCCGGGGGCAGACCAGGACACGCTGGAGGGGTTGTATCACTCACTTATAGATGGAAGACGTGGAGGAGGAGAGGGAGGTCCTGAGGGAGGAAGGCCTGGTTTAGACTTCTGCACCTGCAACCCGGACCCGGATAAGCAGTAGAAAATGGATAGATGGATAAATATGCAAAATGAAAACAGCTATAAATACAAATTGAAAATCTACTCCTAAATCTTCACTGTTCGTGTGTGTGTTTTGCATACGTTACCTATTGAGTGGAGGTCTGTTGGTTTTGTAACCAAAGCACACAACATGAAAGAAATAGACAGTAGAAAAAAGTCTTGAGCATCAAAGTACACAGCTCCCAGAATGAGTGACAAGGACCTTAATCTGCTGTGGAGAAAGAAGATAGAACTAACAATGCAGCGCTGGTCTTAAGGCAAAAGCAGAACATTTAAAGACACTCATGTCTAACATTCAAGGGAGAATTTTCCCTAAGATTAATGTGCCAAATCCTCGGGCTAAATTCATCATTAATCTATTTTTTTTTAACTTTAGGAAAATGTGTCACCAGCAATTATTAAAGATCATACCAGAGGGAACGCAGCTTAATACGACAGAGCGAGCTTAATGAATTACGTTTACTGTGAGTAAAGAGGATCAGAGGACAGACGATAAACAAATGTCATTCAAAAGAAGAACTTCAGGAGACGGAGGTAGTTGAAAAGCTATCTCACTTTTATATGACACTAGAATGACATTTAGGTAAACAGAAAAAAGAAACCCACATGCATTTTGGGGGAAGAAAATCAGGACGGGGTCATGGAAGGGAAAAGAGAAAACGCACACTCCGACACTCTGGAATACATGAATACATCATCATCCTTTCAGTGACCTTTGAATCAGGCTGACATTTTATTCTAATACATGAATTCATAAATATAATCTTCTCTCACCATATTGCCTATCTATACGAGCCTCATACATCTAACTGTACATCTACTGTAGCATATTGCATATCTCAAATAGATGCGGTAGTCAATAGTCATTTAATCCTCCTGCCTCACTGTGGAGCGCAGATAATACAATTGAAAAACTAGGGAAATAAGACGAAGTAGAGGAAAAGATCAAGTCTGAGGTTACTTCAGTCTCATGTGAAACGACTGCAGAAACATCCTGCAGCGTCTCGACATTGACATCTTCATATGTTATGAGTGACTGTGTGTGTTCTGTATGTGTGTATGAATGTTTAAATGTGTGCATATGCAGTATGTCCACCTGAGGTCTACCGCTCATGGGTTTCAAAGGTTGTGACACAACTATATTATATAATGGGATCATCACAATTTGTCAAAAAATATCTGACAAACAAGTGCTCAAAGTTACAAATTACAACAATTTGGACCACATTGCTTGCCATAGTATAGAATATCTTCTATTAACTTGCTACACTCAAGCAGACCTGAGTCAAATAATCATCAATGTACGAAAGTGGAAACAGAAAACGATTCGAAAACGTATTTATGTATGTTTTTAAAGTAACACATTAGAAAAGGTGGATAAAAAATAAACTTAATTTAGCAAGAAAAGTTTTTACACAGTCTGGGTTTTTTTCTGCAGTTAGCAAACAACTGGTTTGTTTCTGGTTCGCAGAATTATCATTATTATCATTATTATTTACTATATGATTATTAGATTATTTCTTCAATTCTGTTTATTAAAGCCATATGTATCATAACCTACAGCGCCACCTTCTGATGATAATACGTATCCTAGTTTATTCAATCCAAACCAGTTGATGGTTTTTCTTTTTTTTTGCAACATTTCGAACGTTCGCTTTGAATTTTCTTGACATTTACATGGAAACAGGGCTTTCGTCTAACTTCATGGTACTATTTTGAAGGAACTCAATAAATAAGTAAACACTACTGAACAATTATTTGAAATCATGTTAAATATTGAGTGCTGCCATAGTACACTTTTGAGCAGGAGGTAACACTGCTACTAATGAACCTAAATAGTCTCTAAATGCGCTGGCTGCGAAAACCTCATTTCAAAGTCTTTCACCTTCGAGGAAATACTAAATGTTGTCATCAAAATCCACCCAGCACAATTATCTATCTCACAAGACAATGTTAGCAATGCTAACCCTAATGTAATGACAATTTTATACCTTATATGCTATAAGAAAGGTCTTCAGCGTAATCGATCAGCCTTCGAACACTCCAATAGTATTTGGCCCAGGTCCGCACTCGATACATTTTAGCCCTTTCATGTGGATGTAGAAGCACAAAGAATCCACTCTGACAGTGGCCATCGCTTCCGCTAACAACCCACATGTATTCTCAGCAGCATTCACATATCCGTTCTTCTATTCAAAGAGGCCTTTTGTCAATTCTCAGACTAGCCAGGCTTCTCGCTTGTCTCGGTCTCCCTCGCCCTCATAAACGGAGACAGACGTGTCTACATTCACACAACTCCAATACATCGAAGTTGAAAAAGAACAGAAAATATAGGACCTTTCAATTTTCTGCCACCCACCGAATTTGCTAAAGAGGGAAAAAAAAAAAGGTTGGTTGATGCTACTGTCAGAGATGGATATTACAAAATAAAGAAAGAAATCTGTACAAAGTTCAGTTCTTCCTCAAAAGAAGCTTCAGAGTTTGTCATCTGTCCAATACTGACGACACTGTTTTTGCACAAAGGTTGAGGGCACATTAGGTCACGCAAGCCCTGTTCCTTAGAGAAAATTGATTTTTTTTAAAACTGTTTATTTTAAATAACGTCATCTTAACAATTTGCAGGCCTGTCTCTCTAATGGCTCTCTGATTATTCTGCATGGCTCAAAGCCCAGGACTGCCACATCTTTCAAGGCTGAAGCCTGGTTTGGTTAACAGCCTAAGCCCCTTGTCAGTCGAGTTAAGTCCTTTCAGAAAACATCCACATATCCCGTGGTAAAGAAAGGATGCCAAAACTCAGAAGCAAATGTAATCTTTTGAGAAATGACTGATCTGACGCAGCCACATCCGAGGGCAAAGAGACAGAACAGACGAGTCAAAGACAGGTTTGGGTTCACAGGACATAAAAGTCTCTCCCTGTTCTGGTTCGAGGTCCAGAAAGGCAAATAGTTAAACAGTTCCACTACAGAGAGGCAACAAGTGTTTCATCTATTTTTCCTGGAGCTTGTGTCTGTGGGCCGGCTGCTGCTTTTCACGCTGAAGCCTGTGATATCACTGTCCTCGTCCTCGCCTGTCGCCCTTCCCTCCGTCCAGGGGTTGGACAAGAAACTGTGAGCGTCTATGCTGCAAAACTGGCGTCCATCTTTACTCCTGGTGGATAGATTGGTTTGGTCCAACGAGCCTGTGCTGTTGCACTTCTTTACCAGCGGGGGAGCCAGAGAGCCTGGGGAGAGCAGCGACGTCAGTGACAGGCTGTTAAGAGTATCTGACAAGTGTTCGCTGTTGAAGGTCTGCCGGCAGCCCTCCCCGCCTGTCCCCATGCCCACGTCCTCGTCTGAGGGGTCCATGGAGTCCTGCCGGGGGCACCCGGGGCTGGTGCTGCCGCCTCCACAGCTGCTCTGGCTTCTCTGGTGCCCCCTGGTGGCTTGAAGGGTAAACGTGGTACTGCGTCTTTTCAACAATGGGTGGCCCTGCTCTGCTTCTGTGGGTGGTCCCTGCGGATGGCTTGGGAGGGGGCAGAGGAGGGGCACGGGCAGATCCCGAGGGGGGGAAACGCTGAAGCTCAGCCCTTCTTCTAGTGTGGTCTGCAGGCTGCCCTCTGAACTGCCTGTGGCCAGGGACGAGTCGCTGTGGGACGGATGCTGCACAGAGGAGGGAGGGAGGCGGAGACATGGCCGTTAAAAAAGGTAATTAGTCGACAAAACATGTGGGTGGTTCCAACAAGCATTTTACAAAAATAAGTACTAGGGCTGGGCAATACATAGACCTAATTTAATTACATTTTTCTTTTGAATGGTGTGAAAAAGGATTAGAGAGTAGTGCTTGCACTGGAGATCGGCATGAAAAAAAGAAAAAAATTGATACTTAAGAAAAAAAAAATCGAGATTTCATTTTTTTGCCTAAACATAAATAGTACTGAAAGTTTTACTCAATGTCATTTGAAACCATTTGCAGCATCTCTATCACCTTCAAAATGCAAAATCTACATCCTTAAACTTGATTAAGCTGAACTTTTGTGTTTCTTGCTGAGACTGCATTCATTTTGTTCTATTTATGTAGCTTTGTCAATGCAGGAAATTAATTGGCCAACCACCCTGAAAAAATTCCATTGCCATTTTCATTTGTCACTTTCTTTCTTTTTCTCGACTCACTGACTTCAAAACTGAATCAAAATAAGAGAAGCGTTGCTGAGACGCCCGGAGCCGAGGTAAAGCCGTTTTGGTTGTGCGTGGTTTTTGTATTTGTTTGACTGTTAATGTTATTAGGCTTGGTGATGTGCATGCAAAGCGTGTATAGCCTTGGTTTGTTAAATCTTGTATATATTGCGACTCCCAGCTAACACCGGGTATGTTACACACCGGTCGTGATTGTCAGGGTGTCATTTTTCCTAAACCTGCGACTGGCACTAAGATGATCCCTGCAAACAAGACCATAGGGGAGAGTGAGAGAGAGATTCAGACGGCTTGTCAGAAGGAGGAAAAAAAAGTGGACAAGAGAGAGACGGAGTAAAAAAAAACACCACAGAAAGACATAAAAGAGAAATAAAAGGAAAGGGACATGAGAGAATATGAAGAGCCTTGAGCCAAGAACAACAGTGTGCAAAGTGTCGGTATCGCGCTCAGGGCTGGCCGGGCTAATTAGCCGAGTGCCGCAGAGCATTACTGTAGCAGCTGAGGATCACAGAGGCACTCAGGCACGAGCTAAACAAAGCAAACAGGTAGACGAGAAAGAAAGAGAAATCTGTCTCCATGGTTACATGGGAACAAGTACTAAAATAAGGGCCCCTTTTTTATTCTTGTTTGTTTCATGCAGACGCCAAGAGACGGAAGGTGTTAGTTTCAATATGGACCAAATCCAAGCAAATTAAATATTTCACAGCAAAATATCACAGGATGTAGGGAAGCGGCAGGTGTATGGCCCCAGTTTGTCAAAAACAGCCCTTGAATTCTAAGTTCTAATTGGCTGCTGAGGGTATACTGAGTTTCTATGTTTCTTTGTTACTAATCATATCTCTGTCTAATCCTGTCACTGTGCAGTCATAGGGATTTTTTAAGCAAACCGAATGTGTTCCAAAAAGTGGGTTGCACCTGTTCTACACTGCAAAGATTATTCATGAATGTTCAAGTATTAATTCCCTCTCTCCCTACTTGAAGTGAAATAAGACAAGTTCCCAAATAAACTTGTCTGAGTTGAAAAACTCACTCTACATTACACCTAACTTCCCCAGAACCGTTTTTTGAAACTGAATCTTAGGATCTATGTGATGATACACAGCGGTACAGGTGTCGAGTCCTTATTGGTCCATCCTTTGATCAAACACAGTGCTCCATTCATCTCTCCATAATACCTGGGAGCTGAGGGGCCTGCTGTTGGCTCCGGGGGAGCGCAGGGAGGCCCAGGAGGCCGGGGACGCCAACCGGGACGGCCTTCTGTCTCCTGTGTTGACACTGTTCCCAGGACTGCTGGGATGAGCTGCTGCAGCCGGGTGGAAGAAGTCTGCAGGGAGATGGAAAACAGGTGAAGACCTGCTTCCACCTCCACTGCAACTCCCTGCATCGCCATCTGAGAAGAGAGAAACAGCGTTATGCAGCTGTGTCATGGAGACGTTCACATGCTTAGCTTTTTCATATTTGTCTGAAGATGTGCATTAGAAAAGGTTGATGGAAACAGAAAAATGTGAAAGTGTTCATTCCTTTTTCGTATCAGACCTTTTCATCTTCAGTCTGATAATAGAACTGACAGTACTGACGCTGAAATCACACCCACTCCTCCACAAGTAACTTCAAAGAAACATGAATCCAAATCCTGGGAGTATCTTTTAAGGGTCAAAGAACTAATTTATTGGGAGATGGAAATACCTTTTGTGAAAACATTCTGACATAGCAAATTTAAATCACATAACTGATAAAAAAAAGAAGCTGTCTCTGGCATCTTCCCATATATTCCCTTAAAGTGTGATGACATAGTAGCAGCAGCTAGTGTGAAGTGATGAGGAGAGCGAATTGTTCCTCAGTCTCATCCATGAAAAGAAACATCACAGAATTCACCCAGTTCACAACCTCTACTACTTCTGCTCTGTTTGACTTTCTAACGACGCGACGCAGTCTAGTTCATTTGCAGTTGATGAATCTGTGCTTAATTCCCATTTCTGTTTTGTCTTTTCTTTTTTGCGACATTTCAAAAGTTTGCTTCACATTCAGTTGACATTTTTAGGCATTGGACACTTGTGACAAAATATCCCAGGTGCCCTTCAGCGAGACCAGAACATCTTCAACTCTATCAACTATCATAAAAAATGTCATTTACAGTTACTGTTACAGTCTTTTAATAAAGATGTCACTCTCATGTTGGAACGCTGCAATGAGGCATTAGCAAAACCAAAATCCGTAATTCATCAACAGCTATGTGTCTGTCTGCTCTCATCTATCACTACTTCAACTGCAGTGGAAGTCAATCAACCGTGGGGGATATGAAACACGTCCAGAGATGTTCAGAACAAAGCCTCCTCTTATTTAAATAATCAAAGTCATGTTAAAGTCATGGCTTAATGAAATCGTGGTGGTTAAATACAGTGAAGGTCACAAAGAGCATTGATTAAGATAATGACGAGCGTTGATGAAAGTTAATCCAGTGGCGGATTCTTCAGATGTGACTGGATTCAATTGGAATTTTTTGCTGCAGTTGAATGAAAAACAATTTGATTTGAAGGAAAAAAAGCTATATTTACATTCATATCATTGAGCCTCATTATATCCTTGAAGCCTCGCTGCATTTTCTTTCTCATGACACATAAGCAAAGCTAATGTATTAAAGGATTCAAAGCGTGCATTGTTTACATTCTTCCATCATCTCCCATGGCTTTTAGCTGCGACATTACGTGATCTGTTGCTTCCACCGCACAAGATATATTTACGCCTCATCAACTGAATCTCTCTTTCAAGGTTCTGTCCAAGCCTGATGCTCTTTGCATTATACACGCTTCTTCTAAGGCAGACAGTAAATCATTTCAAATCCATTCACTGATAATGCTGTCGATATTCAATCATACAACCCAAAGAAAAAAGAGTTGGAACCGTATGGAAAATGCTAATTAAAAAGCCACAAATGCCAATTTTAAAGCATTTTCATCATTGGTCTGAAGCACAGGGTGTCGGTTTCTTCCTAAAAAGACCTGGATACTGGTTAGTCTGACACAGTCCACGTTTCCACTGAGTGATGGTCCATCCCAGTTTTTAAACATTTCAATCATTTTCTCACACATCTGTTGTCAAAAACTGTCGATCCTCGGCTCATTTAGCTCCTAAAGGACTAGACCTTTCCTGGATCATCACAATCACCTGTTGACATCACGTTGTTATTTCATTATTTTAACTCATTATTTATACTCATTATGCTGCTTTCTTTTTAATTAGCATTGTCCATACTGATCCAACTAGTTCTTACTTAGGGTTGTGCATGGAATTTTGTTTAAGCATCAAAAAGTTTCAAAATGTTCTGCTGAACTGCCTCAGCTCTGTAAAACATTGGATGGATCATTTCCTACAGCTAAATACTGACAAACTAGAAGTTCTTGTTTATTTTACTGCTGGAGTTATATCAAAGGTGACTGGAAGTCGTGGCTTGTTACCCTCTTCTGTTAAACCTACCCTCAGTAATCGAGGAGTCTCTATGGACCAGGCTTTGAGTCTTGACCAGCATGTCATTTGTTTGGTTCACCCTTGTTTCTACCAGCTGTCTATAGCCGAGAGAGAGCGAGATGAATATACATGTGTTTATCTTCTCCCTTCTTGACTGCAGTTCTTCATTTGTATTAGCAAGACATCCTCAAACCAAGGTTCTGACCCCCGAGTCCTCCAAAAGACTCCATGTAAACACCAAGCCTGATTTCTTTACACACACTGTAAAATTCAGAACCCAGCTGAAGATTCTTGTGATTTCATTTAGAGCCTTGCATGGTCAGGTCACATTAAAGAACAGTAGGAACCTCTGATCAGGGTTTGTTGGCTGTTCCTCGCTCCAGCCTCAAGACAAAGGACACTGTTGAGGTGGTAGCTCCTAAACATCAGAAGTCTGTAATTGGAGCTTTCTGTTTTGTTCTTATGGAGCATGTCTCTGACACATTCAGTTATTTCTATACTTTAAAACTATAGTAAAAGGAGTCAGTTATGGAAAATACTGCAGATATAATGTGATTTTTTTTCCCGTGAGCTGCTTCTCTCAGGCTGATCTGTTAACTGTTCAATCTGGGAAAATGCAGATCTTACAGTACGTCGATCACCGAACGAATCTGCATGTATGAGCAGTGGCAGTGAATATGAATGAGTCAGCAAACTGCTCATAATTAGAGCTGCAAGTAACATTTATTTTGCTTACTGATTAATCTATAGATTGTTCTCTTGATTAATTGATTCATTGTGCGATCAATAAAATGTGAGAAAATGGTGAAAAAGTGTTTCCCAAAGCCCATGGTGGCGCCTCCAATGTCTTGTTCACAAAGATATTCAGATAATCACTTATGAAGATCTAAAGATATTCAGTTTACTGTCACGGAGGCAGCAAGAAAACAGGAAAATTACTCAAATCGATTGTCAGTTATTAAATTAGCTGTCGGTGAATTTAATAGTCAACAATTAATCGATTAATCGTTGCAGCTCTACTCACAATACACTGCTCCATAGCACTACTATTAAAATATTCCACAGGTTCCTTTGAACATGTGACAGAAGATGAGAAAAGTAACTGTATGGAAGAAAAATGTATGTTATTATAAAGGTTATAGTCGGTCACAAACATCCACATCGATCATCACTAAATAAATAGAAATGCTGTGCTGTCATCAAAATCAGTCCAGTACCTGTGCAATGTGCTGGGCTTTGCTGCTCCAGTGAGGGAGGACTCAAATGAGGATGGATGCCCACCTCAAACAACTCCTGGACTCCCTCCTCACTTCCTGAGCTGGAGGGTTGCAGCCCTCTGTAGCCTCCCCGCGTGAGCAACTCCTCGGAAATGTAGGAGTCACTGCTGCCCCTCTGGAAGACGAGCGAGAAGGCGAAAAAGAAAAAGGAAACAAACACAGAAGAAACATAGAAGATTTAGTGGAGAGAGACGAGGAGATGGAGAGGGAATGGGCATGATATCCAGGTGCACTGATACTCACTGAAGCAAGAAAGATATCAAACTGATTTCCCCTAGTCATAATGGAAATCTGAGTACAATTTGTTTCCAATTTCAAAAAAAGCTCCCTTTTCATGTTCCTACCTCTGTGGAGGTCTGATTAAAATTGGACGTGGTAAAAAGAAAGTAACAGCGAGCTTCAAAGCTTTAAATTGCTCTGCTGCTGTTGTTGATTGTAAACTGGATCAAATGAACTGGTCTTCAATAAGGCTGTGATGAAAAAGGCCAGGTGGAGCTGAAACGAGCTGAAAGTGTTCACGGGAAGACGGAGATACCAGAAAGGTACTTAAACACACACACACGTTTCCCACAATGCCCACATGTCAGGAGCACAAAGGGAGGCAGGTGTTTTAATCAGGCAGTAAAGTGTGTAAATAGTAATTAATAATGATTGGATAGATGTTAGGGGTGTGTTGGTATGAGCTGGGACTCCCTAAAGACATGTACTGTGTGTGTGTGTGTGT
>JAPQRN010000001.1:26073476-26091724 GCA_037367275.1 Coranthus polyacanthus
ATCAGTTGCTCCTTGAGCCTGAGTGAACATTTGAATAAATCCTGTCAAGTCCTCCCTGTGAAATTTTGTTCAAGAGAATAGGACAAAAATATGTTTCATTTTTAATCAGGATATGACTAACATACCTGCAGAACATTCAGTATTTCATATGTGTCTTCAGTTTACACTACTCACACATTTTTTCTTATCTGATTATTTCTCCAGTATCATGGTGATGTTCAAGAATTACTCAAGCACGGTTAGGTTTAAACAACTGCAGTACATCCCCATCATGATCTTAGACTTCTGCATGACACAAGTTCAATGCATCCGTATTCTTCATGACCATATTCTAGAACCGCATGGCCATTAAATAACAGTTTTCCCTCATTAAACTGTTGTTACAGAGCTGTTTGTGGCTCAGAAAACAGCATATAGAGTTTGTTTTTCTGTTAGTTTTCCTGTCACTGTTTTATTTAAAAATAAAATGTTCCACTGTCATATAGTTGATACTCCTTCCTCCCTCTATTGTTTCAGGTTGAAATAATTTCCTTTTTTTTCAGGAGTGAATGTCTACATTTGTAAAATGATACATTTATGGTGGAATCAAATGCTTGTTTTACATCTGCATCTACAACAAGGAAGAGTAATAGGTTAATTCTAGAGTAGGAGAGACTTGGTGTTATTCTTGTCAATGAAATAAAAAGAGATGTATCGGTATTAGCATCGGCCGAAATGAGTTTGAAAATATTAGCATATCGAATATCGACCAAAATCCAATATTGCGCATCCCTATCCTTTATGAATATTTTCTTTTCTTATGGTGGTTATGGTGTCCAAATAACTCTAAATTAAGTTCGACCTCAGAATATGTCACCCATTCTAGAGTGGGGTCTTTGTCATAACTTTAGTGGCCGAGTAGTCATTAAATATGCAAAAATAATACATTAATAAGTGTTTTATAATGACTAATAAAGAGCCAATATGCTACTAAAATGTATGCTAATAAGCAACTAGTTAATGGTCAATATGTGCACTTCAACATCAAGTGTTACCTTACAATGTACTGTTGAACAAAAAGTCTTTGATTAGTTGCAAACTACCATGGCTCCAAACCACAGTGGCTCTAATGAGCGCAAAGTCAGATACACTGCAGAATTAAGTATAACTTGTTACCATGTAATTTGAATGTGTTCACAGCTTTGGTATTTCTAGCTCTAAGGCTGACTCATATTCAGCACCTCGGACAGCGACAAAGTGACTGGGCTGTCTGCAGTGGCAGGCAGCTGTCCATGGTGCTGAATGGAAGCACAGCATCAAGAGTTGGGCTGTGTTCAAATTAGCATGCTACATACCATCGGCATACAGATTCTGACCAAAACAAGTGAGTAACCTGAAATTCTGTAGTATGTTAAAGATATATGGATGTATAGCAGGGTTTTAATAAGGTTTCTGGGGGGCTTAGTGCTGCAGTTGCCATTAGGGTCATGGGGATTAGAAGGTTTGATGTTCTTTGATTAAAGCCTGTGCACTTTCATATGATAGTTCACTTAGTTCATTACAATATTTATTAAAAAAAAATATGCAGGTTGTAGGTTTTGCCTTTACACTCAAACATCAAACAAGAAATAAAGTTTAGAAATATGGTTATTGATGAGTTAAGTGCAATGTCTAGCAGTACCCAGCAGTTAAACATTTTTGTGAAGCAAAACTGAAAGCAGGGTTTTCCCTTCCATTATAAGAGAATAAATGACTTTTCTCAGATCTAATATTTAGAGTTGGTCTGTATCTGTTTTAGCATTTACAGTTTGCAGTTTGTACACTGATAAGATAAACATGGTAAAAAACACTCTAATATTATGTGAAATTGTATAATTTTCTTATTGAAAAATATAAAATGTTCTTGCAAGGGGATCCCAAACCCCACAGCTGTGAGTCTGGGTCTTCCACAAATTTTGGGCGCAATATACTAAAAATATGTCAAAATGAATACTCAGATAAACAGTCAAATAACATGAAATTTCCATGGGGGATGACCCCCAAATCACAGCCACAGCACCTAAGCCTTCCAGAAACCTTGGGGTAACCCTGGAAGGTATCTGAACTGCATCTAATGTGGCCACAAATTACAGCAAAATGTGGTAGAAAAATACCACTGCATCCCACAATGCATTATGGTCATCATCTTCCTCTTGTTTTGTCTAATGGTGGGTCACAGTGCATTACTGCCACCTGCTCTTTTGAAGGTTGTTACTTAATTAATTAATAGATAAATTAAATGCATTAAATATGGATATACAGTTTAGAAATTTCGGAATAAACTGCCCTACACTGTGGGGGAGACAAACGAGTACACGTGTAGGTACATGAAACAGCTACAGTATGATTTGCTATGATATATTTTCATACAATTGACTATTTGCAGCGAAAACTAGTGTACACTAGCAGTTTGAAACACTGAAAGCAGCTAATAAGTAAGGTAATGCTAGGTAGCAAGCACCCAACACCGGCAATTAATATGAACTAATTAGTTTCATACATTTTCCCTGAGATTTCTGTGTAAAAACATGACAAAAACTTCTGTAAATGTCTATCAACAGCTGACAGGTATTTGTATCCATGGCGATGAGCCCGGTGGTCATTTGACTATGTAGTACACTGTATTAATGTTCACCTACAACATATTGCACTGTGTACTTCTATAGAAAATGTTATGTAGCATCCACAAAACACAATACAAATACAATACAAAAGTTTCAGTTTCATCTCTGAACTATACTGCATCTCACAGCTTTTTGTTTGAGTAGTTCTTCTATATATAGACTGCACCAAAACCACATAATGAATTTTTCCACAAAGACAGAACTAAAAACTACTTATGGGGGCAGGAGCAGTCTGTTTAATACAAAGAAGAAGGAAACCAGAGCTTCAGTATGCACTGTAACATAATGTAACATAACTAGCAGCTGTCCTTGCTTGGGTAATGCTAGCTGACCAACCTGGGAACAGTAGCTGACATTAGCCCTCTATCACTGCCATCATCTCACCTACTAACATATACAGATCTACAGTGAAATAATGGTGGTGCTCTGTATTCTGTGGAAAAGCAAAACTAACACTGAACCAGCACTAGAACGAGCACTGGGTTCATGTTGGTGGAAGGGGACATGTGACACCAAGCAGATTTCTTGGTATCAGCTTTTAGACCTAGTAAATTAGGCTGTTGATTTAATTACAAATGTGTTTTTATACCTTTGAGTGATTTTTTTTTTTTAGTACAGTGACTTACTTGGCACCCTGTTAATTGCTTTGAGAGGTCGCAACACCCTCACTGTTCTGATGGCAGTGAAGTTGATGTTCTGCAGGTCCAGTGAGTATTCAACCATCCTGGAAAAAAAAACAAAAAACACAAAAAACATTAAAAACACAAATACTCCCACGCTCCTGTCTGTTAGAGGAATCAAAGACAATGAAAGCCACTGCAAGAAAACAATCACTTTGACTGATGTGATCGTCACAAAGGAGCAAATTTCAATTGAACTTACACAAATATTATGCACTCCTCCCTCCATGTTTGTCTCTATTAAAAAAGCTTGAAAAGTAGCACACACATCCTCTCGCGGTGGGGGTCCTGCTGTGCCAAGTCTAATATGAATTAATGAGCTGGAATTCATGCAACTAATAAAGCGAGACTTTCAGAGAACAGGGGTCATTGTAAGACTTTACAACATTAGCTTAAATGGGCTTGCAGGAAGAAAATGCCCACTTCGACGTCCCTACGCACACTTTGAGACAACACAAGCATCGATTTGTTTGCAGGTGAACATGAATATTAATGGGTGTATCGCTTTACACGGCAAAGTTACAAGTGCTGCACTGGCATTAAGAGGTGCAGGTGTTTCATCATTTTGACATTGATGGAAGAAGGTGCCCAAAGTGCAAGTGAATAAGTACAGTCGACCTCCTGAAACCCTGAAAACCGGATATACCTTTTGCCACTTGCTGCGTCAAACATCAAAGTGGATTCTGTCAGTTTTGCACAAGCAGGCGAGGCGCGAGATTAAACCTGCAACCATCCCATATGAGAGATGAAAGCAGAGGCTTGTGAAGGAGCTAAAGATAGAGGTGGAGGGGGTAAACAAGCTTGAAGTAAAACAAGGTGTGCTATCACACAGTCAGAGACAAGAAGGAGAGAGAGCATTTTGCCATTTGACCTATTTGTGACAAATATAGAAGAAAAAAGAAACACGTATATGCCCCAAGAATGGCAGAAAAACATACAGTGTGAGTGAAGAGAAAGACAGAAGAAGACAGGAGGCGGAAAAAGCGTGATACGAGGATGGATAGATTGGAAACCAACGCGTGTGAAGTACCAAGGGATGATTAAGTGCAATATAACGATGGCAATAAAAAAAATTGAAAGAGGGAGAAGGAGAGAGCCTAAGGGTTTTATCAAGTGTTGGAGATAATTACAACGTTAGGAACAGAGAGACACAGACAGCAGAGGAATATGCACATACCTGGATGAACAGAGCCTTTGGAGCCTGCTCTCAGGCTCAAAAGGCGGGGTGGGGGTTGTCAAGATATGGAAAAGAAAAGTACAAGAAGCTACGGTTTCAAGAATTTCACACAAATATTCCACTCTGAGATACTCTTCCGCTCCATATTAACAAGCTCATTTCAATGAGAAATTGGTAGAGCCTACCAGGTGGCTTTTCAAGTATTTAAAAAACCCCAGCCAATTATTTGCTCTCGACCTTTCGACCTAAGCATCTGCTAAGGAGATATAGAACATTCTGACAGCAAAATAACAGCGAAATAGACAGTAACAGGGTTCCAGAGAGAGTTTCACACTTAGAAATGTAAGGTTTCAAAGTAGGAAAACATGAACTCGGACTCAGAAAAAAAAAAGACACAGACACTGCCAATTTCAATGTAATGTGAAGCTGGAAAACCAATAACAAAGTTGTACTTAAAGCCAAAGTTGGAAAGATCTGACCAAAAGTTTGACAGTTAGACTATAAATAAAGTTGGACATTGTGATAGCTCCCCAAAACGGAAGCCAAAATATCTTGATCTCCCCCTAGTGGCTGCCTGCAGTATAGATTTTGACCAAAGCATTTTGACCAAAAATAAACTGGTTCAGAACCTGGAACATACTAGGTTTTCCCTTGAACTGAAGTGTGAACTGTTGTGGACATGTGGTATTCTACAGGTTGGAGAGAGGATGGAGATGAGAACAGCAGGTAGAACTTGTGGAAACCAGTGGAAAAAAGTGCAGTAACTGCTAAACCCAGTGTTTAGTGGCAATTTAGCATCTACTCAGTTTAAGGAAAGACTAAGGAGGCTGGTTTGACTTGAACGTAAGAACAAATAATAAACAAACTAAAAAAACAAACTAAAAAAAGTCAAGCCAGATCGGGTAATATGTTACCATATTATGGTCTGTTGTATTGTGCAAAGCCTCCTTTAATGACGTATCTTTAATTAGAAAAGTTCTGTTCAAAAACCTGTGGAAACGTGGGCTGGTTCACTAGATGGAACCAAGGTTCAAAGAATCCCAAACAGAACCAGTCGAAGAACTACAACTAATTTGGTGGAAAAGGCCTAGTGTCAACAAAAAGTAAACATTCAACAACTTTTTCCCAAAGGCAATTTCTGTCTTTTTTAGGTAGAAGTTTCAAAAATGGGTGATTGACAGCTGTAATGACCAATTGCGTGTCCTCGCATCTGGCTTCAAATAGCGTCACAGAAGCAACATGGCAGCTCCTGTAACTGCTGATTTTGGCTTCGATTTCACACAGCAGAAGGAATCGAATCGTCCAATTTTTTTTACATACAGTCTGTTTGAAAACCCTTAAAAAGGTCTTTAAAAAAAGTTTTTTGTTGCTGCTATTTTTGTGCAAACCTCTGCATGTGCTCCAAAGCCTCCATAACGCAGTGACCCATGAAATAAGAAAAGCATCCTCCTAGTTGCATGCGTGTTACCATAACCTTGGCGATAAACTCTCATTCTGCTGCAGCTGCCCCCCACAGTATCAGACAAAATCACGCTGATAAAACACACCAACCATGGAAAGTAAGATCAGAGGTCACTGGTACCTCATACACTGTGTGACCGAAAAGGCTGGTCCTTCAGCGAGTGGCTCTCATTCAATTTGATAGGCGCTTTTCTGTGAAGGGGAACGGTGAGCAGAGCGAACACGTTGTCCACTTCCACAGTAGGAGAAAAATACAAAAACTACGTCTGGTTCAAGAGTCAGACAGAGCCCAGATTGGGGGGAGTCAAGATGAGCGCAGTGTGTAGACAGATGTGCCAGTAGCACCCAGAGGGACAAAATGGGACAAAATGCACCGGACTGAGAGTAAGTCGAAAAGCACTGCGATGCTTCTGCAGCTTCTATTTTAATCACTGTGTTGCAGTGCGTTGACAGGCCAGGTGTCTGTGTGTGTTTGTTTTTGTGTGTGTGACAGAGGGACGTAATGGACAACTGTCATTTTGAGCAATTTCAGCAGTAATTTCAGATAAGACAGCTAATTTTAGACACCGCAACACACACACACACACATATATACACATCTAAATGTAGGTAGACAATCACATTAAACACACAAAATGTATAAAGACACACGGCTGCTTGAACAAAACCTGTCCACGTACACAAAGCTCAAATCTGATATATGATGATTTTTAACACAGTACAATATAAAGATAGACAACCTCAGTCTCTCACACAAACACAAAGTAGAGAAAGTGCTCGAGGCAGACTCAGAGCTCTCTCAAAGCGGTGTCAAATCAGAAGACACAGCACACACACATGCACAAATGTACAAACTACAAATGTACACAGCCATACACTGGCACACGCACACTCCTGAAGAGTGTAGTTACGTAAGCTGTGAACCCACACACTCGTACAGTAAACACACAGGGCGTCAGTCTCAGACACACACAGACAGACGCACACACGTCAAACTAAATTTAGTGACTGTCTGTGTTTGACTGCTCCCCAACCAAATAGCTTCATGAATATTTGAGAGGAGGAACTGGATTACTTTTGTTCCTAAGCAGTGTTTGAGGGGAGAATGTGGGTTTCGTAAGGGATTGCTAAACATCCTCCACTTTTTTTGGTTTTATCTCTCTGGTGTCTCTTCTTCTCTTGAGGGAGCAGCTCCGTCTCTGCCGTTTACTTTCGCAACCAAAAAAAAAAAAAAAAAAGACTGTCACCAGCTACCCTTGTGAAATATTCTCTCAGGAGCCATCAGAGTGGAACAGAGGGAGAGTTCAGGGTCAGCCTGCTGCTTAGAGGGGAAAGCTTCTCTGGAGCTGATACAGTAAAAGAGGCACATGTGTAGACCTGTCACAATTATTACAAACCGTATTTCTCAAACATATCCAGGCCTTTATTTCTCTCAGCTGCAGGAGGTACCAGATCTTTATTTGAAAGAGGCTTGCATTAGAGTCAGGCCTTTATTTTGAATTTCCTTTGTTTAATAAGTAGAAATGGTCATAATTAGCGTGAAACCTTGTTTTGATGTGAAAACGCAAAACTTCCTTTACCCGGTAGGAAAAAAAAGCTCCCGCACACAATCTCGCTTCTCTTAACTTTAACACAATGTTTTGGTCTTTTGGACCTTTGTCAGTCACGTACGCAGCTCAAAAACATACAACTGTCCACATCCAATAAGAAGACAGAACATGTCAATAATGTTTAAAAAAAATGTGATATCACAACCATGATGAGCCAGATCAAAGCCTGCATGCGCCTCTATGCCGATAAACACTGTGAACCTCATCTGAAAGGCAGCATATTCATTTTCAAAGTATTTCTTATCTGCCATGTGTGAATATCTCGGCAACGATGCAAGTCAGCTACAGAGATGTTGTTAACACTGCATCTTGAAACAGCTGTGTTCACCTTCCTGTTGGACCACACACAACATTTTAGCCTATTAATCTATAACATAGAGATTACAGACTCGGTCATCACAAAAAATACTTAGTGAACAACCTTGCACAGACTCTGACAGTAGATTCCACATCCACCTGAAAGCACTGTGGTTATGGAAAGCACAGAAATAAAACTTCATCTGTCTTCGGGGGTGAGATGAAAAGAGTGATACTGTACCTTTCACTCTCAAAATACATTTGAACTAAGATTTTCTTACGGTTTTAGTCCCATGAGTACATTTCTAATAATGACTGACTGTTTTCAACCATTACTTTGGAACAAATTGTAATGGTTTGAAAGGCTCGAGGGTCAGTGAATTCAGTTGCTGTATCAGAATTATAGAAGAAAACATAAGCATGCATGGACCTCCAGTGAAACAAAAGAAACACTATAAAAATGATCTGAAATGCAGCATATTCACTTTCAAAGCTTAAAATGAAAGGAAAACAAGTCACAGAATTGTTATGATCAAATTTTCTCTGTAATGTAATTTACAGTTTACACAATGACTTTATATTAGAGCACCACTCAAACATTTTAGAACTTGTTTTTGGGCATTTCTGCGCCTTTTTTCCCCCCAAATATGTAAGGTAGCAATGTGTCAGGAAACGAAGGCAGAGAGGTGGGAAATAACAACCAACAAAGGTCTCTGGCAAAGCAGAACACAGCCCATGAGCCAAGCTCTAAAGCACCAAGGCATCAGAGTGTGATACAAATACTGTCATTGTGTACTCTATGTGCTTATGTAAGTTAAACTACTGAATATCCAAACCACACTTTCATATACAAATGCATAAAAGACATACACATAATGCAAAAACATCAAGAAGGATCACAAGTTAATTTAATTATTGATATTACCGTTTCATTTTGAGCAAAGTTCAACGAGTTGTTTGGCGGCTGCACAGGCTCAGACATGCAGACTTTATATTACATTACGAAATACTTTAGTTCATCAGCTGCAACAGAATTTAATCTGTTTGTGGCTACACTAAGTGTGACATATATTATTAAACTTGTGGTCCAGGCAGTAAATGGCCTTGGAAAGATAAAAATAATATAGCTAAACAAATACATTCAGGCCATTTCGCTGGCTGTTTCACAAGCCTTATAGGCGAGAATAAACTAATATGGCAATTACCAGTGAGCTCTAAATGTCCCGTTCCCTGCCACCAGTCCAGACCCGACTCCTTCTGGAGAAGATGGCATCAATTATTAAAATGAGATTAATGGTTGCAGCAGATCTTCTGTCCCAGAAGTGGTTTGCAAGTCAGAGAAGATAGAGGGGCACACACATGCACAGGGACACGTGAACACAAAAAGCTGCACAGCTCTGATACTCTCATCTCATCTCCCTCTTTGCCTTCATCTCTCCTGCCTCTGTCTTTTATCCTTTTCGCCAACTTTTCCACTTCACAAACTTTCCTCAGTCTCCTCCTTCGTCACTGAAATTCTCTCCATTTGCCTTTTACATCTTCGCCCTGTCGTTTATTTAGTTCTGTCTTGTGTGGCTGTGTGTGTGTTCACTGTATGTATTTTCCATTCATCCCATGTGCTGCATAGTGTCAGAGCTGTAATGAGATATTGTTCCACCTCCAGCTGGGTACAGATGCTCATACTACACATGTCCCTATGTGTGTAGGTGTATGTTTGAAAGCCTGCTATTGAGATGCTATCATCACTGCATCATGCAACTTCTCTATTCACACACATTCCTACACTAACCTCCTGTTGGACAACACTCATAGCATTTTAACCAATTAATCTATAACATACACAGCTGAGGTTGAAAGTTCACATACCTTCAAATGTTTGGAAATTTCTCCCAAGGAGAAACCAGACTAGTGGATTTGTTCATTCTTAAAATACAGCTGCATTAGTAGTGACAGTTAGCCAATATGAAGTTTCTAAACTCAGTGTTTTCACTAAGTTTTGGTTTCAACCCTCGTTCTTCAGCAAAACACAAACCAATGGGTGACGTCACGGAAGATTCAATTAATCGATTAGTTGTCGACTATTAAATTCATCGACAACTATTTTGAATATCGATAATCTGTTTGATTAATTTCTTTAGTATAAAAAAGTCAAAATACTCTCTTCTGGTTTCTTTCCTCCTCTATGACAGTAAAGTGAATATCTTTGGGTTGTGGATCAAACAAGACATTTGAGGACGACATCTTGGATTTTAGGAAACACTTTTTCATGCTTTTCTGACATTTTATAGATCAAGCAATTCATCGTTTAACCAAGACAATAAATGACAAATGAATCAACAATGAAAATAACTGTTAGTTGACCTAAATTGAAATGAAATATTCAAATGTGAAGGAACGTGTAGGAACAACCTTTGCTCGTATAGCCCATGTGTTTCCATAGTGTCCTCTGCCAATAAGCACAAGACATCCACCTAAAGCCAGTCTGGATATAAGTAGACACTAAAGTAAAAGACTAAATTCATGTAAATGTTGCTGTCTTTGGGGGGTTAGATGAAAAGAGTCACACTGTACCTTCCAAAAAAACTTGAGCCAAAGGTTCCTTGGTTTATACGATTTTAGCCAAAGTTCTCTGAACACTTATTGAAGCTCTAACCCTCTACGCAGTCAAAGCGCATCCGTCATCAAAGTGAATGTAAGACCTGCAGGGGGGGCATTTAAATAAATCTGAGAGAAATATTCAGTACTTAGGGTGACAGCCAGTAAGTAGTAATCCACCAACATGTTTACTGTTAAATGCAGCATCAGGTTGGTCTTTGCCGGGAAAAATCCTTAGATGACACAACCAAGTTAAAAAAGGAAAGAAAAATCTACAGACACTGGAGTGACTGACAAAGGCGCTGGTATTTATACAGACTTTAACATGGAATAACCACGACCACGAATACATTTACATATCTTCAGACAGCTGGGGCTGCATTCGCTATACGCAAAATGTCAAAGAAATTTAGGGTCATTAACTCGGTAACCTCTAACAGCAATATGTGCATAATCTGACATGTGTTCTTAGGAGTGGCCTTAAATGCCACATTGTTAGAGGACGTTATGAAACACATGAAAGCATATGATGTTAATCCAAGACAGTGTCATCCCTTCACGAGATGGTGCTGTTCTGTTGGTGTCTGTCAGTTTATGTGTGTTTTTCCCCCTGTTCTCCCAGTGGATTACTGCATATGGATTAGACAAGAAGGACTATACAATCTGATTTACATAAGACATAATGCTCTTGTCATCGTGTTTTTCAAACTGTAGAGAAACTGTTAGCAAACACCCAAAGAAGTGGAAGAAGAGAGTCACAGATGTGGTGAAGCATTGACAAAAAACTCTTTTGTTGAGTATTAACTACTCTGATGTCTATAAAAAATCAAGGTGGAATTCCATCACTCTCAAAGGAGTTGCAAACACTTCCGTTTCACTGAGTAATGAGTAGATGTTAATGGGCCTGATTCAGCACTAAACCAGGAAAAGTTCTTGCTCTTCACAGCTGACGGGATGGTTGATTCACTTAAAGTGACGAGGCAGCAGCATCTGCCGTGAGAAACAAAGGAGGCATCCTGACTCGAGGATTTTTGTCAATGTCTAACAGTCACTGAAAACCCTTTTATCTTCCGTAATGATTTTTTAACATCCATAATATCGAGAAGCTCTGCCAGCCCCGCTTTGATTTTCATAGAATTTAGTAGAACACATTTAGAAAAGACACAGCTGAAGTAAGTTGAATTTGAAGTAAGGACAGCTGAATTGTCAAATGTCAGAACACATGGATCAAAACCACGACTAGACTCTACTGGTAGTTTGGGTTGATCTCATGTCAAATTTTTCAAACAAGTTTGATATTTAAGCAAAAAAATGGACTAAATTAGTATATGGGATTTTACCACTTGATGCCACATCAACTCAGCAGAAGTGAAGAAATGAGACGGCCAGAGCCCCTGACTGAGAGTGCAGTGACTCCAGTCCACTTGGTGGCGCTAATGCACCTCTAAACTGGTTTGACAACCAGTTTGTCAGACACTAGCGACTCCATTTCTCTATAACAAACGTTGTCATGTTGCTTATTACAAATGCAAAACAAGTTGGATTTAGCACCGTCGACACAGGTTGCTAATGTAGGACATTTGCCAGAACCTTTCAAGATGATCATTGTCATTTCAGCTAGTTTGTATAAATCAAACCGGTTTAAGGTCCTACCAGACCTGGTCCACCGGACCAGACCTGCAAAACCAGAAATTGACTTAACTCTATTATCCTGTATCATTCAATTGACAAACATGGAACAGTGTGTCTACACAGGCTTTATAATGAAATCACATCAACAGTTTCAATCTGTCAGTGAAGAAGAAAATCATGTTTTTCATGTTTTCAGGAGTCATTATTGTAATCATCACACTATACAGTACGTACATTAACAACAGTGATGGGGAGAAGTAGACTACATCTCATTATAAATACTGTGTATAAACATATGTTTTGCAATATTTTGCTGGCAGTTCTACTCCATTCACAGGGTTTTCCTTCCTATTATAAGGCTTAGGCTCAGCTCCCGAGACATTATGGGCAGAGTTTAACATCACTTATTTCTGGGTGTGTAGTGTTTCTAATTACTCATTTTCACAGTCTGATACTTAGGTTTATGACAAACTGTGATTTTCTTGACTTGGAAAAGGATCTTAAAATTGACAAACATATATGTAATTGATGAAATGAATCAAACAGGATAAAAAACTCACAGGTAATCACAGGTGTTTTCAGACAGGTAGGCTTTAAATCTGCGATTGACAGCTGTAATTACCAATCGCTGATCAGATTCAGTCAGATGTGACTCTACTGCTCTACTCTGTGGCTCGACACAGAGGCTTGGAAAAGTGTCTTCTCTTTTCCACAGCGCTGTGAAATGATGGTTGAAAAAATGGTTCATCTATATTTATATTTGGACATAGAAGGAAGGTGCATATTTTTAAATTCTGACATTTTTCCCCCTGATTTCAGCTCCTGCTGCTTTAATCTTGCTAAATAATGAATATAAGGTAATAAAAGTAGTAGGTAGACAACCAAAAGTGAGTGTTACCCAAGAACATGATTGTTACCATTCAATACTTCATCTTAATATGAGTGGACGGCATGTACTTCTGTCAAAGTACATCATTTTTACTATAAGTGAAATATAGATCATCTCTCAGCTCCATCTGCTCTCCTCACATGAAGTGCAACGTTCGTCAGCTCAGAGTTAAGGCAGCTATATATAGAAAGCATATGTTTTCTAGATAAAGGTGTGCACACATATGCAGATACAGAGACATTATGCCACGTGAAAACAATTCAGAACAGAAAGCAACTGCTATACTCCACAAAGACTGGTTAAACTCAGGAAAACTCAGCGAAACCTGTGCATAACATTGAAGCCATTCATGTAACAATATAGCAAGCAATAAAGTAGATTACTTTGTCCAGTGAACATTGGCGGTGCAATTAAGACGGGTAAGGCTTTGAGGAGCAGCAGAGTCTGCATGGAACAGCCTGAGCAACACAGGACACAGTCCTGGTTGTCTTTCATAAAACAGGTTTGATAAGGAAGCTTTGCAAGCATAAAATGTGTAAATTTATGAGCCCTGACATTTCCTCACTAATATGCTTTGATGTCCCTTCCTTTCTCTACACTGTTAATATTTTTCATTCATGCTCTTTTAACACATCAGTGTGTTTTCACCTCCTCTCCTGCTCCCACCGCTGAGTGTTGGAGACAGATACAGGGTGTGAAGGGAGAGAGGAGGAGCTGGGAGAATGAATGGATCCTGAGAGAGGAGGTGTAAAGCCGGGTCTGCGCTCACAGATAGCCTCGCGAACACCACCGCAGATGACACACTCTTTCAAAAAAGGACACACAAACACATACCGCATCTAAATATGCACAAGCCTACAATGTACTGGATCATGAGGGACAGATTCCAGTTTCAGCTATACCAACGTTTGTGCAGGAGAGCCACTCTGATGGAAACTATTCAGAATTCAAGAGTGAAAGAAAAAAAGAGGTAAAGGTTATTAATATGAGAGAGATAAAGCCAGAACATTTTTGAAGTGTTTGAGACTGAAGGTCAGTAAAAGAGGGAAAGGGCTGATAGACTGGGTAGCTATGAAACTTCAAGCTGTTCAAACCTACTGCGAAAAATAGATCCATACCTTCGGTTTTACACGGATTTATAAACCTGACTTGAAGTTGGAACCTCTTTCAAAGATCGAAATCCTAGGATCAAAAAATAAAGCATCGCAAAACGTAATAAAGCAAAATTTTGTTAAAACACAAATAATACCTCTCTCCAGGAGGGTAGACAACGAGCTGCAACCTGATTTTCATCAAAACGAATCTTCATGTGCAGCCGGCTGTGAGACAAGGTCGCAGGGAACGTTTACAACGTACAACACACAAAAGACACACCACAAAACACTCATTACCACAATCATTTCACATATAGTCTCCTGAGGGTCAAACTACAACACTTAGGTTTGGAAAAAAGCATGTTTTTTTATTGGGGAAATATTCAATAACTTCATTCTTATACAGTGCAGTGTCACCAAATTCATTCAGACATTAATGTTCTCCTGTTATTTACTTACATTACAACAATAATATCTGATTGTGAAGTGATTTTGGTGTCACTGTATAAGAACGAAGTTACTGAACATTTCCCCAATAAAAAAGTATCCAGAAGCCTTTTTTTTCCAAACTAAGTCTTGTAGTTTAACCCTCAGGAGACCTTACGTGAAGTTTTGTTGAAGTTATTGAATTCTTTTGTAGTATTTGTTTCCAGTGTTGCACTTTGCAGACGGTCTCACTCCCTTATCTCACACAAACAGACCAGTGTTATTTGTCCAGCTCCGAGGACAGTTTGATGAGAATCAGATTGTTGCTTGTTGTCTGCTTCTATCTATTATAGTTGGAAAGAGGCGTTATTTGTGTTTTAACGCAGTATCAGTATCTTTATCAAAGTTACACAGCTGTGGGCAAACCTTTTGCTTCTCTTTCATTTTTCTGTGCTGAATCAAGGCAGGCTCAAAATGGTACAAAATTCTAAATGATTAAAAAAATATAGAATTGGGCTGCCTGGTAGCTTTTTATTCACCAGATGTCTCTGACTTTTCTTGTCCTGAAACTAATCCTTAATGAGTATAAACATTTAACTGTATATTATGTTGAGAATTTAATTTTCACTGTCCAGAATTTCCTCAAAAAAAACATTCTTTACTGTCCACCGAGGCAGTAATCCAAGTCAACATTTGTTCTGCCTCTGGTGCAGATTCATATTTAAAACATCCTCACACAGATGAGGCAAAAGTCTTAATGCTGAACTCTGGCAGGTGCCAACAGTAAACGGCTAAAGGCAGGAAGACACACTCCACTGCCTTTTCTTGCCTCATGCCCTGTTTTTCTTCTTTCTGCTCTTTTGTCCACTCTGCTTCAGGCGAACACAGCAGTGCAGCGCTCCAGCAAATTAGGATCAGCGTCACTCATTGGAAGTAATGTTATTACTGGAACCGAGAGCCAAGAGCAGCTGTATGTATAATCACCACACAGACCATCTGAATGAGGAGACACACATATCCTATGGCACTGGTTGTGTTGTGTTTCAACACAGCTGCTATCATCCAGAAGTGTGAAACAACTGAGGAGGAAATTCATTCACTGTGGCTGAGAAAAAGATCGACACTGGCAAAGAACAAGGATTGGTTTGTGTTTTCTAAACACTATGTCCTGAAGAGGAGTGAAAGAGACCGTTCACGACACATGCATGTGCAGATGCATTTAATCCATATATCATATTGTTCTTTTCTGAATGTCTTCATGTCTTTTTGTTTTTTAGCTTTTTGTATGTTTTGGAAACTTTTCTAAATGTATGTAGACATGTACGATAACATAAATGGTCCAGAATGATGCTGAATTTGATGTAATTGAAAAACATAACATTTTCTTAGGGATGTATCTTGAGAATCCACAGCCATCTACCCACACAGCACCAAAGCCTCCTGAAAACCAAGGGAAAACCCAGTGTATTTCATTATTTTGAAGCACACTCGTACCAGCCCATTGTACTAAAAACAGTAAGCTCGTATTTGTTTAAGATTTGTTTTTGTAAAATGCTTGTTCTCTCTACTGCAGTCTGCTTCAGTGGGTAACTGTATGAATAGAGAATATGAAGGTAAAGGTTTTCAATATGGATAAAACCAAAGTAAAACCCTGCAGGAAACCATTTGCACTTCTTCCAAACAATCCATTATTATGTCGCTTATTAATAGATAGGTTGTTCAAGTAAAAAAATACAAATCTATAAACTTAGAAACTGTGCTGTGAAGTAAATTGTTTAAGGTTTTCGATCTGAGTCTGAACACGTCATGTGAATACACACTTTGTGCTGCCTGAAGGGGGGAGATTCTAAACAAGCAGATGTTTGGTATAATGATGGATGCCTGCCTTCTCCACACCAGCTCAAACATCATGCACACACGTTGCTTGACACAATCTCACTGTGTGCACGGCTCTGGCTAAGCAGAGCCTGGTGTGGACCTCACGCTGCTCCTAATCCCATCTCTGCAGCTCGCCCACTGTTAGTGTTCCCAACACACTCGCTCCCACGGGTGCAATGTTTTATCACGCCCCCTTCTCGCTGCTACACACCCTGCATGTGGCTGCATGTGGTGGATGTAGGACTGGGGAATAATTGGCGGTGATGGTATCTGTGTCATGCACAGAGGACATTGGGGTTTAGTATAAAGAGACAAGGAGACAGATGTCCTCAGCCGCTGCTTAAAGGATGACGACCGAAGAAAAGACGAGTAGTGAGAAACATGGCACATGAAACATTACTACGAACCAAAACAGTCGTAGTATCCTCTCTAGCCTTGGGGCCAGAGGAGCGGAACGCTGACTGTTGAAATTCATGGAATATCTAAAGGAACCAGGGCAGGGAAAGTAAATGAGAAACGTTCATCCTCATTCCCTGGAGGGAAAATGACGAGGGTGAGGATGAAGAAAAAGGAAGGAGGGAAAGGCAAAGAAAAAATGCAGGAAATAAAAATGCAAATCCACTGAAAAACAATGAAAACTGGAGGTTAATATAAAGGACAAATTTAGGATTAAAGTAGAAAGCACTCAGAGAACGCGGAGCTCTGCTAAGGCAGCTAAACTCCCCACAACAACATACCACCCCCAGCACTTACTTTGGATTCATGGAGGCGATGAATGGCAAAAATTTCCTTTATGCATTTTATTACTGTTTGCACACTGTCTGGAAAGCAAAGATACGTGAGGTACAAAGATACCTCAGTTAAAAAAATTGGAAAGAAAAATCTTCTGTAGAAAATCTTAAGATATAGTGACTTTTAGAAAATTATCTACTGGGACCTTGAGCTAGGTTTTATTTATTGATTTGAATTTATTGGAGAGGGGCTGTTACGTGTACAAATAATGCAGCCAGTGGAGTGTATACAGGACTTCTAGGTGTAGCTCATTTGCAGACCTTGTACCTGGTTATGGCTTTTAAGAAACAACTCAAACAGACTGATAACGAACAGACACACACACTTTGACACAAACAAACAAACAAACAAACAGAATAGTGCACATTAAGGGAAGAACAATAAACAGACAGACAACAACTTAACAATAAAAACTAAGATCTGACTCAGCGTTCAATGTTGACAGATTTGTCTTCTTTTAAATCAGTTGATGTTTTTATTTCTGAACTTATTCCAAATCTGTGGAATGTTTAACTGAAAAAAAGAACTGACCAAATGTTGTTTTGCATTCGCCGCTGGTTCAGTCTCCACCATCTGTTTCCCTTGTAGTGGCTCCTTTACTGTTATTTTTTAAAATCACTTGACTTGAATAATCCTGGAACAAAGCCACGATTCACATCATAAACAAGTACAATAGAATCCTCAGAATCGAACACGTTTTAACTGTAGCTCTTGACACTATACATGTATGTGGTAAAATACAGTCAAGTCAGATGAGTTTTGACCAAGGTAGGTCTTTGCTTTTAATTTGTTAACAGATGTGAATATTTGGAATTTGGGGATTTTTTTAAAGACCGTGATCTAGAACGGACAAAATGTAATCATCTGCAGTCTCTGTCATCGGGAACTGTCACACACAGAAAAGAAAAATCAGAACGATTTCTTAACGGACAAACAAACCCTGGTAACGACATAACGTCCGTGGCACTGATAATAATTAATGGATTACAACGGTGTTATAACTGAAGACACAACAGTTACAAAGGTCAGAAGTCAATCATTATACAGCTCATAAATGCAGTTTATATACTTATAT
>JAPQRN010000001.1:26107460-26121373 GCA_037367275.1 Coranthus polyacanthus
GTGTGTGTGTGTGTGTGTGTGTGTGTGTGTGTGTGTGTGTGTGTGTGTGTGTGTGAAAGCAAGCGAGCGCAGCCTTATTGGAGAGCCCTGCAGACTGAGAGGCAGATTAATTAAAAATGCTTCAGATATCCAGCCTCAGCTGTCGCTCCCCAGACAGAAAGGACCTTCATAACAAAATCCCTCAAGCATAAACCAACTCACACACACATACCTTTAGAAAACACTACCTGATCTCATGTTCATGACAGGTTATCCGTAAGCAAACAGCAAGAAATGTCATTCACATGAAAAGTACATAAGTGTTAATGCACACATGTAACTCATATGGTAATAGTAATTGCTCCAGTAGAACCAGTTCAGTCTCCCTAAAGAAAGACTCCCCTGTTCTTATTTTTTCCTGCCTCTCCTTAAGAGGCTGCGTGGCTCTTGAAAAGGCCAACAATGACAACAGCTTGAGTGTGACAAGCATTTTATCAGCTCTTCAACACAGCTCTGTGGGTGTGGGTGTGAAGACAGAGTGTTCCTGTGTATGAAAAGGTAAAAAAAAAAAAAAAAATCTTAAAAACGTAAAGAACAGAAATCTACAAACGAAGGTAATTGCAAATAAATCACATTTGATTTGCTAAATGAAGCAATACTTGAACAAACATTGTGCTCTCTGTTGTATCTGATGATATGAAGTGAAGGCTTTCTGATGTTAACGTGAACGATACTTGGGATTTTTAAAATGAGACAGATCAGAAGGAACCATGAGAACCCCACATGTAGCATCCACATGAATCAGTTTCATTAGATTAGAACACACCGGGAGAAGTAGAACAATGAAAATACAAATACTTCAGGAAAACGTTAAAGTAAATACATAACAACCAGAACAAAAAGAGACACTCAGGTTCATTTCTACAGATGTTTGGTTCCAGTGCGCCCCCACAAATACTCGCCGTTTTGGCACTTTAAGACCATTTGTGTCTGTAAACGTGGATAGAAATATTCAGTCCATATTTTGTGTAGGCAGGTGTGAATATGTAATGTTAAGTGTGTGTGCATGTGTGTAGGAAGGTGTTTGTGTGTATAAAGATACTGATTTATGCATGAGAAGGTATATGTTGTGTGAGTGTGTGTGTGTGTGTGTATTCTCACATTTTATGTCCATATAGTGTAACGCTAATCTAGTCAAACACGTACAGTATATTCATTGATTCTCTACATTAGTGTCTGTGTGTGTTTGTGGTTGTGAAAGTGTGTTTGTCACAGTTGGCCACCGGTAGAAACTCATCCACTTTTTGTTGTGTGTTTGTTGGTTTTCGCAAGGGAACTCCCTTGTTTAGTCTTTCACATTTGGTTGACGACGAGTCGAGCGATCAACTCATCGGGTCAACCCACAAATGAACCAACAGTGATGAAGCAATCTCAACAGCAGACGGCATCACTTGCAGATAGATAACCATAGTCCTAGTCCTGCTTCCTTAGAACCAGTAAAACCAGCCAGGGCTCACACAACTTAACTGTCCCAAGAGCATACAGTGATTGGGAAGATCTGACAACCAGTGACTATTTCATATTCATCCAGAACTCTTACAGGTCCTTGGCTCATTATATTTAGCAAACTGTTTCTGTAATGTCATTAGGATTGAGTGAAATGT
This sequence comes from Coranthus polyacanthus, assembly GCA_037367275.1. Classification (NCBI taxonomy): domain Eukaryota; kingdom Metazoa; phylum Chordata; class Actinopteri; order Kurtiformes; family Apogonidae; genus Coranthus; species Coranthus polyacanthus. The sequence continues at coordinate 26,109,104 of JAPQRN010000001.1, forward strand.
AATTCATCCAGATCTAATCTGTGCTTTGTAAAGTAGGATATGCTTGTGCTCCCGGTTTGTATAATGCCCCGGATAATTTCTACCAATCAAATGATCTAGGTCAGACATTCAAACAATTTGGTTGTCAGTCCTGTAGGTTTGTATATATACATCTCGGAGACATTGCAAAGACGTCTCCTGGACAGTGTTATGACTGCGGCAATTATGATTTAAAACAACCAGCGAGAGGTCCGCCTCCAAACTACGTAAACTCTGCGAACATTGGACGTTTGTTAATGCGAACCTAACAGTATACCATACAGCATTGCCAGATGGGAAATGTATTGTACCAGAGGCTTATAATTATTGGATTTTGAGGAAAATGATTTGCACTGGGTAAATATAGTACAGATCTGTACATTTCTGCATTAAATATAAAAACTTCCGGATTTGATTAATGGTTATGTTCACGACAGCCGTGATTGGCTGAGATGTGTAAACACGACATAGGATCCCACTTTCCTTCCTGGTCGTGTCATAAAAAATGAATTAAAAATAGGATTACCTCGACCGATTACAACCACTGATCAGATCGTTATACATTCTGCATTACTGATAAAATACAGGGCGAAATGTTTGCAAAAACGAGATCTGGCAATGCTGATACCATAATTGGATGTATGTGTTGAATTGCTTCCGTCTTCATTGAAAAGTTGATATAAGTTAACTATAGACTTGCAGTTGGGAAGTCAGAAGCTGTTTGGTTGTCAGTTAAGCCGTGACGAGCCCTGATTAGCTTTTTAAAAGAAAGCAGGACTCCACCCTGTCACATTAGAGCACAAAAATATCTTCAAATTGCACCAAACAGCAACTTCTGAAATATATCTGATGTAAAAAGGTATTTTACAAGTTTACAACATAAATGTATTTTCTGTATAGGATAGTACACAATTTTGTAAGAGGAGATAAATGCACATGGGCGACGTTGGAGGTTAAATTCTAGGGACATAGTTGAATTTCCTTTACCACCAATTTTGTTTACCGATATTAACCTCCAGGAGAAGTGACATAAGTTACACTGGTTTTTACGTTGCAGGACTCAAGGAGCATAAGGGCACGGGAAGAGGAATGCTCCTGGGTTTAATCCTGTAAGTGTGAAGCTTCTATCTGTGCAATATTTGAATGTTCACAGCATTAAAACCAAGTCCACGTTTCCACTCTGAACCTTAATGCGTGGATTCAAAAGTTTAATTAAACAGGGGCAAAGACACTTTACTGCCATTCCCAGGAAACCACTGCAAGTCTATAGTTCCTCTGCCAAAGCTTCACACTCAGAGCAACTCCAACTCCAAAGGGAGGCAATCAGGAGGGTTGTTCCCTCGATTTTCCATGACTATTGATTTGTGTTTTTCAATAAGCTTGAACTTCAACAAAAAAAAAAGTGCAAAACTGAAATGAGAAACCAAACTTATGTAGCAATAAGTCCCCATGGTAGACAGCAATATTGTCTAAAACTGTGGAAAACCTTTATGAATGAATATGAAGTACGTGGGAAACTACTGTTGTAGCTCTTAAAATAATAAAAAGTGTTGCTGTTCGACCCAGTGTCCCAGTGAATCATGAAGACCATATTCTAGACATTAACTGAACTTTCTTGGCACTTAGACTCCGTGTAACCCCAACTCAGAAAAACCAGAGGCTTAGTGAATGGTTTTCATTATGTTGTCTAGAGCAGACACCATGTCGTCTTTACCAACTCCAGGGTCCTACCAGGATTCACAGCTCTGGACGGAAAGTGTCTGACTCTACTCTTCAGAGACTGCGACTAGTGGGCTGTCTCTTCCTCCAAGAGAAAGAGCCAGACTGTCAGCGATTCCCTTCACATTGATTCATCATTGTTAATTAAGTAGACAAGCAAGAAGACACACAGGCGATCCCAAAGGTATACTATCTGTATCTATGACAGTCTCAGCTCGTGGACCCTGAGGAACAGAGTCAGACACCGTAGATACCATTTAAATATGTTCAGTGAAGAAGAGGAGCAAGGCTTGACCGTAATGGACTTAAAACTGAATTCGTGTAATGTGGATTTATAGTGATAAACAAACGTGCCAGAGCCCAAACAGGCAGGGGAACAACATAATTCAAGTTTAAGTTAATTTACACAAAAGCACAACTGTTTAAACAAGAACACTGGACGCACGGCGGTAACTGAGCTAATGTTATTTAATACATCTATGCAGAATAACAATACGCAGGTAACCTCCGCTCGATTCCCCCATTGTTGCAAATGAAGCCATTACTTTTAAAAGGCTTCCAACCCTGCATCGCCTCTGGTACTAATCTAAAGCTAATTGATTGGTGATTCCTTGGACCCAACGCTGAGGGGAGCTGCCAGTGGAATTTGAACAAAGGGACAAAATTGAAAACTAAGCTCTTTATAAAAATGGAGGCTGTCCAACTGAGTGCCCAAGGGAATTTTTTTTATTTTTTTTTTGTAATATTGGGTTCCACCCGTCCAGATTAAGTACTATTGATCTGATGGTAGAGTAATGACACGTCTCTGACATCCCAGTGTGAACGCTGGTGGGTCTATTGGATTGGATCTCACAGGTGACACAGAGGTCAGAGAGCTTGTCAATATAAAAACACAAAGGATTATTAAAGCAAAAGCAGTGGGTAGAGTCTGAGAATTAAATCTGACAGCTTTTCATTACAACATAATTAATGGGTTGGTACAGTCAAATTACATAACTTTCCTTTTTCACCCTTAACGCATCTACAGTAGCCATGCTGAGTTTTTTCTTCCTCTTAGATTTCTGCCACCAACCCGTTACAGAGGATTTAAATTGCAGTCACATTGCAGGAACTGTGATGTCAAGTTGGGCTAATTAACTATTATTACTAACTCTTTGCTGTTTGATAAGAAAGCAAAACTTTCCTAATTTTCCAACACTAATCTCTAATATAAATTTGATTCACTCTGATTTCAGGGTTCTCGGATACACACAGTTTGTTCCTGGTGAGTGCTTCCCAATTATTACCTAACTGTGGCAGCTCGCCATACTCTAATTTGTCAGTTTCGTACTGAACTGAAAACATTTAGCCACTCAATAATAATTATCACTCATAAAAAGGATATAAATGTAATTTAGTTTGTGGTGCAATCGGTGTTGAAATATTATTTGACATAACAACAGCTATGTCAAAAATACCAAATCGTTTGAGATTTGTTTTGCTTTGTTTGTGAAAAAATGAACTAAAATTTTAACAGGGAACTAACTGCAACTAAAGAAACCTCCTATGAGTGGAGTGTTTAGGTAGAAGTCAAATTACACATGCACTTTATGCAAGTGGTTTTAATCTTCTTCTGTTTCTTTAAAACAGACTTATCATCTAATAACTGACCTTTTAAATCCTTTTAAGACCATTCTGCACAACTTCATATGTCAAAGAGTTAATACCATCCTCTGCACTCCCTTCAAATTCACACCCTGAGCAGCAGGTGAATTCAAGTCTTGTCAGAATGATGATTATCAGGGTTAACCTCGTGGAAAATCAGATGAGACTGCGTTACCTCCAGGCCTGACAGGCTACACTTTCCTTACTAATCAGACTCAAAAGAAAAAGAATAACACCCAGGAGGTTAAAAATCCGACCAGCTCACTCAGAATTAGTCGTAACCCGACTAGCCGTGATAAAGCATAAATTCTGACCTTGGTTTTTTTTAGATTGTTGTCTGACCATCCCTGTCCACAAGAGTTAGAGGCAACTAAGTAAAGTGGACCACGGCTATAAGCATCTGATGAAGGAGGCAGAGACAGATAGGCAGACAAAGGCATCCATCATTAATTTCAATCAGTCTCCCAGTCTGGCAGAGTTAATATTATCAGCACGCTCTTCTGACCTCAGACGATAGTACGACATCAACCTCCGCAAATTACTCATTAATTTACCAGATTAAGTTGGACAGAGGTGGTGGGCTGGGGAAAAACATGGCGAGGAATGAATTAATTAGACATTTTAAAGCAGAATTTATAGCTTCTCAGTTGAGATGAATCATAGTAGAGAAAAAGATCAGAATGCCAGGGGTGAGGATGGAAATAGTATTAAAAAAAAAAAAAAAAAAAAAGAGAAGAGAAGAGAAGGCTTTCACAGCATGAGCAGAGGATAAAGTTAGTGAGAAATACTTGTGTCTAAATATGAATGTTCTGTTGATGTGAAATGCAAGCGACAAATAGGATTTTACCAAAGTTGTTTAGTCCATAATAACATCAAGCCTTGCTCCTATTCATTTATTATAATCACAATGTTAATACATTCAAACGAAACCAGCTTAGTTAAATTCTTGAACCAAGGAACTACCTAATTTTCAGCAAACATCGCATTGGAAAGGAAAAACAAATAGAATAATTACTTTACAAACGTGTGAAACCTTCCTTCCCAAGGGCACTTTGGTCCATAGCAAGCTCCCGCCCAGAGCAGAGCAGGGTAATATATACCGAGTGGGAAGTCATGCAGTTTGAGGCAGTGTATATCCCTCAGGCCTTCCCTCGGCTTACAATCCATTTTATCTCACTGCGTAGTGTGGGGAGCATTTGACAGATTTTATGTTTTTATGCCGCTTCGCCTTGAGCTGATACATCTCCAGCTGGAAACACACTGAACTTTATCTCATCTCCTTAGCTCGAGCGTGTTCAAAGCGAGATGCAGCTACAGCAAACCTCTAACCTGCTCCCTCTATTTGTCTCTATTCCTACTGTAAATGTGATTACCGGGTTCTTTAATATAGGAGCTAACACCTGTCTCGTCAACCTGAATAAGTCACCCTAAAGTAATTTCTGCGTGACTCATATTATTGAAATTATTCCCACCTTATAGCTTCCCTTATCAAAAGAAATATGCTATACATGTAAATAAGAAATGGGCAAGGAAACAAAAATGCCTGCGGGTCTTGAAAGGGTTTACTTCAACGCTATCTCGATTGACAGGCAGGCTGGGCCAAACACACACACTGATGCACATCCTCAAGCACACACATAACTCCCCAACCGCGCTGTTATCTATATGCAAAGCATCTCTCCTAAGCTAACCACTTTGCTACCGTAGAGAACAGTGAGAATAATGAAGGACTCAGCCCCAGCCCCAACCCTACTCTCCCACCCACTCGCATCAGCAATTCAAAAACTGTATAAGTGCCCACACACCGGCGAACATATGTAGTTAGGTGTTTCGAATCAATACGCATGCTAAACACACATCTACTCTTACACTGGCTAATTGCCAGGAAGAACAATTAGCCTGATAAGTATCATTTAATGTCCTCCCCAAAGAGAGAGATTCAGGCTATTCTAAAACAAACGCGGCTAATTCCTCATTCTGCTCCCTCATTATCTCCCTAAATGATGCTTCTATAGGAGAGCAGGTGCTGGCGGTGTGTTGGAATGATTGTTTTGTGAATGGCGGTTTGATGGGATTAGAGAAAGAGGGACGGAGCTTAACTCGTGAATGGGCCTGCTCCTAGTGAGATAGCCTAGCTACAGTATGCCAGTAATGAGGTAGAAGACACTTGCTTGTCACCACCTTTCCATCGCTCATTAGTGAGGTTTCAGCAGGCTGGAGGAAGCCTGCTATAAGGACCGAAGTGCCCAGCATGAGGCAGTCAGGTGAACAGCTTGACTCTTGTTAATTATCACTCAGCATTGTGATGAAAAAAGACAACTCCCTTCAAAAAACCCTTCAAAATGTCATTGATTTATCATAGAATCCCGAAAAAAGAAAAACAACTTTAAAAAATACCTCTTCAAATCTGGATCCAGGAAAAGGATGGCCCATGTCGCTGGACTCCGCAGAGGAGACACTATTATCTGTCTTGCTACATTAACATTTACCCCTTTTAAAAGTCTGCTGTTGTATCCAACCTTCTCCTTTACACCATTAAAATCTGCTTCGTCGGCTCACAGCTTTTGCTGGGCAGAAACCCCCTTCCAGTAGTCCAAAATATCATGGAGGTCCTCGTCCTTGGCAAACTGCACCTTTTTCCGCAGGGCATGGCCTGCAGCTATATAGGATGCTTCCTCTCGGGGGCTTTTCTTGTAAGGCCGGAATCGCTCCCAGATCCGCAGTGTGCTCTCTGATGAATACTCTGGACTGGAGGAGTAGCCAGAGTTGTAATTGTGGTGACGTGAAGGCGAGAGCTGGGAATAGGCAGCTGTGGCATCCCTCTTGGTACGCCCCAGCGGCTTAAGGAATGAGGCCTTTTGGGCGGGGGAGGGCGAGTCGTTGGCACCCTCATAGTAGAGAGCTGGAAAGGAGTGGCGGTGCTCAGAGCTGTGGTAGTCTGGCTGGACCTCCAAGTGGTGCTGCTGCTGTCCAGCGGCAACCACGCCACCTCCACCACCATTATTACACCCCATCCCACCCCCATTCACGCTCACCCCACCACCATTTATGTTTCCCATTCCGTTCCCATTGCAGCCCACTACTCCACCTCCTCCTCCCCCACTTCCACTCCCTCCACCGCAGCCTAGAGGGCTGCCTTTTTCTGTTGGGTACTTGGGAGGGTCACTGCGCTGCTCAGGGATATCCACACTGTATACTCTGGTGCTCTTGACAGATGCTCCAGCAGGGGCACCGCAACGATTCTTTACTACAGCAGTATCAGCACTCAGTTGCCTCTGAAGAGGTCGCACTGCATTGGCTGGTGGTGGGTCACGGTAAGGAGGGGAGAGGAACCCCCCCCCACTGATGCCTGGTCTCTCAGACAGGGGCATGACCAGGGGCACTGGGGCCATAGAGGGCGGGTGAGGCTGCTGATGTAGCTGGGGATGAGGCTGTGGATGTGGATGTGGCTGAGGTTGAGGCTGGGGGTGGGACTTCGGATGCACCTTTGGCGAGGAGACCATGATCTGATCTCCGGGGTGGCCTGGAGAGAGGGGCAGGAGGTTGCGGGGCAGGGAGGTGATGCAGGTTGGAGGCTGGGTGGAGGACACAGAGTTGGCATTATCAGCCGTGGTCACAACATTAGCAGAGGCATCTAACTTCAGGGCATCAATGCAGTTGTTGATGATCTGGTTCACCTTGTCCACCTCCTTGGCGATGGTGGAGATTTCTGATGCTGAGCCACGGCCGTCATCGTCCGAATCCTCCCCAGCCTCGGTCACATTCTCAGCCCCACCTCGCATATCAACCACTGCTTCCCCTCCTCCTCCTCCTCCTCCTCCTCCAGCTGCTACACCCTCCACTGCCATTACCCCTGTCCTCACATCCATGTAGTTGCCCTTTCCACTTATTGCCTCAGAGAAGGCAGTAGCCATTTTTTCTACCTGTGGCAAGGTGGAGAGGCGTGAGGAACTGGTGTTGGCCGAGCCGTGGAGCATGCCTGTGCTAGAGGAGGCAGACTGGGGCAGTTTGCCTCCTGCTCCTCCTGCGTGGTGGTGCTGGTGGTGGGCCTGCTCCTGGAGACGCTGCATGGCACCTGGGTCATTGGCTACAGCCGCAGCTGCCTCTGGGCCATACCTATGAAATAATAACAGTTTTCTTTTTCATTTTTCTGCAATCATAACAGTGTGCCGAGCATAAATGCAAAATTGGCATTAACATTTTTTATACGCCTGTCATACCACATGAAACATGTTCAGTTGTGTTCAGTCGCGGAATGTACTTTTACTCAAGTACTGTACTTAAATGTAAAATTTTGATATTTGTTCTTGATTATTTTCATTTTAGGCAACGTTATACTTCTACTCCACTATATCCTAGAGGGAAATATTGTACTTTTTGCTCCGCAGTGTTTATTTGACAGCTTTAGTTATATTACTTTTCAGATTAAGATTTCACACAATTGATAATATTGAAGATTAATCTGCTGAAGATTAATCCAGTGGTTTCCAATTTTTTTTTTTTTTGCTTCTGATGTCTTACAAAAAGCAGAGCTCAACAATATAGTGATGTTTCCCTCTAAACTTCTCATGTGGTTTCATTTCAATAAATCATCCAACGTTTCACCAAAATCAAAGCAAAGCAAATCAAAACATGCATCAGAACTTCATGAATCTTCTTTCCTCTCCCATTAATCATCCAACAGGATCATCTGATATTATACTGGATATAAAGAATTTCAAACAAGCTCCAGCCGCCTTAATAGTAACCGGTGCTTGTTACACACTGATGCCTCAGTATTAATAACCTAATAATACATATAATATCAGTCACCAAACCAGTACTTCAATCAACATCAATATTTCAACTACATTTTGCTGCGAATACTCGTTATTTTTTTTACTTAAAGGCAAAGTATGTAACATTCCTCAATTTTGTTTGTAAACAGAACTGTTCAAACTCGGCCCCTCCTCTCCACTCAGCGAATGAGAGAACGAGCAGTAGACTGAATGGAGAGAGCGAACGTTGCAGCGAGAAATAAAAGATAAATGTTATTTCCTGATCGTCGCAACAGTCACATTCTAAAAACCCACATAAACACACCCATACCAGACAGATCTGTTAGAGGTGATAGGTCGTCTGTTTCTGTGTCTGTGCTTTGCCCAGAGTTTTCTCTCTTGGACAGAACTTTTCAAAAAGTCAGAAGAGCGTCGTGTAACCGCAATCGCTTTGTTTTTATATTGTTCCGCCTATGCACACTGCGTGATGCTGTTATTGGCTGAAGGTTGACTGAAGTTCTACCTTCGGTGCCAAACACAACAAAAACAGGAGGGAAATAGAAAATACAGGCAGAGAGCAGGGTCTCTGCAGGTAAATACACAACCACACACTGACACAGGGTCAGAAATTATGATTGCAAAGGGTTATTATTGTATGAGTCTTTTTTTAAGGAAAGTGTTACATACTTTGGCTTTAAGGAGGATTTTTCATGCAAGACTTTTACTTGTATGGAATATTTTTCTATTACTGTAAACAAGGGATCTGAACACATGCTCCACGGCCTCAAGATGTTTTAGATAAAATGCAAAGAAGGTGCTTTAAAGAGTATGGCAACAGACTAAATTAGGCTTTTAAGGAATTCAGATCAAAATAAAGCAACACAGCAAAACAACTAATGAACTGAGCCCAAAGCTTAAATTGTTCCCAGGAAATTAATTATACCTGAGGCACACACCTAATAGTTGTCATGTTTATAGTGGCTAAAATATCCCTGATGAAGGCACGAAAAGGGTCCGTTGTGGCCCTTCCGATTTTAATTAACATTGTTTTATACCTCATCTCCAAAATTGTTTTCTTCACACTTATAGCTTTCTCCTTTTCTTCCTGGATGCGTCGCCTTCGGAGACAGTAATAAACAAATCCAAGCACAATGACCATGCCAAACAGACATCCAAGAATGGTCATGATGTAGTGGGTAGTTGTGGATGGATTGGTTCGGGGGTCCACTGTCCCATTAGCTTTAGTCGTAAAGGACAAGCAAGTGTGGTTGTAGCGCTGGGTTTTGCTGACAGAAGCCACACAGAAGGTGTAGTTGGTGTGAGGTATCAGCTTATCCAAAGTGATTACCTCCTTCTTATTTTTAAGAGGCATAATGTCTTTGACTAAAGTGTGGTCGTAATGTGAGAGGATGTACATCTTATTGAATGGCTCTGGGATCTGCACCATTATGGAAGCAGTGTAGAGGGAGATAGCTTGAGCCATTATCGTAATCCGATGCTTATTGGTGGGGTCAGCAGTAGACGACATGGTGGGCTGGTGGTAGAGACCTTGGTCTGGGTTGTCTAAACCCATCCCTGACCCATCAACATCTGGCAGCTGCGAGGGCATGCCTGGAATTATCACACCATCACGACACCTGGTGGAAAGAATCGAACGAGCATTTCTTCCGTGTCCAGGCACCGGACTCAGGAGCGGATATCCTGTCATGTCCCGCGGCGTCTCGCACAGGAGGCGGTCGTAGGTGTGGGTGACATTATCGAATGTCTCCAGCCAGGTGAGAAAGTTGTAAAGGTCACAGCCACAGTGAAATGGGTTTCCTGCCAGTTCACACACAGTAAGTCTGACGACGGCTGCTAAGGTAGACGGGTCAAGACGGACCAACTTGTTGGAAGATAAGTCCAGGCTGCTGAGGTTTGGGCACTCCCAGAAGGCATTGGTGGCAATGACCTCAATGAGGTTGTGCTGGAGGAAGAGGCACTGCATTCGGCCCAGACCTCTCAACATGCCCTCGGTCAGGTTGGTCAGCTTGTTGTAGCCCAGCTGAAGAACCTAAAACAGAGTCAAACATGTTGAGAAAACTCTTGATGATTTATTATTCTTTGTAATCATGCACTAAATGCTTTTCTTTTTGGAATTTGTTCCATTGGGTTTAGATACAACATTCAGTCACATTTCTTGCTGTGAGTGTGATATCTTGGGATGTTTCGTTTTTTCTTTTCTTTTTATTTGAAATATCAAAATAAATAACAGGGTCCACCTTTGTTTTCAAACCAATACGAGACAAAAAAATGGACTTCACAAGTCAATACGAGACAAAAGCTAAGTCTTAAAACATCAACACAAAAAAAAACTAAAAAAAAACAGACCTAAGGAAACAAAGGGGGAAAAAACATCCTTAAGTCTGTAGCTTCAATCAACGTGTAGCAGTGAGTCTGTTCTACATGGGTTAATAAACTCAATCCATCCTTTCCAACATTTCTCAAAAATATTTCTTTTAAATCTCAGAACAAATGTCAGGTTTTCCATTACAAAAATGCCATGCATCGCATTGAACCAGTCTGTTGTTGTGGGTGGTCTGTGACTTTTTGCCTTAAAGCTTTTTTATGTGCGATCAACATTATTCTAAACATATACAAAAACCCTGCAGCTGTTGTGGCAGCTTACCCAAGTACAAATCTTGAAAACAAAACTCAATCTTAATTTTTATTTTTAGGACTTTCTCCATTCTCTAATTGTGTTCCAGTACAGGTTAATTGTGGGTCATATCGACTGTATGAAGAGTTTATACATACTTGGCTGGATAGTTTTTGAACATATTCATACCTCAACTTCTCTCTAAATATTTTTTTTTTGGGTGGTACCCTAATTTAGACCAGTCTACGAGTACCTCAGATACCTCAGATCACAGATCTGTTTTCTGATTCTTCATCTACAAAGTATTTAGAAGATCTGAGGGTCTTATTGAAAAGAAAAGAAAAACGTTCCTCTGTGGTTAACAGTATTTACACTTCATCTAATAGCATTTTTCCATCCTGCAGAAGATCATGAATTTACAGTCAACTGTGTAAATGCAGATGCAAATAAATGCAAAAATGGTTCATGTGCTTTCAATGTCTGAGCAGCGAGAAACTCATATTTATACACTGTAGTGTGACACATTAGAGTGTTCTTTATTCAGGATCCCCATTAGTTATTACCACAGTACATGTCTGGGGTTTAAACAGAAGATAAAACAAGACATTCAGTTCTATAACTGTGCAGATGTTTGTCAGATTGTTTAAACAAAGAACACACTGCTGTGCAATGAATTTTGGAATTAAGACACAAAGAAAAGACACGAGAGGGAAATGCTGATGCAATTAAAGGAGTCAGGATGTACGTAAAATGACATATTCATTTACCAAGTTCTCACCTCAATTCAACCATCATGTATGAGCACATAGTGTTAAGAACTCTTAAGTGTTTTTGTATCTTATGGGATATTCATTGCCCTCGTATATACAAAGGAGGAAATGTAAAGTGTTAGACTCTTTACCTGTAGGCTGGCCTGTCCAGCAAAAGCCCCGTCCTCGATGTAGCTGATCTCGTTCTTGGTCAGATTGAGGTCAGTAAGGTTCGAGAAGCGATACATGGAGGTAAAGAGCACAGCCTTGAGTTTGTTCTCATTCAGCCTCAGGTCATGGACCTAAGGGAAACAAGAGAACAGATGACTTTTAGATGATGCAGTGCAGCTTCTGGCAGACGATGAGCTAAACTCTTGGCCAGAAACAGCTGCCAACAGCAAATTAAACCACAGAATATACAGGTTTCCTGTCTAATTCTCCATCATATAATCAAATTGGTTTTTAGTTAATCACAGTTAACTATTTCAAAATCAGCTGTGTATTCCTGCTCAGATTTCTAGCACAGGTACTGTACATACTGATGCTAGAAATGGAACATAGTTGTATGTAAATGGTTTAATCTTCTACTTGACAGATTACAAATGGTTGTAAAAACTGGACCAGTTAGAACTTACATTTTAATATGTAGACTACAAAATAAACACATCGGACACATGAGTAAAACCGTCTAAATTTAAGCAATAAAGCAGTGTTGGAATGTAACTAAGTACTTTTACTCAAATACTGC
>JAPQRN010000001.1:26123300-26133304 GCA_037367275.1 Coranthus polyacanthus
ACACACACACACACAGACACACACACAGAGGATTACTTTTCCTCTGCCGTTTTTACCTGCTGCCATACAGTTCAGTGTTGCCATAAAACAGGTCAGTTTACGAACATATGGTATTTTTAAAGCTCAGGTCGTTGTCGTCGTATCTTGCTATAGCAGCTTCTAAACCCAGCTGCTGTTACTGCTGTCATATGGTAAGGACACTACTGTTTTAATTAGGTGTTATTTAACACTGAAAAAACTGCCAATATGCTTCGGCCCTTGTTTGGAGCAGCATTTGTATATTGTAAAATCTGAGTGAAGAAATGTGCAGAAGTGTGTGTGTGTGTGTGTGTTGTTTTTGGGTTTATACATGATAGTGAATGGAACGACATAACACACAAGTTAAATGAAATAAATACAGAGGGTCAAGTCAACGGTGTTTCCGTCTTTCGACAGCGCTCTGTTTGTTTTGGGTGTTTCCGAAATGTTCCAGTGTTTTTAAAAATCTGAGCTCCTGCCCCTCGAAACGTCTGTTCACGGCCTGGTCTGTGTGATGATGAAGCAGAGCTCTGCAATGAACCAAACTAATTCAACTTGTTTTCACGCAACATTCAGGTTTTTCACCATAATGTAAAGCCTAAATGTTGCGTTCGAGAACTCTTTATCCACAGGTAAATACGTTCTCTGTTCTCTGCAACCTCTTTTCTACTTCACTTTTCTTATCTTAATATTTAAACATGTACTTGTATGTTACCATTCTGTTACTGTAGGTTTGTCATTAACAGTGTGAGTGCAGGCGTTCTGATCTAAGTATGGAATATATATGTATATAGAGGAGCAGTGTAGTATGGAGTACGTGCTATGTTAAGCCCAGTGATAGAGGGTCACATATATAGACACGACTTGACATCTGTCCAGCTTCCTGCATGATAAGAAGTAAACACTAGTCCCTTATCTGTTTCTCTTGCCTCACAGCAGCTGCTGAATTACTTTCTATTTTAAAGCTCTTTCTGATTCCACGCCGCTCCTCCGGTCTTCCTGGAAAGACTTTCGTCCGTCCCCTGTGCATCGTCTCCTCCGTCCAGCCTCCGTCTCTTTACTCTGCTCTACTCTGGCTTCGTGGAAAACGACTCCCTGTAACATCAGACCGGAACTGGCCTTAAATCACATACCGGACATGAGTTTGTCATCTTACACTCTGCTGAAAGCACCACACGCAGCTACATAAACTTACACCAACTGCTTTCTATTCCGAGGACGGTGTAAACGTTCCTTTCGCCTCAAACTCTAGTATTGTCTTTCACACACTTACTCTTGCACTTCACTTGCTTAAATTGAATACAGTTTCTTTTATACCAGGATGTTGGAGTGGGCATTTAAACTGAGATGAGATGAGTTTTATTTACGTAGCCAGGGACTATGTAAATAAAACTAATGCTTAATTTGATTTGTTTTCATGTGTGTTGTGGCGGAGACGATTGAATTGTGCATTTACTTGGTTCTAATCTAAGTGGTTTCCAGTCGTACTCACCAGAGTTAAGAGTGTGCGATGGTTGTTTCTGTGCTTTTAAGATCGTGTCAGTATGTAATTTGTTTTCAGGTTTCTCTTGTAAAAATATCTCCGAGGTTTCCCGATTAAATAAAGCTGAACTAACCATGTAGAGTAACCGCTCTTGTGTGTGTTTCAGGTGTCAGCGTCTGCTGTTCTGGAGGACAGTGAAGCTGTGTTTGCTGACATGGCACTGCGCCTGGAGAAAACCAAGGCGGAGGTGAGGAGGAGTGTTTGCAGTTACCGTTAAGTAGAGCAGAAGGTGTAGCAGTAATAATAGAAGCACTTCTCCCATAAACTGTACTATTTGCAGCAGTGTTTTACTGCATTTTGAGACACGCGACCCCTGTTTACGCTCAAGATCCTCTCTGGTGGAGATGGATGAAAGTCCACATCTCCGGTCAGAAGGAGAAGCACACCTACTGTTAAACATTATAAAAGAGGATATCGGCAGGATGTGAGCGTATATCGAAAAGCCCACCTTTTCCACAAGGTGTTGGAAGGAACACAAGAGGGAGGCTGAGTTCACACAGTGGAACGTCTGCCGCCAGTAAAAAACTGAAAAAAACCCACTTTTTAATTCGTGTATGAACGGCTTCACGTGAACACGAATAATAGTCGAATGTTCGTTTTCAGTAACCATGTAAACGGCTTATTAGGAATTTAGTCTTTTTCAGAATAAGGGTAAAAACCAGAGTATTTTGTGCATATAAATGTAGTCAGTGGTGCATCCCTACCCCTTCAACAGTTTTCCACATGAAAGGGTTTGTTGGGGAGTTTTTTCTTATTTGACCTGAAGGTTGAAGGACAGAGCGTGATGTGTATTGTACAGAGGCAAACCCTGTGACGGGGGAGGTTCTGGTCGCTCATGGGTGTTTTCAGGCAGGTAGCGGGTTAAATACTTGATTGACAGCTGTAATTACAGATCGCTGTTAAGGTTCTTGTGACGTGACTCTACTGCTCTACTCTGAGGCTCGATACAGAAGCTTGGAAAAGCGTCTTCTCTTTTCTACAGTGGTATGAAACAGCGTCGGGTTCATCTGTCTTTATATTTAGTCTTTTGATTTGGACTGAGAGCAGAGAGCTGCACAAGGAAGGAATTTCGCTCCTGTAGCTTCACCTTGACTCCACTTTGGAGAAGCTGAAGTCATAGAAGCAGTAGGAGTAATATTGGTTGTCTTAAAATAGCACCACAAAGTGTAGGGTCGCTTTTAGTCTAAGCAGCAAACTTAAATTATTCAGCAGCTTAAAAGAGCTTAAGAAGATGATGCCATTAATGCTTTTTTAATTAGTGTGTATGTGTTCTAACTACTGGACTGAGCTGTGCAGCAGTTTGTATACACGTATGTACCTGAGGACACGGACAGAAAACACTAAAACACTAAACACTAAAAAGATGCCACCAGCCGCTCCCTTAATGAAGGTGTGTTCTGCAGGTTCGGGCGAGGCTGGAGGCCAAGGAGCGGGCGGTGGTCGGGAGGGCCGAACGCGACATCGAGATGCTGGAGAAGGATTTGGAGGAGCTGAGGAGGAGAGACGAGGAGATCAGTCAGCTTCTGCAAACTGAAGACAGCGCTCATTTTCTACAGGTGAGCAGCAGGGAGGATATGGAGGAAGTAACGGGGACGCAGAGAGAGCTTGAGTCCACGATGAGAGGTGTTTAAGGTGAAGAAAGAGAAAAGTGACACAAGGAGCGAGGTTAAAAAAAGAGACAGAAAGTGATCGGAAACTCCTTTCATTATTTTGAGTTGGAAACGTTTTCTTTGCACGGCAGTGATTTATGACGTTATAGGATACGTCGGTTGTGATAAATGTGACGTAAAACATTTTCTGTCCCAGTAGCAATTATTACACAGACCAGGGTTATTATAACGACTGAGATCAAAACTAAAGCAGTGAAAAGGTCATTTAATGAACTGAAATAAAAACCAAAAATGTCAAAAACATGAAAACAACAGTGAACGCAAACTAAAATCATAGAATTCAATACAATTGCAGGTAAAATAATTGTTGTTTTTCTTTCTCCTCAATGTTAATGGTTCGTAGTGTATAAGAATAAAATGTCTTAAACAACAGGTTTGTAAAATCATATTGAATATCATGCATTCTTTTCAGGTTGTATAAATCAAGTAACCAAATAAAAACTCATTTTAAACTAGTCAATTCCTCCAAATGAAAATAAAGCTAAACTAAAAACCAAACTTAGAGACTGAATAAAAAAAAAAAAAAGAAAGTAAAATAAAACCCAATAAATAAAAAACTGACCTGTGAATGACTTTACTAAAGCTCCCGTTTATCAGGACACGCCTGCGTTGTTTACTCCTTCAGAGGCAAGAAACCACTATCATTACCTGCATTTGATCCACACCCATTACACCTAATGCTTCCTGGAGGCCATCAGATCTCACCAGAGTGTCAGACAAAGATAAATATCTGTAGGTAAAGTGTGGAGGAGGATCAATGGATGCGGGACGGGAATGAGTCAGCAGTGACCAGTGGAAAAAACCGGCACCTGCCTAAGTGCTATTTTCAAATTCAATTGTACAAGGAATTAAGGAGGGAGGGAGGGAGGGCTGAAGCAGGATTTTCCACTGCTCTGTTCGTCTGCACAGGCGGCTCCCCTGCTGTGCGTCCCTCTCGCCACTGGTCGGCACTCCAGAGCCCTGAGCCTGCCCACCGAGGCGTTCAGCGGCGCCAGGAGAGCCCTGTGCCACCTCCGCAGCCGAATGGAGGAGGTCTGCAGGGAGGAAGTGGACAAAATCAGCCGCGCAGGTACAGAAATACTAAGCACTGCGAGTACAAACCTGCAGACGCACTCACTCCCGATGTATGCTTGAAGTTCAAGCAGATGCAAAATGATAACTGTTCACTTACGTTTCTCTTCCAGTTAATGAAAACTACGTGTCTGGTGGAGAGTGTGTAAAAGGTAAGCGTAAGAAACACGATACACACACCGTCTGCAGCTGTGTCAGGTCTGAGGTGACCCATTTTTCCCCAGGATGTAGGTTTTGACATGACACATAACACTGTTGGAGACAGCGGACGTGTTAATTATTCAAAGTGAAGAGGACAGACCGATGTCGGACTCAACACGCTCTGGCTCATCTCCAAATCACTTCAGCTCAAAGGAGATGAATGAATTCTTTAAAGGGGCAATTTGTAATATTTTACAACACGTTAAAAAATAGCTAACAGGTTGTGAAGTGATAGGATTCTTGGCGTTACGTCCAAGGCGTCCAAGTGTAGCTAACCTCACCTCACATCGCCTCATTAAACCATGTTGTACCTCGAGACGCTGGTGAGTTTCCATCCAACTGTGTATATTTGCATTTTTAATTTACACATCAAAAAACCAGAGTAGAAATGCCAAAAATTCTAAAAACCTCAATGTTGCACAAAAGAAAAAAACACTGGTGCATCGATAAAAGGTAAATGCAAATAAGTGCACCAAAAACATAATTAGTGAATAATTGTGTCTGCGGATCAGTAAGGATTCTGCAACGTTTACAGAATTAATACCAGAAACTGGAAAACAGCAATGAAACAAAATGAAATTTGTGCTTTCTTTTGGCGATTTTCTGAAAATTCTGCTAAATTTGTATTTGCAATACATTTGGATGGAAACCCTCCTACGGTTGCAGCCAGTCTGCAGTTCAACATGAGAAGAAGACATATTGCCACCTAGAGGTCGTATTCTGAAAGGACAGGTTGTTTTTGAGAAGAACAATAAACATTTCCTTGTTAGTGGTTCGACTTACGCGAGGTTTGTGTTGGAACCTGTGTTGTGCTGGTCATTTGTCGTTGGTCGACTGTTTTTCTGAACTAATGGTTGCTAGCGGTGGACGCTGCAGCTCAAGATGAGAAGAGAAGCAACGAAGAACTTCCTCTACATAGTTAACATCACAAGCAACTAGTGTCCAGCACAAACTTCACGCAAGCACATGAGTACACGTGAATCTTCCATGTTGAACCTTTAATCTTACAAACTGTACCTTGACTCCGTTACATCCACCTGAACCAGAGATCCACTGTTGTCCCTTGCAGTAAATGTTAATAATACAGAACGAAGTGACCAGATGTACATGACAATTACAGCTGTTTTAACTTAGAAAATAACTGATTCTTTAGATAATACTAATTTGATCTTAAACCATTTCTAGTTTGTGTATTGTATAAAAACGACTTATTTCCATTGCATTGGTGAGGTGGCAGAAATATCAGAGCGGAGAACTCCAAACCTCAGCAAATACAACCAACACTTTCTGCGTTCTTAGAAACCACAAGGGGTAAGTGGAAACGAGCGGGGGTGTTTAATACTCTGACTCTTTAACTCCAACGCTGGCTTTGGGTTTGTCGGCTCACTAATCACTAAAAAGGATTTTGATAAGCAGTGCAGTGTTAATATTGAAGCCTCTTTGTGCAGGATTTGGATATACAGATACATTTTTTTCAAATTTTGGAGCAGCGTTCAAGGCATTTTAAACCTGTGGATAAAAAGATACAGGCTGCAAATTCTTTGGAAGTTACATAAAACCATTCTGCACGCAGTGACTTTGATGCTAATACTTATTTTCCACTAATTCTACCTACACTTGAAAGGATTTGTTTTAATGATATGATATGAAAGCACTTTAGATCCGTTAACTTCATGACATTTAATGGAATCAATAGTTGTGTCGCTTGTTTGTGCCTCCTTATAGGACAGGAGAGGCCAGTTACGTCACAGAGAGTCTGC
Source organism: Coranthus polyacanthus (assembly GCA_037367275.1). Taxonomy (NCBI): domain Eukaryota; kingdom Metazoa; phylum Chordata; class Actinopteri; order Kurtiformes; family Apogonidae; genus Coranthus; species Coranthus polyacanthus. The sequence goes on from JAPQRN010000001.1 coordinate 26,129,564, forward strand.
AGGGATTAGTATTGGTGAAAGCAGAGCGGAAGCTGTTCATTTTACATGTACTTCACTCACCTAATTACTGACCGACTGGAGAAACCTGTATTTTAAAACGTCCTATAAACGTAGAAGTGGTGATGAAAAATCACGCCTTCTCTTCTGCCAAACCTTTAAGTGTTTAGGATAGAAATCAGATCTCTAACCCAATGTCACTTGAAAGTCACGTGATTCCAAATCGTATCATCTCGCACTAATTGCATTTATTTTACACCGTTTCACCGTTCAGGATGTTGTAATTCAAGTGGAGTGAAACGAGAACTCTATCTTCTTTGGATTGTGTTCTCCGGTGCCTAGCGCCGTCGCCTCACAGCGAGAAGGTTCCGAGTTCGATTCCCGGTTGGACCAGGGCCTTTCTGTTTCTACATGATTGACAGCTGTAATCACTGGTCACTGTAAAGATTCAGACGTGATTCTACTGTTTCAGCTCCGTGACTCGACATAGAAACAGCGTCAATTGTCTTTATATTTAGTCTTTTGATTTGGATTGAGAGGAGAGAGCTGCAGAGGTTTTCCCCCTGATTTCAGCTCCTGCAGCTTTACGTTGAACAGGGGGTACTGAGGGGTAAAAACGACATAACATTAAAAATGTAATAAAAAGCCAAATGCAAGCACAACAGCACATGCAGCTGCGCACAAGTTATACCTTTCTGAGAAACCTTTTATCACGCGTTCCATGTCTGTCCTTATTCTTGAGAAGTTGTGGCTTATGTTTATGCAAATAAAGGGTTAACACAGGATTCACGTTCACATTGTTGAGTTTCTACTTCTTTGCCTTTACTTTCAATGCAGTCTAAGTATTTGTTTTTGATCAGAAGAGGAAATAAACTTGGAAATATTGTGATTACAGAGAAGTGATATGATTTGGAATAATTTGACATCTGAGCGATACACAGGGTGTGTTCACTTCTAGTAACCAGTCACTCGTTGCATGTAAAGTCACGTTTCCTGCTAAACCTGATGTGTTCCAGGCGTCTCGGCGCGTCTAATAAAGATTTAGTTGTTTTTTTTCATTTGTGGGTTTTCTTTGAAAGGTGTTGTGGTCCTTTCAGATCTTGCCACTTCCAATCCGTTGTGTTCAGAGTTCTAGCCCGTGGGTATCGTCTCTTGTTGTGGCTGTTGAAACATATTTCTTTAAACATCTTTCACTTCTTCTTCTGTCTTTAATTCGAGTAGATTTTCTTCTTCGTTACGGTCGTTTTGTTCATCTCCGCTCCTCTTAAGATGGTACGACTGAAGGAGTGATGTTTGTAGTTTGGATAAATGTCTTAAATCTGACTTTGTGTGTGTCTTCGTGTCATGTGTGTGTCCTCGCAGCGGTGCCGGCGGCGTTCCCTCTGTCCTCGTTGTCTCTGCAGCTGGCTGATCAGAGGATGAGGGCAGCTTTCCTCAGGTGTAAGTGCTTTTCTCTAAACTCTTCACACATTTTGTCTGTCTTTTCCTTCCTGTAGCTGTTTCTGTTTTCTGTCGTGCTCTAACATCCATCTCTACGTTTTACACTTTCTTCCTCTTGATTGATTGAGTTTTTTCCTTTCCTTTCCCTGCATGTCATCCTCCATCACTCTTTCCATTTCCGCTCCTCCTTCTCTATCCCTTTCTCTTCTCTTCATGCTTCTCGATCCCCTGATAATAAAAGGTCCGACTGGGAAATCTGAGAGCCCATCCATGATTGATGGCAATCATACTGTATTTATGACATCCAGGTCCTTCATTAAGACCAGTGCCTTGTCCCGGTAGAAACACGTCAGCTGACAGGATGACAGCGTAGCAGCACCTTGTCAGGCATTAATAATGTATGTGGTCAAAGGCTGCATGTGTCATTTATCCCCTCTGCGCCAAATGTCAACCTTAATGATGGACGGCTGGATATCCACTGGTCAGTCTCTTCTGCCAAACTCCGAAATTTAGGAAAAAAACTTGAAATGTGTTCAAAGCCAGGGTTTGCATCACTACTGGACACGTACATTTTTTTGTTGATTATTTTGTGAATCTTTGTTTATTTTGTAGCATATTTTCTTCATTTTTCTTCATTTGGTTTTGAGTTCAACTTGGATGTCCGTTCCCTTTTCTTAGAACATTTGGCAAAAGAAAACAATGTTGAACCACGACAATTTTGAGGCAATCGGGGAAAAAAGATGCTTCCAACCAGTCTCGATGGTTGATGAGAAGAGATGAAAGCAAATGTTGACATTTAAGAAGCTGTGAACAGAGACACTGTTCTGTTTGACAAATTGAACGTTAACATTTGTGCACTAATATTCAGCTCGGTGACTTGATTAATTGGCCTCATGCATGGATTTTTCTCCTATATTTATTCTTGCACAAAGCAATAAGTAGTTAATGATGTTTGTGCAGAAGACAGAACTCTTAGTCAAACAAAACAAAAAAAAAAAGGTTTGATCTGAAAAAGGGCTGTGCTGACTGATACTATGAGGTTCTCCAGCAGGTGTCAGGGTCTGGGTAGAGTTCACCTCCTGCTGGATCGCTTGGTCACAGGTCACAGGACTTTGGCTTCAGATAATTGGGTTTTTATGTTTGAAATCTGTTTTTGATCCCTTCAATTTCTTTAATTCTTCCCCCTCTCCTTCTTGTCCTTCTCTCCAGTTTCTTGTCATTTGTCCTTGGACCCGGACACGGCCCACCCAACCCTGGTTCTGCTGGAGGGGCCTCAGGGCGCCCACTGTGGCGAGGAGCCCCAGTCCTACCCCCCTCATCCGCAACGCTTCGACTCTGTGGCTCAGGTCCTGTGTAAGGAGGGTCAGTTCGGCGGCGCCAGCTACTGGGAGGTGGAGTGGAGAGGCGGGGGATGGGTCGACGTCGGCGTCACCTATCGAGGCATCGGACGTAAAGGTGGCGGAAAGCCCTGTCTTCTGGGACGCAACGAGAACTCATGGCGGCTCAGGTGCACTCACGCCGGATACGCCGCCTGGCACGACAACCGCAAGACCACGGTGGCGGCCCCGCCCTGCCCCAGGATCGGAGTGTTCCTGGAGCGCCAGAAGGGGGCGCTGTCCTTCTACAGCGTGTCGGACTCAGTGGTGCTGCTGCACACGTTCCGCTGTCCGTTCTCTCAACCGTTGTACCCGGCTTTCCGCCTGGACCTGGACTCCACTCTGCTTATCTGCCCCCAGGAGGGGTGCAACGGAAACCCACCTTAACCTCAGCCCCCTCCTCATCCAGGAACCTGCACCGACTGCTGCAAGAAAGGGCTGTTCACCGGGCTCATGAAATCTGAACGACAACATGACTGAAGAGGTCGCTGGCGCAGAGACAAAAACATCAGGAAGATGCTTCACTGTCAGGAAACTGAAGCCTCCAACACATCTTTTTGCATAGTTTTTCCCAGGGGTCGACCGATGGAAGGTTCTATCAGGTCCGATACCGATAACGATACCGATCATTCGAGAAAACCGAAACCTAGAGCTGCAACAGATTCAGATTCAGCTGAACTTTATTAATCCTTGGGGAAATTCATGTGTCCTTCAGCTCCAGAAAATAAAAAATAATCAGTCAATTAAAGTCAACTATTAAATTATTAAATAAACTATTTTGATAATCGATTGATCACTTTGTCTATCTGTCTTTTGAGGATGTCATCGTGGGTTTCGATTTAGAACCCTAACCCTAACCCATAGACCAAGAAAATGACGATAATCTACATAATAAACAGCCAAAGTAGCACTTTTTTAAATTCATTTA
>JAPQRN010000001.1:26149310-26159902 GCA_037367275.1 Coranthus polyacanthus
TCTGTCTCCGTCTCTGTCTCCGTCTGTCTCGGTGTAGTTCTCCGGTCTGCAGGCTGCACTGCCCCCTGCTGTCCACCTGCTCACACTGACGCAGTGGGATGCGGACTCGGTGCTGCTGAGGCTGGAGCATCAGTTTCAGAGCTGGGAGAGCAAAGTGAACTCGAAGCCGGTCACCGTCAACCTGCAGGTCGGACTCGCATCACGCACGGAGACGATTCTTTAAAGTATTAGTAACTAGATGATGACTGATAAATGAAATGTTGATTTGATATCGACTGATGTGAATGTTTTTACTGTGATACTATTTCTGTCCATATGGCAGTGAGTGAATGGAATCTGTAAACGGCTGAACTGAGAGGCCTGTTTCCTTGTGTTGTGTCTGCGTAGAAGCTGTTTTCCACTCTGGAAGTTCTGGGCGTGTCTGAGTTGAACCTGTCGGCCAATCAGTGGAAAGACGAGATGAGACGTTTTGACTGGACGTCCCAGACAGGTACAGGACCCGCATCTGTCCTTATGTTCAACATTAGACTGCAGGAACATGCCTCCAGGAGTAGTACTTCTACTCGAGTGGCGAACTTAAGTAGAAATGGGAGGTACTTGTACTTTGTATTTCCGTATCCTTCTACTCCACTACATCTCAGAGGCAAATATTGTACTTTTTACTCTGCTACATTTGTCCGACAGCTTTACTTTTCAGATTACAGTTTGTCATCTCCTTCCTGTCCAGTGAAAACCACGTATCTCCACGTGTCGATGTTGAGGATGAAGCTGAAAACACAAACAAAAAGGCCCGTTTTTCTGAGCTCATGAAAAGTCGACTTTTTACAGATACGTGGTTCTCACAGGACGGCGACGCTACAAGCGTAATGATCTTTAAAAGTTCAACTACCGACAGTTCGTAAAGCAGTTCAAATGAGCTCAACCTTAAACATCTGCAGCAGTGAAATGAATCCAAAACATCACATATAAGCGGAAATCACTGACACGAACCACTTTACCGTAACTTTTCCTACTTGAAGTAGAGTTTTACTTCAGTAAAGGGCCTGAAAACATCTTCCACCACTGCTACAACATACATGGAGTCTAGATTTTCACGATTAAAACAGCAACTAAGGGTTTTCATTTGGCTTTGCGGTGCAATCAAAGTTGTGGATTTCTTGGAATGAATACGGTTTCCACTATTTAAGAATGTTACTCTGGTATCTTTTAATTACCATTATAATCGGTGAGAATAAACGTTTGAGTAGGATAAATGCTATTATGGATAATGCTTACATAATTTTAGGTTTTGAATGCAGCACGTGACTGATGATCAGATCCTTTACTAAGTAAAGGTTCACCACAGTGAAATAAACGATACTCTATTTGACATATTTGACTTAAAAACCAGCTAAACATTAGGTAACGAGTAACTTTGGGGTCTACCCACTGAGTATTCATCTTCCAGAGACCTGTAGTATCTGTGTCTTTTTTAAAGATTGATGAGTACTGTAGCTGCTGCAGTGATAAATACACAAAGTCTCCTCCATATTTCTCACCTTGAGCTTTAACCTCCTGCTGCGGAGGAAGGGAAAAGACGTGTAAATGAGGCGGCGATCGTCAAAAATGAACCCCAGGCAGCTGAAGGCATGTGAATTTGTCTCATCTGTCAGAACTCTGGCAGGAAGCGGCTGCTGGTTAGCTGCCAGTCACTGATGGACCATTTGGCTGCTAGTCGAGGGTCGTGTTCAGTTTGAACGGTTGAATAGAGAAAAGAGACGAGCCTGAATACAGAAATCCACTGACACCTCTTAATTCTACGAGGGTGGTAATCACTGCTCCATTACAGTCAACTTAACAGTAAAGACTATTTCCCTGCAGGGAGTAATTATGCAGGCAGTGAAATATAATGAGTCATAAATGCATTGTAATGGTTCATGGCTTTAATAGTAAACTGCAGGGTGTTTTAGTGGCTCGACAAGCGTAATTATGTTTGGAGATACTGTAGCATTAATCCATTTCGCTGGTAGGTTTCAGCCTTTTTATTTTGGAGGGCCTTTTATCTTTTTATTGAGTCCTCAAGATAATGGATGGTGTTTATTCATGTGTTTTTGGTCTCTTTTGTTTTTTTTTTTTTTGCCTTGATGCGTCTGCTTTTCAGATGAGAAACCCCTGCTGAAGAAGTATGAAGACCCCTCCACGTGGGAGGTGACCCTGAGGCCGATGGAGATCCGCACCTTCCTGCTCCGTGTGAGCCTCAGATAGCCTCAATCACACACTTCGAGTTATACGAGACCATAGCCATGCAGTCTGGTTTAAATTCCCGTGGCCCCTCGTTTGGGTTTCATTTGAACATAGACACTTTAGAAAGGATTGGAAGGGTTTCTGAGGACGGGTTCACGCCAAATGAGACTTGACTTTCAGCGTGAACTCAAGGGGAAAATCACTGCCTACGACGTTGAATCAGATCAGCATCTTACCTTGTTTCTAGAAACTCAGGTGTGATCTTACTTTTCCTCCTTATCACTGATTCCTCGCTGCTGGTGGTCGTCTGCCTTTATCGCCAATGAATGTCTGTCTGATTTTTCTTGCACAGTACTTGCTGAAGCTGCCTTTTTTTAATAATAGATCAATCAAAAGACAGTACTAAATGTGTCAAAAACCTGACTGTAAATGATATATACATGACTTTCAGACGGTATTTTCAGCACATGCGCTTCCATCCGATGAGTGTCTATTTACAATGTGTTTCTACCATGTGGTGCCAACTGCAGCCTTTATATTTCTGTCAATATATGTAAATACTTTGAGATTGATTTTCTACCGATCATTAATAAAATCTGACACTTATTAATCTTTGTATGTGCATCATCTCTGCCATTTGTTGTCAAACACGTTGCGCCAAAGAATTAACGCAATCAAAGTTGTGTTTTGTGTTAGTCGTGAAATGCTTCATAGGGGGTTGTAGCCGTTTTCAGTTAAAGTTCTGAATAAATACATCTGTAATTTAGTTGTAGAAGTTTTAATCAGCATTTTAAAAACGTCTGGCGCGTCGTCACAAAACCAACAACCACCCGTTAATAAGAGAAAAAACTAGAAGTGATGTGAGTCATACTGAGGACTTTATTGGACTGTAACGGTCAAATAAAAAACAATAGCGGATGTCTATATATCAAACAGGTTGTAGATCCACATACAATCTGCCTGCAGTGTAGGATTCTCACTTTGTCCAGGCTGCATTCATTCAAACTTAAGAAATAAAACGACTGAAAAGTTCTGAGTCTGACGACAATAGAATCACTCTCTTTTGTCTTCGTTCGTCTGCTCGAGGTCGTGGGAGTAGGAGCAACTGTCTCCATGGGTACATGTGCCCTGAAAGAGAGGAAGACGAGACAATATTTGGACTTCAGTCAGACTTTAAAAAACAGAAAACAATGACGACGGAGGTAGGTTCTGGCTTGTGGCAGGAAGCCAGCGGCGGCGACCAGCTGATGGAGAAGACTCATTTAGCAGCATGTGGCTGCTGTTCATTTTCCTCCCTGGACATGAAGACTGTTCAGGTGTAATTAGTATTAAAGGAGCTGTCTCCCTTTAACTCAGCCAGACTTCTGAGTGACTAAAGTATTAGAAACGAGTCCCACGGTGACTCTGCCTGGTTGTTGTGTGATAAAGACCAAACAATATGACAGCTCAGCGACCCTAAATTAAGGTGAACCGCACTTCAAAATATTTGATGTTTCATGTTCCTGCAAAATCCTTAAGAACGGTTACAATCTCCTCATTGTTAATCCATCAGTAAACAAAGCAAAACAAATCTTTATTTGCTTGTTGTTTGAAGGCAGTGGATGTAAAACCTGCTTTATTTCATTTTCAGGTCAGTGAAAAGATCATGTGTCTTTTTTTTCCACAAATCACATGTGATCTGAACGGTTCTGATCTGGGCCCCTTCCATATGTGGTCCTGAATCAGATACACTTCTGAGCCTCAGTCTAAGCAGTTTAATCAGAATTTGTGTGACTTTGCCCAGAATTTTGTCTCTCAGATATAACTGTGCAGAAAGAGGAGAGCGTCGCGTAGCCAGACTCGATGGAGATACGAACTCACTGCCCGAAGGTCGAGGCCCAGGAACGTCCACAACGCAACAGAACAAGACGGAAACAGAAAATACAGGCACAGTCTCTGCAGGTAAATACACACCACACACAGGGTCAGAAGTGATGATTCAGAAGGAGTCTGTACAGTGTTTTTAAGGATGTTACGTACTTTGCCTTTAATATGAATCCAAAAACATCATTTATAGCAGATGGTTGTAAAAAACTGACCACGGAGACCATTTCACATGACATAGCATTGATGATACACAGCAATACTTTACTGAACTTTTACTGTAGAAAACAATGTGAACACACTAAAAACACATTGAAATCTGATACTGGCCATATTTAAAAAACAAAACCAGATCTGAGCCATGAACCTGGTTGAGCGTCAGCGTCACCCTGCGTGGCTCTGTTTTTGTGTAAACTTCACTTTTTACAGGTGTTCTGGGAGCAAAGAGGACTTTCAGCTGATGCCAAGTCTATAATATACTCTTCTTTTAGTTTAGCTTGTTAGTTGAAGTAAACGCTGAACAGCTGCTGCTACTCAACACAAAACCCAGAGTACATCTGTCTGGGACTAATTACCAGTAAATTCTGACCCGATAATGCTCCTAGATAGACATTTAGAAGATTCCCAGCCTGTCGTTGCTACTTGCATGACTAATAGATTAGTTACAGATTGCTGTAACACACTGACTAAACATACGGATAATAATAAGGATGAGGAAGCTGTTTTCTACAATATTCAAACACAGTCGATCAAATAAACATTGATGTCAATTTGGGTTAAAGTGTTTTGTCAGTTTTAAGAAGCAGCTTCGACGTGATTGGAGCTCACAAGTAAATCATTCATGTTCCTTCCACTGCTCTTCCAGGAAGAGAAACGTGTCAGGTGGGTTATTCTCAGGAGACAACTGCTTTTCTCGGAAGGAGAAAAGCATCGGGTGGCTTTTTTTTTTCCAGGAAAAAAGAGAGAGAGAAAAATGCTGCGTTTCACTGGAAATAAAGCGGTTGTTTCAGTCGAAGCTGCAGTCGAAGGAGTTCCATCAACTGACTTCATTAAAGGAAAAGAAGCAAAGAGGAGCTCATCACCGGAGCCCCGCCCACTCGGTTTGACTGGCAGCTGAGCCATGAGTGGTTAGTTTGATTCAACATCCTCACGACCAAGACTGTCGAGTGTGAGGCAGCGTAGTTTCACGAATGTCGCATATTAAACCATTAAACCATAAACAAAATGCAGTGTTTCTGAGCTGATTGATAAATATATGATACCAACCTGATTTCTTTTATGACGCCCTGAAAATGTACAGTGTGCGCGTGATAAATCTGATTGGACCTGAATGCATCGTAGCTCCATGCCGCGTCCGTCCTGCAGGTGAACTGACCTGTTTGAACTTCTTGCAGGGGAAGTTCTTCAGCTGAGAAGAGTCTGTGATCTGGTTCTTCCTCTTGTTCTGGCACTTCTTCCTCTTATCCTGCAGGTCGGTAGCGATACCTCCACTGGAGGAGAGAAGACGAAGTTACGGAGACACGAGATGGAACGGGGTTTAACCAAAGGTAAGACCACACGGAGACAGGACATGTCCAAGGTGATCTTCTAATCACAATGATGACTAACAGTATCTAGATTTTATGTGTTGACTGTTGGCATCTGAAACATTTCTCAACTGGTTCAAAGTGTTTAAAATTCAAGAAAAAAGATTCTGTCTTTCATTAGCTATAAAACAAAGATGTATTCAAACTACTAGAGGTTATTACAATTAAAGAAAACTAAGACTAAATCTAAAAAAGTCATCCATTAACTGAAATAAAAAGGGTGAAATGGCTCAATACTGGACTTTAAATAAACAACAGTTTTGTAAAATCAAATGAATCCTTTTTCAGCTTCTTTAAATCAAAACGTACAATAAAACAAGATGAAAACTCGTATTTGTTAGAGTTTGTTTGTCGTTTACCCGGCTTTGGCCCGTGCTTTGGGTCCCCAGAAGGCCTGAGGATTCTCCTGGAAGCGCGTCAGGTGGCGTTTACGGGACTGAGGGTTGGCGTCCTCCCTCACAGTGAAACAAGCCTCTAGACTACAACACAAAGGTGAGCACGTTTACCCACAAACCCCCATCGATTACACCGCAACTGAGATTTGAAAATGTTTTACGAACAAGCATCCACGTACAATTCATCGTCTGGATCGTTTCTCGTGTTCATACGAGCCACAGAGTACGGGGACAAAAACAATGGTCTTTGGTTTGTGTAAAACATCCTGAGTACGAGGCTTCAGCCGTCTTAACACTGGAATGACTTCGTTCTTTTACTCAACCGTCGTAAAAAGTTCATTTTAAAAGTTAAACCTCTGCGAGTGTAAATCTAAAGTCAACTGTGGATGTGATTCTAAATTGGAGATTAAAGTTTGGGTTCAACAAAATTAAATGTAATACTTTTAGAGGAAAAACTGAACTGAGATTTAAGCTAGTTTGGTGCAACATAATGTAAAGTTAAAGATGATTTAATCAGGTTAAAAAATGAATCCTTGTTGATGCAGCCTCAGTTATATCTGCCTGATTTGCACAAATTCTCAAACCAAAGGGGGGAAAATGTCCGTCAACTCCTGCTGGTTGAGGTCTTGAACGTGGTCTCACCTGGGCTCCGTGGACAGGATCTTGAAGGCGGGACTAGTCTCTGACAGCTTCTCCCTCTTCACAGGGTTGGACTTTTCCTGTAGAAATCAAACACACCCCGCAGGTTAACAGAACGCGTCGCATGTTTGCGACTTTAAATGAATCGAGTATTTTTTCAATCAGGAATGTTTACCCAGCAGCGCATGACGTCCCAGATGGCTGCAGGAGGAGCGTCCGTCTTTATGGCGTTCTTACAGGCGTGAGAGAGCGAGACTCTGTGACCAGCGTGAAGGAGAGCTGACCTGCATCCAGAGAGAAGGACTTTATTCAGCTGTGGTCGGACGGACACCGAATGCGAAGGGGCAGAGTGTGTTTACCTGAACTGGAGCAGAGGTGGAGTGTTGCAATGTATGGTGCTGCTCAGACTGTCCACAGTGTAATAAAGAGGAACATCCTCCAGCTCCTGACACAGAGGAGACAGGAGACGACACCGGGTTAGGGAACGAACGGTCCGAGCGCTCAAAACTGATTAACAGAGCATTTATCATTAACATCATTCATCTTTTCTGTCAGAGTAATTAGATGGTCAAGCCACATGGCGCGCTAATTAGATCAAACCGAACTTTCTAATGGAAATGAATGGAGATGTGATGTGCTCTCACCTCAGTCACCATACTCAGCACACCCTCGATGCGTTTCGACGTTCCAAGACGGGACGGGTTCCCAGACACGGCAGACAGAACCTTCTGGACGAAGGCCAGGTCGTGGATGGGCTCCGCCCAGATCGGACCGCCCAGCTGCAAAAAGGACACGATTTCAGAAAGATGCATCTTGTGTGTGAGTAAAGTACGAATGTAGGTGAGTTTAGACAAAAGAATCAAAGCAATGTGCAGTAAAATGATCCCTGTCAGGGTTTCACGTTTGTATCTGATGTTTTTGATTCATTTTCCTGCTGCTGTACATGTTTAAGGTTGAGCTCACTTCTACTTTATTTACTGTTGGAAGTTTAATCTACATCACAGGCCTGTCACAACGGTTACATAATCATACTGCAAGTATATGGAATAGTAGTGATTATTGTAGATGATCGTGATAATTGTCTCCATTCACATGTATGAAAACAGTTTGTGAAACTGACAGAAATAACAGATTTTAACACTATTTCTACATCATCTCACTGTGTCTCGTTCTCCTGTTATGAGTTCAACGCAGAACTGGGTTCATTTTGGTTTTGTACATCGGTCCAGTATTTCAGTAACGGGCTCTATCATATCTGCCCAATTTACTTTTTTAATTATGACCTTTTTTGGTCATAAAACAACAAAAGGTAAAAAGAGATAAATCATTCATGTCTCTTCTTCTTCATAAGGTGTTTGTTCATAACTATTATTCCACTTAAACTACAGTTAACAGAACAGACAATAATATCGTTAATCGCAATTATATGTCAATTAATCGTCAACTCAAATGTAAAGATCGTGTAACATCATCATATGTTTGTGGCGTTGCTGTCCTGTGAGAACCACGTATCTAAAAAAATCTACTTTTCATGAGCTCAGAAAAACAAGGGTTTTCATCGTTTGTGACGATGCCTTTTCCGGCGAATCCAGAGGGTTTTTAAAGAGTTCATTGAGTTTAAGGAGGAGGAGAATTTGAAAGTCAACCCATAAAGGAAACACTTCATCCTTCAGTTTATCGCAGACATTTAAAATCACATTTGGAGATGCTGAAAAGTAACTAAAGCTGTCAGACAGATGTAGTTGAAAGTAAAAAGTTTCAAATTTGTCGTCAAGAACAGCACCAGAGTAAAAGTACGTTTTACTGTACACGTACGTATGGACATCATACATGAGCAGACGTAGTAGTGAGTCTGTGTCCGTGCGTCTCACCTGGTGTCTCTGTCCACAGTGCTCACAGTCCGGTCCGACAGGAGGTCCGGTGGCAGCAGAGTACTTCATACTGGAACCACATGCAATTCATCTTTACAAGTGTGTAGGTGCAGTATATGAACAAACACAACTTTTAAAAAAACTCACACTTGCAGCTACAACTGGAGTTTCATCTGAAAAGACAAAACTCACTGCTACTTCACCGCAGGCCCACGTTGTCTTTTTAACTATTTAAACTGCAGGTGAGTTTTCTCATCACATATTTTATGTATGTAAAGACAGAGTCGGGCACAGTGTTCGGTCTTACTGCTTCCCGTTGCTCGTTCTCCTGCCCATTCTTTGCAAGTGGAAAGAGCCACAGCCGACGCAGTTGTAGATCAGAGCCTGTTTGCTGCAACACAAGACAGAAATACAACCGGGGCGTAAGAAGTGCTTTCATGTTTTGTCAAATATGGCCTGTGTCTATGTATTTTTAAACGTGTGCTACTGCTGTTGCAGAGCTGGTTTTTTTGGGTCGGAGTAAAATCTGTAACAGTGATGACACATTAGTTCGTTAATTTCAGCCTCTCTTGAAATTTTTTCTGGAATCTACGCAAACAGAAAATCGACATTTAACAACAAGACGCTAAATTACAAGGAAAACAAACAATGTATGAGTTTGTGAAATGCAGAGGAGACGCCTCAGTCGTAAAAGACACGACGAGATAAAAACGATAAGATTAAAACAATGCAACAAGACGTCACAAGATGAAAATGATGGAGAAGAAAAAGAAGAGACTTTCAGAGACAGCGTTTTGGCAACGGAAAAGTCAGTCACGTTTGTGTCCATCAGTGTTTGAATTGTGTGTTGGTCACAGTGTGTCGCTGCCAACATCACTCGTCACAGCAGAAGCATTTGTTGTTGTTATCTATCCATCCGTGGTTGAATTTGGGCATAAAATTGGTTTTTCTTGGGTCTTTGGGAACCTTTGCAGTATTCTATTAGGTGAATACTGTCGTCTCATTTTGACTTGAAGGATACAATAAACCTATGATGTATTCAAAAAATAAACAAATAAATAATCAACAATACATTTTCATGCCTTTCCATTTTCTTTTTCCCCTTTATCTCAGTGCTGCTTCCAGTATTTGATGTATTTGCTGCTGCAGTGACCCAGTTTCAGGATCACGCAACTTTGATCGTATATCAGTGTTTGCAGACACTGTGTGTGTGAAAGCACCTGGCTGAGTTTTTGACCGTGGCCTGTCCTGTGAAGACACGAACAAAGACTCGAATGTAGAAGTCGACGCTGACCGACAGCAGGGGCTGGATGTAGCGCTGGTAGACCGCCGCTCTCTGGTCCAAACTGTGGAGGATGATACGAAGAGCCTGCACGCATACACTGAGTATTATTCAGGAGGTAAAAATCTATAAAACATTGATGATTTTACACACGGAAAAAGCACAGAATCTGTGACAACCCTAACCCGCACACACACGCATGAACACACACACACACCACACACACACGCATGAACACACACACACACCACACACACACGCATGAACACACACACACACCACACACACACGCCCGCACAGCTCACACACACACACACACGCCCGCACACACGCCTACACCTTAACACACACACACACACACACACACACACACCTACACCTTAACACACACACACACACACACACACACCTTAACACACACACACACACACACCTTAACACACACACACACACCTTAACACACACACACACACACACATACGACCTCACACAGACGAACACACACACACATACGGACACCTTAACACACACACACGGACACACACAAACATACACACGAACACACAGACACACACGATTGACACATTAATGTCAACATGACGACATGTCTGTGCTTGTCGTTGTATGAGAGTGTGTGGGTGTGTGAGCTGTTCAGGCGTGTGTGTTCGTGTGTGTGTGTTCATGTGTGTGTCCGTGTGTGTGTGTCCGTGTGTGTGTGTCCGTGTGTGTGTGT
>JAPQRN010000001.1:26170184-26183198 GCA_037367275.1 Coranthus polyacanthus
GCCTGCATGTGTGTGTGCGTGCGTGCACGCGCGCGCACGCGTCTGAGTGTGTACGTTTGTGCGTGCCGGTGTGCGTGCTCCGGCTGCTGGTTCACATACAGCATACAGTCACAATGAATGGCTGCCTGTAGCGAGGCGGAGGGAGACACTAGACCGCTTCTTCTGCGCTGCCTCCTCCATTGAAACACTTTCCAGCGGAATAGAGCCGAGGGGTGAGTAGAACACGGCGGGTCACTGAGGACAGCGGTTCGGACTCGGCCAAAGAGAAGGGTCGGTGTGTTGTCCGAGCCCGAACTGTGGTGTGTGTTGTGTGGCTTCTTGAATTCGGCTGGTGAATTTGGATACAGGAGTGGTGTATGGTTTGTCTGCGGCGGCGTGTTGAAGTGGGGGGTAAAGCTATTGTTTTTTTATTGTTTTTTAAAGGGGGTGTTAAAGTTGTGCTAGCTACTATGGGGGATGGGCTCGAGGGGACAGTCCAAACTTTAACCACTTCACCGGCTTCACTCGTCGCCGCGGGCTCGTCCCCCCTTTCTCTCGGTGAGTGACTTGGCGAGTCCTCCGCTCCTCTTTCTCCCGCATTCCTCAACTTTCTCTAAACTACTTTGTGTTCGGGGAGGGGGTGCCGTTTTTTTCCTAACGTGCTGCATTTGCAACGCGCAGCCGTTGGTTCGTCTAAAACCACGGTGTCCTGTCGGTAAACGGGTTAAGGTTTTACAGCCAGCCCCCTACTTTCCTTTCCCCTCCTCTCCTCTCGCCTCTCGCCATGCCGGATCCATCCGTCTGTCTCGCCCACAGTTGCAGCGCATTTGTGTCCCGGGATGACCTGTTGATGTCGGCTAAAGATGGAGTGCCAGGATCGCCCTCCGCTATAGACCCCCCTTCTCTCCGGTAAAAAGATCAGCTAAAGATTTACACCGCAGTTTGTCAAGTCCGCGTAGCCCGTGTGGCTTCCCGTGGCACATTTCGGTGGCGATTAAATAAATAATTAAACTGTGATATATCATAAGCGACATTTTGGAGGGGAACAACGCGTGTCTGTCCCGTGTCGGTAGCTGTCTCTCGGCCGGAGGAGGAGGAGGGAACTCGGTCTAAACGGACATCGCACCGCGGTGGCACGGAAAGAGGGGAACGGAGAGAGCGCTAAACTGCTGAATATTTTATTCCCTCGACTATTTTTGTGGCAGATTCCGTGCCCCCGGTTCCTCGGACGAAAAACGCGTGTGTTTGTGGGAGGAGGGGGGGGGGGAGTGGAAACCGGGATTGACATACAAATTAAAAAGAGAAGAGCTCTCTTTTTGTCCCCTTTCCGCTGCCGCCCCCTCCCTCCCTTCGCTGAACACACGCACACACCGGCCCGGGCCAGCCGAGGACTCCCAAATCCTACCGGGCATCGAGGCTGGCACACGGCGGGGCACCGAGCGCTCTCTGCCCGCTCTGACTGCCCTGCTGCCTCGCTGGTGGCGGGGTCTTTCTCCCCCGAGACGTCAACCGGCGAGACATCGGCTCTGCTAGACTTTCATGTGAGATGGATTGATGTATAATTGATGTGTATAAATAATATTTTTGAAGTTTCAGCTCTAGTCGTGCTCAGGGGAGGCTACGGTGTAGCCACATTTGGTCTCTGTCTACCCGGGAGTGTCGTCTGAATCCTGCCTTTTCAGACCAAATGTGTCTCAACTAAGGCCACCCACGGCTGAGGCGGACTTGGTGTGATTTATAGGCATGTTTGCGAACCACGTAAATGGTCAAGTGTTTTACTAATGTCTGTGCTAGCCTTAGCCTTTAGCTTGCTACTTGCTAACAGGCCACCTTTAACCTCCCAAAACCAGGAAACTGAATGTGATTAAGTTGTGATTGATGTTGTCCTCGCAGGCCTGCGTTAGTGGCAAAACAAATGTTTATGCTTCATTGTGTGTCAGCGGGCGTACGCGGGGAACAAGTTACTTTTTTTAGCATCGGGGTGTTAGCTGAAGCATGTGGTTGTTCTGCATAAACTTGGATTTGTTGCATTAGGGATGAATTTTAAAAGAGGCGCAGAGACACACAGTTTAGGATGAAGGCAGAGCACATAATGAGGCTCGTGGGGGCTGTAGGCCAAGGGTCAAGTGGTGTGAGTTAACTCCTTTATACGTTTCCTGGAAGTTGTTGTGACCTCTTTGACCTAAGGGGAGGAAAAGGTGGCTGTTCGGATGTCCTCTCGTGACATCTCAATGCTGGAGTGTGTTGAAATCAAATTAGGCAAACGGTTACCTCATGTGGAAGAAAAAGTTAACTTCAAGCTTCTGTGAGACACTTCGGGAATTTCAAAATATTATCACAAATGTTGGCGTGTTGTGAGTATCAGCTAACCTTTAGTTTTTTTTGTGTAGTCGGTGCACTTGTTTTTACCTTTTTTAATTATTGAGGGAAGAATTTCCTCACGAACGTATTGTCTTAGCAACCGCCACCTGCTTATTATTCATACGACTGCACATGTTTACACCTGGAAACCTTTGACTCTCGTTTGTTGAGGAGCTCCACCGTGACAATTGTCATTTCAGTTACTTGCGCGAGGATTCAGAAGGTAAATTTGTTTGGGAGGACATCATACGGGTTCAGTTCACTGGGCAAGAGCTGAAACCCTTCATGTCAATCCTGCTGCTCCATCCACGTTGGGAGGTTATCTGTCTGTCTTTGTAATCGAATGCAATAATTAGAATCACAATGCAATTGTTAATGAAGTAAAGTGTGTTAACAAACACTGGATGAGGCCCAAAACGCATGCAAGTCTCACTTGGAGCCACTTCACTATATTAATTTAATGCACATTGATTTCTTTATATCGACACAACCTGCCAAGGCACAACGTTGTGTCAAGGTATAATTGCTATTAAACACTGACGTAGTTATGTCAAAACATTATTGATCTTATTGAAATTGCCAGAAAACAACTGTTCTAATTTCAAGTGTTCAAATGAATACTAATAGGGTTTTGATATAATCTGAATGATAGTCCGATCAAATTGTACAAAGTGGTCCAAATCCAGTGAACGGTCGTTGATCCTGATTGTTTTTCTGTTCAGAATAGGGCCGCCCAATTTATTAGGAATAATGGTATCACATTGGAACGTGCCCGATTAATTCACATAGCATTTTAACTCGTGCCTGTTACAGTTGGACGTAACGGATGCAGACGGTAAAGGTTCTTTTAACTTAACTGTGTGGAGAGATCATCAGAGCATCATCAGAGTTGTAAATACCTATTTACCCACTGCCTATATCCGTCAAAGTTAATGAGTTGTTCTAAACTTAAAAATGAATTATGATGAAATGCTGATGGCTTCGTATTCTCAGTGCTGCCCTTATGTAGGCGTAAAGCAGGAGCCCAGGACTGCTTGAGTCCACTTTTTTCAACCTTTATTTATCTGTGGAAGGTTTGCTGAGCATGCATGCTACAGCTCTTTGCTTCTCGTTCACACCTGGAAGCTTCCCAGTACAACCACTATCTCTTATTGTTGGCCATGGATCCGGCCCGCCAAGGGAGCTCAAATTCAATGCAAAATTCACCCTCAGGTAACTGTGCACAGTTTTAAAACTTGGTCATGTTTAGTCGGTACCAAGAGGTATTTTACAGAGACATGTAGTTTACTTCTTTTTCCTCTAAACCCGCATTGTCTCCCGGAGGCACTTTTAACCACCACTACGGCATAATGGTGCTCTACACTTTACACTTACATTTGTCTCACAGCTAGAGACCTCCGCTGCGCTCACATGCAGGGTTCAACATTAATGTGTTTTTTTTATTATTTTATTTTTTTTTTATCATTTGCCCAGACAGGGAAGTGGGTCAGAGATAGACTTGCCTCAAGGCAATTTTTACTTGCCTCTACACACATTGGTTTTATTTAGCAGTTATCGAACAACATCAGAGACTAAAGTTGATTGTCATGCTTAATCTTCATGTTTAACGTTCAACGGAGATTAGAAGGAAGTGAGATGGCTCACAACTCAGCTCTTTCCATCGTCGGCATCATCACATTTTAGGTCTTGATTCCCACCGACATTGCATTTTACCGTTTTGTTGAGGCCTGACACGGAGCCTGATATTCCACTCGTATTCAGAATAATGACCCAATTGGAATAAAATGGCAGTGCCTTGTGTAGCCCCTTCAGTCTGTCTCTAGACTTGCCTGTTCCATCCCAAACAGAAGGAATTTTCAATGCAGTTGGTAAACCTTATACCTATAGTCCATTCAATAGGAAAATATTGGCACCTAAAAACCATGTAAATGCGTAATCTAATTATTTAATAATTTTCTTTTCTTAATAAGAAAAGAAAAGCAGAAACGCACCCTGTTCCCGGGGACACAGTGTTTGTCCATTATGGTCACCTTCTTCTGCTGAATTAATTGAATTTTCTCGATTAAAGCTGGAAAAAAATCCTTTGTTATATTTCCGACAGATTGGATGCTGCACATCAGGTGAAACCGCTTTGCGTTTGTCCAAAAAGTTCTATTCTGATTAAATGCTGGATCACTTTATGTAGTGTCCGTGAAAACAGTAAAGTTGAAATCTCTAATCAGTGATTTCAGTCGGGTTGAAGATGTATTGTGGTGAGGTGCCATGACCGGATGTTCAGATAACGTTAAAACTGTTGCCACTAACAAAGATCAATAAAGGTTCTGCCGCGCGGCTCAGTGCACTTCAAGTCCTGGCTGCAGAGACACCAGTATCTCAGGCTTTTTTCAACAGACCTCTCACTCATGCACCAAGCTTAATTGTTGAGTGTGTCATCCATCGGATAAAAGAAGCAACACCACTAAACACCAAATCATATCGGCCTATACACGGTTACTTCCCACTGTCTGAAAGCGTTTCTCCTTCAGGTTTGTCTTTGGTTATTCACAGTTTGAAATGTTCCACGTAGTGTCTCCACCACCGTGGGGTGTGTCGTTACTGCTCCGAGGAGAATGTGACATGTCCTACCTCCATAGGAAGATATGATCAGGTTTTAAAACCTGCAATGTTGAATGCTGTCTACTCAAACCTAACCCTTTCTTCAAAGGCCAACAAGGCACTTACCTGTAATCTGTTTGTGCCTTTTGCAATTTGTCCCTCGACTGCAGAGAATCAAATTATAGTGGTTTTGAGCGAGGGTTCTGTCTCTCTTCCTCAGTTTTTATTGTTTAGTGAGTTTTCCTTGAAATGTCTCACAGGAACATCTGGCTGGTGGCTGGAAGAGAAACACATTTTTTGAGACTCATTAGGGGAAGGATTGAAACCATCAAGCTCTTAACGTTTTGTGTCAATGTAGGTGGTCAAGCTGAGACTATTTCCAGGGTTAGTTTTGGTTTGGGTTGCTTGTTTAATAATGGTTCACACATGATGCAATCCTGGTTGTTCTGTAATTATAGTTACATTTTGTGAAGCGGATTGGGTGTGTTTACTTTTCTAGCTGTCGAGGTCGCCGTCTTATTCAGGCTTAGTCAAACTAGAGGTGATCTTTGCAGGCTGGCCTGTGTTTTTAAATAGGCAGTTGACTGTGTCTGTGTTGTCCAGAGTGACACTGTTGAAGACCTTGGAGTGATGGTGAAAACAGCCAATTAGGGAAGTTTAACAAAAGTAGCAGTGATGCAGAGTTTGTCAACAAGATCCCCAACTTTACCTGTTCGACTCTCGGTAAGTTGGAGTAAACTTCGTCTGAAATGGCTTTGAGTCCCGATCAGTCTGCCTCCCACAGCTGAACGGTTGATCACCCAAACACAGGCCTGTACTATACATCAGTATTTCTCATGTGACATGTGTCATTGTACACTTCGTCTAAATTGTGAGTCACTGCTCTGTTGTCTTCATCACTACCGCGAATGAATCACTTGACCAGATTTATCCAGAAATATTTCTTCACATATTGAGGTCTGCTTTTGTCATCCTATGTGGTGGAAGGAACATTTTACGTTTAACATTTAGAGGTTCTCCTATTTGAGTAGTTGCAGTTTTGTGTCTTTATAATATAATCACACTGCTTTTCAAGCTGTTAAGACAAAAAGTTGATGTCTTTTTAACTACAAGAATTTTCATTTTGCTTTCTCCTTTTTGATGTGATTTGGAGGGTGAGTTAAAAGATGACTGATGGAACAATTGAAAATGAAAGTTGGAAATTAAGACAGTTTAAGTCTCCTTTACTGGCAGGCAGATTTTAAAGAATACATTCATAACAAACGTTAACACAAGTCGTTGCGTAATTGTATTTTAGTGGATGTTGATTGACAGCAGTCGGTAAACATCTTTCTAATAATCACACAGCAACACAACTCTAATGAACTGCTGTGACTTTAGAAAACAACGACCTACATAGCTGAAGATCTGCCTACATTCATATACCAAAACATATTGGATGAAAGTCTTTTTGTTGTATTAAAGTGACCCTTTTGGCTTCAACCATACAGGCTGAAAGCAGCAGTCTGGAGCCGCAATCCAGCAAGAGTCAGCCCACACATTTGAGTTGGGTGTTGGATGACTGCAATAAATAACTTGAAATTTCCATTCACATGCCTTCTTTGTCACCTCAGTGAGCTACGTAGGTGTCAGTGTACTTTTCCTTTGCATTTTTGAGGAGCACTGGAGGTGTTGTAGCAGCCTGCTGTTTAGGTTACTAGGTCTTCTCCCAGTGCAGGAAAAAAAGGCTAAATCACTATGATAATGTTTCCTGTTAGTAGTTTGTTTTGGGCTGAAGCCAGGCTTGGAGCTGCTAGCGTATTTCTGCTGAACTCTTGTGTGTCCACTGACTGCCGTTCATCACTTGGAGGTCATAAAAACACACACGTTTGGTCGGGTTTTGACTCACTTTTTGTATTCTGTTCACTTCTGCATTGTCATTCTTGTCTGCTCAGAAGCCTTCCGTCTTTATAAATCCATTTCATACACGCATTCCCTATTTATTTGGTAAATTTGACAGTTCGTCCACTTCTAATCACAAGCTTCTTTGTTGGATAGTGATGAAGATGAGTGAAACGGATGAGTTATGTAAGCGACTGTGTTTTGACTGTGAAGGAGCGATGAGAAAATAAAAGTAGGCCAAAAAAGCACCAAACAGTTTATTAACTGTGAATTAGATGTAATGTAATAAGGTGAAAAAATAGAAAGATGGATTATATAACTGTCACTGGTGGCCCAAAATTCTCTTTCATTTAGAAGTTAGAGTTTAGCATTAAAGTTGTTTACCAAGTACTTAATTCATTAATCATCATACACTTTACTTAGCCCTTTCCCTTATTTTAATTCTCATTCCTTCCTCTTTATTTCTGCCGCATTTGCCTGTTTCTCAATGTTTTCTAGTCTATCTTACTTCCCTTGTCTCACTCTTTTTTTTTTTTTTCTTCTTTTTTCTTTTAAAAACTGTGCTCTACTTCTCCTGTCTTGCTCTTCTTCTCTTCTCTGATGATTTTCCATGTATCCATCCCTCCTCCTCTTCACTCTCCCCTCTCTTCATCCAGTCTTCCCCATTATTTCTCCATACCGTCTCGGCCTTCGCCCAGATATTCCCCCTTCTTTCGCATCCATCCCTCTCTGTTTATTCTTTTTAATTATTTCTCCATCTGTCTGTTTATCTCTCTTGTAACCTCTACCTTTCTTCTCCGCTGTTTCCTGCAGACCCTGTGGTGCTGGGCAGAGCGTTATGGCTCAGACGCTGCAGATGGCGATCCCTAACTTTGGCAACAATGTCCTGGAGTGTCTGAACGAACAGCGGCTGCAGGGCCTCTACTGTGACGTCTCCGTGGTCGTCAAGGGACATGCCTTCAAGGTCTTAAAACTTTTATTTCAACTGTTACTTATCGAAGAAATGCTTATTACCGGAGTTAATGCACCTGGGAGCTGCGCAGCGTGTCACTGGTTACCGAACGGGTGCGATGAAGTAATTGGTGGCTGTGTTTTCCTTAAAGAACTCCACGTCTTTTCAGTGTCATGGTTTTAAATGGTTGTTTGAAGTGTTAGTTAATGAATCCACAGACACTAAATCAAACTTGCAGCAGCTCTGGAGTATATTAATACTTGTATTAATTTGTTGTTTTTTTTCCCAAACGAGAAAGGGATGGCTAAAGTAGAATTAAAATGAACTGAATGACGTGAGTTTTATTTATTTATTTCTTATTCTCCTGACAAACCGTGCAATGTCTGTGTTTAAAAAAAACCAAAAACATCCTTTTAGTGCATTTTGTTCAGCGTTTGTTCTCCCTGCAGGCCTGGTTTGGTGGGCTACACTGTGTAAGACTTAATTAGTTCCACAGTAAAATGCATTGACAAGATTTTGGTCAGGATCAATTAGTAATACGGTAAAATATGGTCTAGGTCAAAAATGCCCTGAGTCCTGCTTTCAATAATTTATATGGATGGATGGATTTTCTGAGCCCCCCTCGGCCACTTCACTTTCTTGGCATATAAATCTTTTGACTTTCTCACGGCTCAATACAGTTTCAATTTGTAAATGTATGATTAGAAATTTGGCAGTGTTTCAGAAATGACTGTAATACAATGGTAAGTGATTACAGTTAGGGACATTTAATATGATCAGTACTTACAGAAAATAATTTCTGTTTCTGCTGCAAATCAAATTAAACTTCACAAAAATAAATATAAAATATTCAGCTCTCCTCCACTAATTATTTGCAGATCTGTTTAATGTCATATGAATCATGTTGGGTACGGTACATTTCGTGAATCTGTCTAAATATATTCTTCCATTGCTGGATATCTTCTTGCTGCGTACCCCTCAGGCCCACCGTGCCGTGCTGGCAGCCAGCAGCTCCTACTTCCGGGATCTGTTTAACGCCGGAGGGAAGAGCTCGGTGGTGGAGCTGCCCCCAGCCGTGCAGCCGCAGAGCTTCCAGCAGATCCTGGCCTTCTGCTACACAGGACGCCTCAGCATGAACGTTGGAGACCAGTTCCTGCTCATGTACACTGCTGGCTTCCTCCAGATCCAACAGATCATGGAAAAAGGCACAGAGTTTTTCCTCAAGGTAACAGCAGACAGATTGAGGCTTTAATTAATCACCATTTAGTAGTTGGGTTTTGTGCTGAGTGCAAATGTAAATGACTGTTGACCTGGAGACACACGGAACAAATTCCACAAACTAAAAAGCCGCTTAAGTACCAGGTATTTGTGGTGGAAAAATGGACCAGATCAGCTTCTCTAGGGGCTGCCTTGATGACACTTGTTGTGAGTGTCTGTCATTATGAATGGCATTATGTTGACATGGGGTGGGGGTGGGGGCTTTGTATTTGTCGACACATTTTTGCGACTCTAAAATAATGAAACATCACACTGACACTACAGGTTCTCACTATAGTAGCAGATGATCTGATTAGATTTTGAGTGTCTGCTGCATAAATCTGCATATTAATGAGGGCGAAACTAACTTCCTCGAAAGTACTCTCACACACAGAGTTAAAATGATGACGTAAGATGTATGTTAAGAAACAAGTACAGTATTTGCTACTTGGTCGTTCAGTATCTGATGGTTGTCAGAGCTGGTGTTGTTTTGTAGTGTTTCAATATTCCATCAAGTAATCAAGGATTATTTGGAACTTGAGTTTAAACATAGTCAGTCCAACTTGAAATATTGTTAAACTGGCTTAATTGAAGGGAAATGAGAAAAGATTTAATCTAATAGAACTGGACAAAACATAGACTCAGATGAGTAAGAGATATTTTTAATCCTTCCTGTGGCTCTTCTTGAGTTGTGTCTCTAAGAACAGAAGGTGTCCTATATTGTACAGATTGTAAAGCTCTTTAGGCAAATTTGTGATTTATAATATTTGGCTATATAAATAAAGTTTACTAGACTAGAAAATAGTTATTTTTAGCAAACACATTGTGAGACCAGTGTAGAGCTGCAGCGATGAGTCGATTATTTGCCAGCTATTAAATTAATCGACAACTAATTTGATAAATGCCAATCGGTTTGAGTACTTTTTAAAGAAAAAGTAGTTTCTAAATGAATGAATGAAAATGAATATTCTTCTCCTATGAAGACAGTGAAATCTTTGGGTTTTGGACCAAACAAGACATTTGTGTTTTGGGAAACCACATTTCTGACCAAACGATTAATCGATGAAAATGACAACAGATTATTCGTCAATGAAAATAAGCATTAGCTGCAGCTCTAGACAAGTTTATGATATTTAAACATGTTTTACTGCATCCTTGTTTTGTTTTTTTAACTGAACTCCTCATGTTAAAGTAGATCAAACAACCACATGCTGATCTTTTGGGGCAGAATCATGATGATTTACTTTTAATTTAATGATTAAATGCAGTATTTAGACAGTAGCTCAAGGGAAGACACAAAACACGTCTGCTCATTGATGAAGTTTCCCGTCATAGCTTACGATGAACCAAACCATTCGACGGGTCATTTGTTGCGTTTGAGGATTGTAGTCTTTGCCAGGTTGTAATGCTTGTTGCTGTATTTAGGTTTCGGCTAATACAAAAAAGTTACAAATTAAACTGTATAAACATGAAATGATCATATCAGTAATGTCCATTCTAAACGAATGTTCACAGGTCACAGAGAAGTCAAATAAAGCTTATGTGGTGTGTTATTTCCAGGTCTCCTCTCCGAGCTGTGACTCCCAGGGTCTCCACACCGAGGAGACCCCACCCTCTGAACCTCAGAGCCCCGTCACTCAGACTGTGGGAGGGGGAGGAGTCGGCGTCATGCCCACCGCTGCGGGAAGGCCCGCCTCTTGTCTGACACCTCTCCCTCTGGTGTCGAAGGTGAAGACAGAACAAACGGCCACCACGCCTCAGCCCACTCCACAGCCGCAGCAGGTTGGCTCCCACACTAGTGTCACTCAAGTAGTTGATGGGATCTGTGTGTGTGTGTGGTATTCTTTTATTTATTAAGGATTTAAGTGAAGCGGTCTGAAGAAAAGAACGTCACTGGGAAAAGTGGCTGCATGGGCAGGTGTTACTTTGAGATTTGAAAAGGGTTTCATACTTTGAAGGAAAACGCCACCAGTGACTTTAGCTCAATAAATCTATATGTCATGACAGCACTTCACGTCTTTATTTTATTTCTGAAACATAGCATGATTTTTCTTATTGTCTACCAAGGACATACTGTACATGATCTGCTGTTCATCAAAAGATGAGACTTCACTTTAGTCGAGTGCACTGTAAGACATTTAGTATTGGCCAACTGATACCGTCAAAGTATATTTATTTAATTTCATTCTTTATTTTTGAATGATCCATGGTCGTGAAAAGTATCAGGTAACAGTGGATTAATTCAACAACTTCAGTAACTCTCTAGTGTTTTATTTTCATCCATTATATTTTTAGCTGTGATATAATATTATAAATCATTTGCCAAAAGAGTCTCTCTCTCTGTTTCTGTCGCTCCATTTTATTTTGTGTTTATTCCTCATTAATTCAGTGCTTTTTACATTTAAGTCTAAATTATTACAAGCTTAGGTCTTAAGGAGAAAAAATGCGATTAATTGTGATTAATTACAGCAAATTGTGCGATTAATTAGTTAAATATTCTTTATCGATTGACAGCCCTAGTTTAAATATACAGTACGTCTGTTGGTGGTTCCAAATAGTTGCCACGTGATGCTGGGTGTTAATCTGCATGTTAGTATATTTAATACAGTCCTTATTTTTAGAGTGAGGCGCCAATGTGACAGCAGTGTGACCGTCACATAGATTTGGTATGAAATAAAGTAAATGGTGCATTCAAGCATTAAATGTACAGATGTGTCAGTAATATGGCTTTAAGAGACGGCTCAGAAACAAGGTTCCTAATGTGTTGAAAATGCACTAAATGTGTCCTTTTTCATGAGACTGAACTTGAAATGTTAAAACTCATGAAAAAGTCGGCATGTAAGCAACGGCCGGATTTCAGTCCACAGCTTTTTATGTGCAGCACATTGAAGGCAGCCTGTCAGGAGCCCATTTGAAAAGTTAAAACAGCTACTGCAGCAGGAGAACTGAATGCATAAATCTTCTAAAGATTGATTTTAAATGGTATTTGATGCCTTGGGGAGGATATTTTTCTAACCAATGAACACTGTGCACTCTTGGTTAGTTGATCAGAAAGTTCCTGATTTGAGTCAAAACTGTACAACTTATTGTACGTCTGCCTGCTTTTAGACACTTTCAGTTCAATATTTGTCCGTATAATGCAACATGATGTAATGGGTTTTGAAGGGAAAACAGATGTATAAAGAATGGTTTCAAAAACTATCCCGACTGAGTCTTGGGGAAACATTTTGGCAGTACCATCAAAGGTAGTATTTTTTTTTTTTTTTCATCCTGGTTGAAAAGCTAAATGTGAAATTTCCACTGAAGCCTGGGAGTCATATCAGTACGAGCAAGTCAAATGTTTAGCCACTGATAGTTGCTGTATAAATACAGGGTTTCTGCAGGCCCCTTAAAAAGCTGAATTATGGAATTCTAATCTAAATGCTATCAGAATTACAATAAGGCCAAGTGCAGTATCCATACTGGAGGAACTGCAGTTTTTTGATAAAACTAAAATGTGTCACAACATACCATTATCGATGAAGAAATGTGGCTCCTGGCCTAAAAATCATATTCTCCAGCTTGTTTGGTCTAAATGTTAGGCCTTAAAATGTCAATACAATTTTGACTGATTGGATTTAGGACTTAGTTGAAGCCTGTTGGAAAATAATGAATATGAAACCTGTTGTACCTTGTGCAAGAAAACATTCAAACGTTTGCCATCACACAAGTTCACATCAGGACCATCACCCAAGTCCAGCCACAGTGTGATGGGATGTGAAATAAGTCTTAAACTGCATCTTGAAAAGTCTTAAATGTAACACGAAGAACCAAAAAAAAAAAAAAAAAACTCTTGAAAAGATCTCTTCATAGTTAAAATTAGTTGTACTTTTGGTGACGTTTCTTTTCAGCGTTTTCAGATACAGATGAATAACGTGTTTGTCTCTCTGCTCAGGAGGGGTCTCTCTACTCGGTGGTCTGCACACCTGTGGCCAAGCGACTGTGGGAAG